>OX422215.1:492733698-493333698 GCA_949130495.1 Sambucus nigra
ATTATTCAACAAAAATAATATTACAACGCATGCTTCCGTTAATATGATAGTAACATTACAATATATTCATCGAAATCCAATCAGTGATTGTCTTTTTCCATGAAATAAAACTTCAAAATGTTCCTTTTTCCAACTAAGCCTGCAAAAAGGCTTCAAAATGTTCCAAATGGTAAGTAACAATGGACTTGAATCCCAAAATAACTTTGGGACATCTATGTAGCAACAAATGACAGTTGGGATCAATCCCAAAATCCAAATCTACAATATCTCTTTTGATTTATGAAAATATATGTGAAATGTGTTGATAGTGTAGAAAATTGTGAGAACACTCTAAATTGGGAATTGTTTTATAGGACCCTTTTTTGGGGTTTTCATTTAAGAAAATATATGTGAATGTATATATGATAATAAAAAGAGAGGGATCTAAAAATGGAATGACAACACGAAAAAAAAGTAGGATTAATGATTTAAGAATATAAGAAAATAAAATTAGTGTTACCAATCAAGGAATTGTATGCCTTGTGTCTCGGTGAACATCACATAACACAAACCACAAATTGAGGCCACCACGCAAATATTGAGCATCAATAAAATCTGTGACCATTTGTGTGGTTACCTGAGATTGACGATTTGTTATCAGTGTCGCATTCAAAACTTAAGAAGATCTACAAAATGATATTTTGCAAAATATGAGCGATGAGGACACAAGTGTAAGAGAATAAAACATATAATTATAAGGTACACAAACTTAAATAAATACGAGAGTTAATCCACTACATACGATATAAATAGGGTTATACAAGAGTTGACTGGATAACAATAATATATTGTTTCAAAACTCAATCATCATCTAAATAAACTAAAAGAACGGTCAAATTAGGATTATCATCAAGAGAATATTGGAACTCTATAGGTACCTTTAATGCGTCTGCTTAAGTAGTCAAACCCTTCGGTTCATACATAAAAATAAATTAATTATCGTCGTTTATGCACTTAGAGTTGAATACCTTATTGAAATTTTAAAACGCAAAAATAAAGTCTTTTTAGTCAAGTGATCTTTAGTCTTCATATTAGATAAATCTACCATTATAAGTTTTGAGGGAGTATAACCTTACAACCATTCATAGCATCCCCCATAATTACCCTATCTACCCTATCATAACAGACGATGACTTCTTTAAAGTCTAAGTAATCTAGTTCCAATATTTGTTGGACAATACCACAATAGGTCAGCACTATGTCTTTAGGATTTTTATCTCTTTGTCTAGCTACACAATAAGTCAAGGCAAAAATTGATATTTTGCTGTATTACGTCAATAGTTTTTTCTCGCATAGGTACGAGACGAAATTAAAACAATTGAAGCAAAATTTTTTAAACTCTATCACATGGAAACTAAGACCTTTATCTACGTGTGAAAGCCTTAAAGACACATAACATTTCTTTAAAAGCTTTATTTTTAATGGATTTTATATTAGGGCACGTTTTACAACACATACATAAATAATCACAACAAAAGAGGTGGGGATTATTCTTTTGATACCCATGCCTTAAAATAACTTATCTTCTGACTTCTGGCCATTTTGCGCCCATACTTCCTATAGGAATAAAAGCAGTGATTAGAGAATAGCCCATAAATAATTATGAGCACCAAAAAAGAATAGGGGAGACTAGTTGTACGTGGTTCGATAGGGTGATTATCCTACGTCCACATGTAAAGATTGGATATTGGTTTCTTAATCAGGAATGATGATTACAAGTGGAGTGCTAGGGTTGTTATCTGGAGTTTAAGTTGCCACGTGTAAGTTACAGTAAATACCCTCATTATGAGTGAGGTCGCCCTTATTTATAAACTTAAGGATCCTATTCCTCTAGGTCTCTTTATATTTATCTTAACCACAAGTAATAGAGTCCTATTAGAACTGGTCTTCCAAACCGTTAGTATGATCTTTTAAGATTTGACTGTATCTCCCTCTAGATTTGTGGTCTCCCATAATTTTGGTCTCTCTAAATCGTGATCTCCCTGAGTCGTGGTCAATCAACTTGGGCCATCTATGTGTCGTGTCACGTGGCATGGGTTCGGGGGACAAGAATCCATATCCCAGCTCCTTTATAGCTAAACCCTTGGGATTTCAGGCCAAAAGTTAGGTTCAACCTCCTTTACAACTCTTTTTGAATGAGTCATCTCTGTACATCACTTATTACTCTATTCAGCTGCACATTTGGACTATAAGATTTGCTACTTTTGCTAACTCAATGGGATACAATGATTATGGTTATGGTCGATGGAATTCCTCCCAGGGGAATGGTTATTATATCGCTGGTGGTGGTGCGTCGCGCGATGGATTCTTGATTGAGATGCCCTCCCAGGTTGGTATGATCAACGACTTCTTATAGAGTGAGGTCGTCTTGTGTTTCTGCTGAGTACGAGAGTCGGACGTGTGATCTTCTGACTATTGAGTTAATTTCCTCTTTAAATGGGCGATCTCGTGATAATGATCATCATAATCGCCCACTAGATGCACGAGAAAAATCATTTCATTCTGGTCGGTCGATCGACGACGTGAAATGTCACTGATTGGGCCTTGATCTCCTGAGAACTACCCTCTGGAACTAGAATGTCGTGTAAGAGAAGGGAGCCTAATAGGAGTGTGGTGCCTCCATACAATACATATTTTAAACATGAGGTGACTTCTCCTATGCGTGGAATGATATTGATTTTCACTCATGATAATTATTGGGCTAAGTGGCTTTGATAGTGGTGAGAACTCTGACTTTACCACAAATGGCACCAAATTGTATTGGGGGTATTGACTCATAATAAAAGTAGTGATTAGAGAATAGATCAAATAATTATGAGTGCAAAAAAAGAATAGAGGAGACTAGATGTACGTAATTCGACAGTGATATCTGCCTACGTCCACGGGAAAAGGGGGGTTGATTTATTAACGAGCAAAGAACAATGGCAATTAGAGTTCTAGTGTTGCTAGATGAGAGTCCCAGTTGCCATATGTAAGTTACCATTAATACCCTCATTATGAGTGAAATCGCCCTTATTTATAAGCTTAAGAGTCCTATTAGTGAAGGTCTCTTTATGTTTATCTCAACTATAAGTCAATGTATTCTATTAACACTGGTCTTATAAACCGTTAGTATGATCTTCCAAGATTTAACTTTATCCCACCTTAGATTGTTGGTCTTCTAGAACAGTGGTCTCTCTTAATCGCGATCTCCTTGAGTCTTGGTATCCTAACATGGGTCATTCCTGTGACATGTCACGTGCAATGGGTCCAGGGTATGAGTATCCATGTCCCAATTCCTTTCTATCTAGATTTTTGGGAGTCTAGGCTAGATTTAGGTTCAGTCTCCCTTCCAACTCTTTTAGAATTAGTCCCCTCAGTTCATCGCTTCTTAGTCTATTTAGCTGTATTGCTGGATGGGAAGGTTTGATACTTTTTTCTGACTCAGTGGGATGACACTAATAGTGGCTTTGGTTGATGGAATTTCTCCCAAGGGAATGGTTGTTATGACTTTGATGGTGGTGCGTCATGCGAGGGCTTCTTGAACAAACAGCCTTCCCAAATTAGTTTGATCCGTGACTTCTTGGAGAGTGAGACCATCTCCTGCGATGCTGCTGAGTATAAGAGTTGGACCTACTATCTTTCGACTATTGATTTAATTGCCTCCTCAAATGAGAAATCTATCGATTATTATCTTTCAGTCTCTCCTTATAAATATCGATCACACGGGAAATATACTTTCCTTCTGGTTGGTCGATTGGAGGTGTGTGATATCACTGACTGTGCCCTGATCTCCCGGGCGACCCACCTCTGGACCTAAAATTTCGTATAAAAGAAGGCATCCTAAAAAAAGTGTGGTCCCTCCTAATGTTACATATGTCAGACTGGACGTGGCTTCTCCTGTATGTGAGATGATATTGATTTTCACTCATAATGATTGTTGGGCTAAGTGGCTTTGATAGTGGTGAGAATTTTGACTTTCCCACAGACAATGCCAAATTTGAGGGGTAATTGACTCATAATAAAAGTAGTGATTATAGAACAACCCATAAAAAATTATGAGTGCATAAAAAAATAGAGGATACTAGATGTACGAGATTCGATAGATATATCTTCTCACGTCCATGGGGAAAGGGGGGAAATATATTTATTAATGAGAAAAAATAATGACAATTAGAGTTCTTGGTTTGTTAGCAAAGATTCCGCGATAGCGGTACCAAATTGAGGCAAACTCTGAATACTTGATATGACCGCAAAATAACAAGGGTCAAGGTCGGCCAGTGAGACGATGGGAGACAAGCTTCATTGTCGAGAGGAAAACAACCCAGATTACCAGCTAAGGCCCCTAAATGATCGCTAAGTGATAAAGCTAGAACCGTGTTCTCCCCGAGTTGTGGTCTCCCATCCTACGACATTCACATAGCATGCCACATGGCATATGTTCGACCATTTTCCCTTCCCTTTCTAAACATGCTCATGAAATTGTAGGCTTTATCTGGTAATATAGAGAATAAAGGTAATTAAACAAAAATAATTTATATATGTAGTTACTCACTCTCTCTAATCTTCAATTCTTGGGATTCATAGACATAATAACTTACTTGCAGATTTATGAGTCCCACCTCTTTAGGGTTCCATAAAGGTAATTTATCCTCAAACTCCTTAGCTTCATCACTCACTCGTTCTCCACAAGTATTGGACCCATAACGCCTTGTTTTGGCATATGTTCCCGGTGTGTAACGATGATTCTACTGTTATGTATTCTTTCTCAATTTTATCCTCTAATATATCGTGTATTTTTAATTTAATCTTTGAAGGTTTTCATCAATCACTCGAAAGGATACATCCAACGATACCTGATGGGCCCACACAACAAAGCCTTATTACACAAATGCACAAGGAGGTAGACGTTGATGTCAAAGAACGATGAAGAATAATACTTATCCAATATACAAGTTGTCTTGGCTGAAGTGGCTTTCCCAGCCTTAATGTGCATCTTGTTTACCACTTTTTCAAATAATAAGGTGAAGAAAAAATGAATTTACATAATTTACCTGTGGATATCTTTGTGCTCATAATATCAATGCCTAAATAATAGAGGGTGTTGATGCAAAAAATTAGATGCAATCTAATTAATTAATCACAGATAAAAATGAACAAATAAATAAGTCCATGGATTTTTAAAGTGGTTCGGCTATAAAAATGGCCTACGTCCACTGTTATTGTATTGCTGCTTATCTACCTTGAATCTCGATTATGGGTTTTCCAATAGATCAAAAGTCCCCTTATCATGAGGAGGTTACAGTGTATTTATAGCCTTGAGGCTGTACATATGAAAAAGGTAATGCGTTGTTATCTAGCAAACATATACATCTGTACAATAGTAATGCGCATTTAATGATTAGTCGCCTTTTTAGTTTTCTTGATTGGATGCTCTGCATGCTAAGTATCTCGGACCGCCTAAGTTGCTCAGTAGGCTTAAGTAGCTCGGACCGCCTAAGTTGCTCGGTAGGCTTAAGTAGCTCGATAAAAGTATGCTGTTCATTGACAGTGATTGTATTTGCCACGTAGATTGACACGTGTCTTCATATAAGTGGTCCACATCAACTGACTAAATTTGGTATCAACAGAAGCCCCCAATATTTCATAGTTGAGGTTTGAAGAAGATTGTGGAACATTTTAATTGAAAGCTGCTCGGATTACTGGTCTTCAGAGATTAGAAATTTTTTTATTGTATACAATTCCTTTTGAGCACAAACTTCATAAATATTTTGAATTTTTCACGATCACTTCGATATTTGTGTTTTTTTCCCTTTTTTTCTTTTTTTTTAGATACGAGAAATGCAAACGTCTTCCCTTGTAATCATTGCTTTTCTCTATTCTCAAGGTAAAGTATTTAAGCGCGACAGAAATCCCATCGTCTTCTACTTTTCAAATCTGTATTTCTGAACTCTTCATTTTTTCTCTATTTTATGCCTTCGTTCTTCTCATCATTCATTGTCAATCGATCTCTCTTTCTTCTGTAAGATTTTCTTCCCTCTTCTTTATTTACTTTATTCATCGTGGTTTATCTTGTTGAATCCTTGGCTAAATTTTGGTTTGATTTTTCAATCCCTTCGTGGGTTATTTTGGAAGAACTTTCTTGTCTTTCTAATTTATTTTCTTTGGCGGAGGGACATTGGTTCCCAACTCTTTTTGTTGCTGAGTGTGGCTTTTCTTTCCCGCCAAATCCCCTGTGTTTGGAGTTTTGCCAATATTTTGATATTGTACCTGCAAGAGTAGCTCCAAATACATAGAAGGTAGTTAATGGCGTATATAGATTGAATCAACTTGATGGAACTCTTTTGGGAAATCCAGAAATTATGTATTGCTATAGATGGGTTACCAGTGATACTACTTTCTATTTAAAAATTAGGTTTTCGAATAGAGCTTTAGTTGTCAATCTTCCCGATGCCAATAGAGAATACTTTGATCATGGGGTTGTGATGAAAAATTGGCAACACCCCCCATTAAAGGGAAATAATGTGTACCAAGGTCCCAAATGTCCTCTTTATGGCAATGGGATAGGTTATTTTTATTTTTTGATTTTGTTTTCTTTGTATTAGATGAAATGCATCACTGCCATCAATTTTATTTGTTACAGTTGACAGTAAAAGGAAGCCTCCAAAAGAGATTGACGTCAACATAAAACATTTAAAACTTATCTGGGGCTTGCAACAATCAGTCGTTGGGGAACACGTGAGTTCTGCTTCATATTTATTGAGATATAAAAGCTCCACTTCGTCTTTCATTGCTCGTCCTGTGGTGGTTGATCTTGATCGGATACCAACTTCTAAAACCTGTGAGGAAGGATCTTCTTCTGGTTTAAGTACTCCTATTACTGATTTAATAAAGAAGAGGAAAGCTCCTGCATTTTTTGACAAGTCTGCCCTTGCTGCTGAAGGGGTAAAGAAGAATAAGCAGGATGCCCCAGATGAGGGGATAAAGAATGTAGATGTACCCCCATCTACTGCTGCTAAGGAAACTGGCAAGAAGCCCCCTATGCCTCCAAAAGAGGTATCACCTTTGATTGAAACTGTTGCTATCTCATAAGGAGAGAGGTCATCTTTAATTGAAAGTGCTCCTCTGAGGATACTGAAAAGATGTCCTCCTAAGAGACCTGTTGACTCTGTTTCTCAACCTTCAAATGCTGAGGGTAGTGTTCCAGCTCTTATTCTTCCGAGCTCCGCTATGGGCTTGATTAGATCTTGGACTGTACCAGAATTTCAAGGTATTGAAGACACCTTTTCTCGTGAGAGAATTACTACTTTGGCTGCTCAACACATTACGTCAGTAAGTATCATTAGCCTGAGTCCTTTATCTTCTAGTAATATGTTCATATGTTGAATTAAACTTCTTTCTTTTTCATCTCGTGACGTGTTTCAATAGTATTTTAAAGAAAGATGAAGCCATCAGGGCTTTCACCTCCTCAGGTGGAATAGAAGAAGCTTTTGCTGGATTAACTCAATCTTTGAAGGAATCTCATCAGAAGTACGAGGAAGACAAAAATGTATGGGAGAAAAAATTCAAGTATGTTGAAGTAAGTCGAGATCAAGTTGTGAATATCTTCAAAGAGTTAGAGAAGAAATTAAAGGATGCTGAACAAAGAAAAGAGGAGCTTGAGGTCAAGCTCAAATATGCTAAGGATAATATTGCCAAGCTTCAAGATGTTGAACAACGTAAGATATAGGTAGAAGAAAAATTAAAATCTGTCGAAGAGCTCCTTAGGGAAAGATTTCCTCGGAGAGAGCAAAAAGGAAAATTGCTGTTAAAAAATCTTTCAGTGCTGGTTGGGATAAGGGTTGGAATAAGGGCCTGGCTGTTATGACTTCTCAAATGGAGTATGCCAGTGTTAAATATTTTAGGGATGGATGTATAGAAGCTTTGAAGAAATTAAATGTTCCTCAAGATTCTGAGTTGTTCCAGGAGCATACCCATGGCCCTCCTCCCTCTCCTGGAGAAGAAGAAGAAGATGAAGCTGCATTAGATGAGTCTTCTATGATAGAAGATCAAGTCCATGTTGTTGTTTTTGTTATTCAACTCTCTGAGCAAGTCCAATGAGCTAGTACATCTGTCGAGCAACTGCTATCACTATCCGAGCAACCAACCCCTTCCTCCAAACCGTTCAAAGAAGTCGTAGGAAATAAGGAGAAGGATTAAAGTTGTTCAGGTCTTTTATTGATTTGTTTCCTGGATGTAAACTTAAACCGTGTTTTCCTTTGTTGTGATGAATAAAAAATGAGCTTTTGTTGTTCGTTTGGAATTTCTCTCATACGTGCTCTGTTCGCATCATTATTGATTTTTCTTTTCATTCTCTCTTTGCTAGTTTGTGGCTAGGATGGAACTCTTATCAGCTAATGATACAGAGTTGATGAAGAAGTGCAATGACTATTTCAAAACTGGTCATGCAGGCTTGACTGAGGCCCAAATAATTGACATCCTCGGATCAGATGCCTCTGAACGAGCAATTGATGCTTACCAGTACTTGAAGTGCCTACTTGATCGTGCTATAGCCAATAATGTGGCTTATTATAAAATGATTGAAGATATTTAAGGAACGATCGAGGAGATTTAACAGCAGTACAAAGAATCCACTACACTTTTGCATCAAGGTTATGAAAAAAGATACCAGCAACTGAGAGCTGACAAGGGATATGACAAGTACATTTCAGCTCACGAGAAAAAGGAAAGTGTGTTAAAGCTTGAGGTTGAAGATCACAGATATATTGCAAAGCTGTTAGAGCAAGAGAATATCGCGTTGCAAGAAGAAATTAAACAGCTCAAATCTGCTGTCTCCTCTTCTTCAGGAGCCCTGGTCCCAATTAATGATGATGGTTTTTCCTTTTTAGAAATAGAAAATGTTAACTTACAGAATGAGTTAGAGACTTTGAAATGAACTGGACCTTCCACACCTTCTCGTGGCAGAGCAAGATCTTCTTCTCGTGGATGAACAAGGGCTGGTCGGGTTACTACTGATGAGACAAGTCGTTCAATTGACGGCGAAGAATCAGGCTTTGGTAGAAATGTCTATAAAAATTTAGAGTTTCACCGACCTACTCTCCAATCAGAGTTCTGCACTGGAAAGTAAAGAAATTATGGTGAAAAAGTTCCACGAGCAACTTGATAGATTGACTTATCAATTTCACAAGCAGCCCAGGGAATTTTGGATGGCTGGGTATAATGAAGCTCTGTATCATCTTGATGCTCATTTACAGCAGTCCAACAATGAAGGATATAAGCAGGGATGGTTGAATGCCTTATGTGTTATGAAACTGGAGCAAGACCATTTATTATCGGATTATTATGAACCTGGAGTTCTTGATTTACCTGTGCCTCTCTTCAAACTTGACCTTAGTTGGATTCCAGCTAGTGCCATTCCTCGAGTTTTGATTTCCAAGTATCTTGGTGATTATAGTCTTCATTCAAACTTTAAGATATCCCGCCCAGAGCACCTGCTTGATCGACCATCCATAATTAATGTCAGAATGCTGCGAGATATAAACTTTATCAACTCTCGTTATGCATTAGATGATCCTTCAGTTGGGGTGGAACCTATGTCAAAAGAAGAGGGAAAGAAACCCATATAATAGGACATTTGTATGTAATGAATCCAATTTCATATCGTATGTAATCTGCTTGGTTTTAATAAAGAAAGATGATTTTACAATTTCAGTTTCTTGGAAATATTTTGTTGTTGTTATTCACTGGTGAATATGTATATGTATATCTGTAGAAGGATGAAATGTCCTGTTTTGTTTTTAGACAATGGAACTTGTCCTACTTGTTATCTGATTATAGTGACTTGTCACTCTTTGGGCACCGACCAACCGGAGTTGGTGGTTATTAAATTTCTGACCAACTGTAGTTGGTGTTTAATGAATTACTAACCAATCGGAGTTGGTGGTTAATGAATTATCGACCAACCGAAGTTGGTGGTTAATGAATTACCGAACAATCGAAGTTGGTGGTTAATGAATTACTGAACAATCGGAGTTGGTGGTTAATGAATTACCGACCAACTGTAGTTAGTGGTTAATGAATTACCAATCAACCGAAGTTGGTGGTTAATGAATTACCGACCAACCAGAGTTGGTGGTTAATAAATTACTGACCAATCAGAGTTGGTGGTTAATGAATTACCGACCAATCAAGTTGGTGGTTAATAAATTACCGACCAACCAGAGTCTGTGGTTAATGAATTACCGACCAACCGGATTTGGTGATTAATGAATTATCGACCAACCGGAGTTGGTGGTTAATAAATTACCGACCAACCGGAGTTGGTGGTCAATGAATTACTAACTAACCGGAGTTGGTGGCTAATGAATTATCGACCAACCAAAGTTAGTGGTTAATGAATTATCGACCAACCGGAGTTGGTGGTTAATGAATTACCGACCAACCGGAGTTGGTGGCTAATGAATTATCGACCAATCGGAGTTGGTGGCTAATGAATTATCGACCAATCGGAGTTGGTGGTTAACGAATTACCGACCAATCGAAGTTGGTGGCTAATGAATTATCGACCAACCGGAGTTGGTGGTCAATGAATTATCGGCCAATCGGAGTTGGTGGTTAATGAATTACCGACCAATCGAAGTTAGTGGCTAATTAATTATCGACCAACCGAAGTTGGTGGTTAATGAATTACCGACCAATCGGAGTTGGTGGTTACTGCTCTGAATTTGTGTTTGTGTAGTGTGTAACACGAGTATTCCGAAAAAAATTCAATAAAGGAGGAAATATGGGCGAAACATAACTTTATTCATACTGAAAGAACTGTGTTATATTATTGATAATACTTGCGCAGATGTTCTGCATTCCATGCATTCTTGAATTCTTCTCCCTCCAAAGTTTCAATTATGTATGTCCCAGGACGAACAACTTCAGTTACTCTGTAAGGTCCATACCAGTTGGCCTTCAGTTTGTTATGCTTTTTGATCACTTTCTTCAGCACATAATCCCCTTCTTTCAAATAGCACTTTTTCACCCTTTTGTTATAGAACAAGGTTGTTTGTTGTTGGTATGTAGCGTTCCTGATTGCTGCTTCTTCCCTAACTTCTTTGAGCATATTCAGGTCTAAACGCCTCATTAAGTCACTTATGGGAGATTTGAAATTAAGCACCCTATGTGTGGGTAGACCCAATTCAACAGGTATGACGGCCTCACTCCCGAATGTCAATATGTATGGAGATTCCCCAGTTGTTGTTCGTGGTGCAGTGCGATAAGCTCATAATACAGAGTGTAGCTTATTAATCCAGTTTCCCTTTGCATCATCCAACCATTTTTTCAAATCATTCAGTAGGGTTTTGTTCATCACTTCAGTTTGCCCGTTGCTTTGGGGATGGCCTAGTGCTGAGTGGATCTTCTGTACATTGGATCGATGATAATATGTAGCGAATTCCTCGTTGTCAAATTGGGTTCCATGGTCAGTAATGAATGCATGAGGGAGACCATATCTGTAAAAAATACTCTTCCAAATAAATTGATAGACTTTGTCATATGTCATATCAATGAGAGGTTCAGCTTCTACCCATTTAGTAAAATAATCCACAACAACTATGAGGTATTTGAATCTCCCTTTAGTCATTGGAAGTGGCCCGACCAAGTCTATCCCCCACATGGTGAATGGCCAGGTAGACGTAATAGGTGTTAACAATGATTGGGGAGTTCTTCGGATGGAAGAGAAATGTTAGCATTTATCGCACTTCTTGGCATAAGATGCATAGTCAGCTCTCATTGTTGGCCAGTAATACCCCTGCATTGTTATTCTCTATAAAAGTGTTCGACCTGCTATATGGGCTCCACAAGACCCTTCATAAACCTCTTCAATCGAGTCTTTAAATTCGGATGGATGGACACATCTCTGCAATCCTTCTATAATGCCTCTTCTATACAAAATGCCATTGGTTAGTACGTAACAAGCAACTTTAAATTTCAATTTCTTGGCTGCGAGTTTATCAGTTGGCAAAAGCCCCCTCTTCGATATAGGCTCTGATGGGATCCATCCAAGATGGTCCCAAGTCGAGGGCAATGAAGTTCATCATCAAACCTTCATCTATGCTGCGGTCTACCAGGATTTTTATTGGGATTATTCTTCATAGCTCGGTGCGTGTTGCTGATGCCAGTCGAGCTAGGGTGTCGGCTCGTGCATTCTCCAATCTCAATATTCTGATCAACTGAACTGCGGTAAAAGTCGAGAAAACTTCCATAGCCTTTGCATGATACTTGACCATTAGTTCTCCCTTCGATGTATACAATTTGAGAATTTGATTTATGATTAATTGTGAGTCACTGAATATAACAACATGCTCTGCCATCATGGCTTTGGCCAGACTTAGACCCACGATCATAGCTTCATATTCAGCTTCATTATTTGAAGCCTTAAATTGGAAACGTAGAGCATACTCAATATTAATTCCATCAGGATTGTTTAAAACTATTCCTGCTCCACTGCTTGTGGAATACGAAGAGCCATCCACATACAGATTCCATATAGATACTTCATTATCAAACTCTTGGTCAGACAGGGTTCCTCGATGGAATATTTGATACTTCCTTTTATCTTCCCTCGACGCTTATCGGTGCTCGTTAATTATCTTCTCTTGGTTATCCATGGATTGAAGTTGGTCGGGTGTTATCTTTGATGATCCCATAACATCCACGGGTTGGTCTGTATTAAACTCTTGTTCTTCGAATGCATCAGAGTGAGTAAACTCTGCGATAAAATTCGCTACTTCCTGCCCCTTAAGTGACGACCTAGGCTCATAAACTATGTCACCAATTTATGCAGAGCTTGCCTTAATGGAATATCAGTATACACTACTATAGTATGGTCTTGAAAGTATGTCCTCATCCTTATACTTGCTTCGATTAGTGCTAGTGCTAACTTCTCCAGTCTCGGATATCTGATCTCTGCTCCTCGGAAGGCCTTGTTAGTGTAATAGACTGGTTTCTGCACTTCGTCCTCCACTCTTATTAATGTCGAGCTAACCGCGTTATCTGAAACTCCCAGATACAATTATAGCTTTCCTCCCATCACTGGTCTAGATAAAAATGGAGGTGTCCTCAGGTATTTTTTCAAGTCTTGAAAGGCCTCCTCGCATTCATCATTCCACTCAAAAGTTTTTCAAAGTGTTTTGAAGAATGGGATGCATCTGTCTGTTGCTCTTGACATAAATTTGTTAAGTGCTGCAACTCGCCCTGTGAGACTTTGCACCTCCTTTTTCGTAACTGGAGATCTTAATTCCAGTAGGGCCTTGATCTTTTCAGGGTTCGCCTCGATACCTCTTTGGTTAACAATATACCCGAGAAACATACCTTCTCGTACTCCAAATATGCATTTGGTGGGATTCAACTTCATTTGATATTTTCCTAGCTGATCAAAAGTTTAATCTAGGTCAACTAAATGATCAGCAGCTTTCTTGTTCTTCCTCAGCATATCGTCGACATAAACCTCCATGTTATGACTGATTTGCTCTGCAAACACCTTATTCATCAGCCACTGATATGTTGCACCTGCATTTTTAAGTCCAAAAGGGATAACATTATAGCAATAGGTCCCCCTTGGGGTGATAAAAGAGGTACTTTCCCTGTCCTCAGGTTTCATTTTAATCTGGTTGTAACCAGAATAAGCATCTATAAAACTCAACAATTCATGCCCTGAGGTTGCATCCACCAGCTGATCGATTCGAGGCAAAGGGAAATGATCCTTTGGGCAAGATTTATTAAGATCAGTGAAGTCCACGCACATTCTCCACTTATTATTTTTCTTCTTTACCATCACCACATTTGCTAGCCAATCTGGATATTGAACGTCCTCAATAAAAGAGGCTTTCTACAATTTCTCTACTTCTTCCTGTATAGCTTGGTTCTTTTCTGGGCTGAATACTTTTTTTCACTGCTTCACCGGCTTGACCTCCTTATTAACGCTGAGCTCGTGGCATAGGAAAGTTGGGTATATACCTTGCATTTCTTCATGACTCCATGCAAAAGTCTCCTTTCTGCGCCTTAAAAATGCTACCAGTTCTTGTTTTATCGATGCATCCAATGACGCACCAATTTGGGTTGTTCGTTCTGGATGTTTATCGTCCAGGATAATAATTTTAGTAGATTCCATGACTTGGCCCTTTACGAGCTGAGACTCATCTCTAGGGTCTAATGTTTTAATCTCTGCATCTTCTGTTTCATCCACTTGATACGTAGTAGTTTTCTTCCTAGCTTCTTCCAATTCTTCCTGTTTGGTAGATGAATAGTAGCATTCCCGAGCTACTTTCTGGTCGCCTTTCACAACTCCTACTCCAAAATTGGTTGGGAACTTTAAACATTGATGTACAGTAGATGGCACTTCCTCGAACTTCTTCAGACTTACTCTTCCCATGATGATGTTGTAGGCTGATTGGACATTTTTATCCATTACAAAAAAGCGTACCCTTTCTGTTCGATAAGCAGACCCTGTATCGATGAACATGTCCAACTTGATCGTCCCAAGTGGAAAAACCTTTTCACCAGTAAAACCGAGGAGGGGCCTATGATATGGCTCCAACTGGGTTAACTTCATATTCAAACTATCAAAGCATGAGTACAACATGATATCGGCATAGCTACCATTATCCACTAGTACGCGTGAAATCACCACTTCCTTCATTCTCATCTTGATCACCAATGGGTCATCATGAGGATATAGTACACCTTCCAGGTCATTTTTAGAAAATCTGATGACCAATTTATCCCGGTTCACCTACCTCGGGTGCTCATCGTCAGCCAAGTTTATGCGTTGTATGTAAGAGCAAGCTTGGGCCTCATTGAGGTAAACTTTCCTCTTCGCAGTGAGATATCCACCTCCTGCATATCCACCTGTAATGACATTACATTCAAATGATCCAAAATGGATTGAAAATACCTCGCGCTTTGGTTGTCTTGGCCTTTTGGGGAGATCCGGGTTGTCTTCTGGATCATCTTCATGATCTCTCTTCTTGTCTTCTTTTGCTCGGCGAGGAGATTTAAATCCTCGCCTTCCTCTGTCACTGGTCTTTTCATCGCTTTGGTGATCAATGTACTTAGTTAGTTTTCCTCGCCTGATGAGTGTTTCAATTTCATTTTGGAGAGTTATGCAACGTTTGGTAGTATGGCCATGGTCTTTGTGAAATTCACAATATTTGAACTTGTCCCTTTTGTCAGGATTTGCCTTCATTTTCTCTGGCCAAGTTAACTCCTCGCTATTCTTGATTTCCTCCAGAATGTGATTTATATCTACCTTCAAGGGAGTATAATTTTCATATTTCCTCATCTGCTCCATCGTTAGTTTACCTTTTGACTGCTTGTTGCCACCATTGTTCTTCTGTTCCTTCTTCTCAGTTTGACTACCCTCCACCTTGGTCTCCTTAGTGTCCGTATTCGTCTTCGTAGCCATAGCTTCCTCAACGTTCATAATCTTGGATGCCTTTGCCATCAGTTCTGCTATGGTCCTAGATGGATCTTTATCCAGAGTATAGTATAACTTGTTTGGTAACAGTCCACTCATTAGAGAAGTAATTACCGTTTTCTCTTCGTAATCAATTACTTCAAGTTTCTCATTATTGAAACGAGTAATATAATCCCTGGTACTTTCTTCTGTCTTTTATCTGACGCTCAGTAAGTGTGCTACTCTTTTAACTGGCTTTGCTCCAAAACAGAAATTCCTTATGAAAAGCTCTGCTAATTGATGGAAAGTTGCAATCTTCCCTCGAGGAAGGTTGTTGTACCATATCTGAGCTGACCTGGTGAGAGTTCCTGAAAATGCCCTGCATCTCATCTCGTCTGGGACCGCATAGATATCGGCAGCAGCTTGGTATTGCTCTATATGAAGGACATGATCAGTTTTTCCATCATATTTAGGTGTCACCATAGGAACTTTGAATTTTGATGGTGTAGGAAAATCCACAATTGCCTGCACGAATGGTGTCCATTGGATAAAAGTTCTTTGTAGAGGATTTTTGGCCTTAGCCATTTCCCCTAACCTATCTTCCAATCTTTGAATAGAACCTTTCCACGCATCATTTCTCGCCTCGGGCCTATTTGTCCGAGCAACTGATCGCACCGAGTTTTCCTCTTGGGACCTTTCGCTATGGACCGTCGGGCGTGATTGGGCAGAACCTTCCCTCAGATCGGATGGTCGTTGAGAGTTTCTCGACGCAATCCTAGGAGGGTTTCTATTATTCCTAGGGCCTAATCGTTGAAAATGAGAGACTCTACTCAACCTTTCCAGAGCACTAGTTCGCTCTGGAGTTAGAGTGACGTTCTGTTGAGAATTTGTAACTCGTATTGATGAAGTTCGGTCGGGTTGATATGAAGGATCACTAGTCCTCTCAGTACGATATAAGTCAGTATGTCTAGATTAAGAGACCTCCGAAAATAGCGTTCGTCTAGTTCTTGAAGATGGAATATGGGTATTTCTCTGAACACTTCATTGTCCCGAATGGGCAGGCACTCCATCTTGAACAGTTTGTATAAGTTGACGCATGGTTTCTTACATGGATGTTTGCCCTTGGGCCAAATTAGCCATTATGTTAGCCAGGTCTTGAATGTTTGGTGGGGTAGAGGGGTTTGGTGGAACCCCAGTGTTTCGATTACTGGATTCCGGGATCTCAACTATAGATGATGAGTTTATTGGTGAAAAACGCTAAGTATAATCGCTTCCCACAGACGGCTGTTGATGTAAAAAACTAGATGCAATCTAATTAATTAATCACAGATAAAAATGAACAAATAAATAAGTCCATGGATTTTTAAAGTGGTTGGGCTATAAAAATGGTCTATGTCCACTATTATTGTATTGCTGTTTATCTGCTTTGAATCTCGATTATGAGTTTTCCAAGAGATCCAAAGTCCCCTTCTCATGAGGAGGTTACAATGTATTTATAGCCTTGAGGATGTACATATGAAAAGGTAATGCGCTGTTATCTAGCAGACATATACATCTGTACAATAGTAATGCGCATTTAATGAGTAGTCGCCTTTTTGGTTTTCTTGATTGGATGCTCTGCATGCTAAGTATCTTGGACCGCCTAAGTTGCTCGGTAGGCTTAAGTAGCTCGATAAAAGTATGTTGTTCATTGACAGTGTTTGTATTTGCCACGTAGATTGGCACGTGTCTTCATATGATTGGTCCACATCAACTGACTAAATTTGGTATCGGTAGTCGTGAGACTTGTACTATTTCAGGTTATTTTCTTGGTAACGTACAATCCTACGAAAATTACCAAAATAACCATTCGGAGCCTTCAAGTTGAGCAACATGTCTAGGTTGATCTTTTCATTACTAGTAGTAAGTGAAATCATCCATGGGAATCGAATTTCTTCCAGTTGTAAGATTAGTTTCTAGCCAAAAAAAATTTCATCTCCCTTTGATCGAGACTTTCCCTTTCATCATTTTTTGAATGAGATTCACCCAAACATGTTCCTATGAAATGTTCTGTAAAAATTCTCTTTGTGTCAATCATATTAATTTCATGCCTTACATGGTGCTCTTTCTAAGACAACAATTCAAATAACATTGACTATCTCGACCATGCTTTAATTTTATTAGGATCTTGAAAATTCTCCCTAGATTTATGTTTTTGGCGTACAAAGTGGGGTTATTTGGCTACAAACTTATTCCCCAAAGTCATAGCCTTTGCCTTCTCGCAGATTTTATAAATGGAAAGCTAAGAAGACTTTCCCCCATGCTCTTACCGATAGGTAAAAAGTTAGACTTATCGTTCCTAAAAGCGTAGTTACTCGACAAAAATCTATGATGATCAACATAATTCATCTTCCCATTATAATGTAGCCAAATGGATTCAATTTCCTCCCCACATATGGGAAATCCATAATAATCATGAAAATAGCAACCAAATAAGGTCCCATAGGTAGGAAAGGTGTGGATCGCCCATATAACTATTGCTTTAAGTGTGAAATCTTCACCCTTATGAGCGTCAAATGCCCTAACACCTTTATCCCACAACTTTTTAAGTTCTTCGTTTAATGGGGCTAAGAAAATATCAATATTGTTGTCTAGGGGCTTTGGCGTGGGTATCAACAACGACAATAATGTCAACTATTTTCTCATGCACAGTATTAGAGTGATACTTAAATTTGTCATGAGAACTGACCAATAACTCTAAATTATTGAAAGGGTTAAACCTGTCGGTTGATAATTTAAGAAGAACATTATGTGGTTCTTTTGAAAATTCAAGGTGTCGTGTGTTCAAAAGCTTCCAAATGAGAGGATCAGTCGGATGACACATGAGATTTCTACCCACCTTGGCACGAGCGTTCCATGTCACGGACTATTCTATCCACGGTATAGTATTTTTTTAATCGTGGCCCTAGGGGAAAATACTTCAATACCTTTTGTGGACCTTACGAGCACTTGCAAAATTTTGTTGTACCATCTTTTCCACTCTTGCAAACCATATATCTCACCTCCTTGAATACATGACATGCATTATTCATTAGGTTTTCATTAGGGTAAAATATGCAATATTACTAGCACAAATATATTTTTACTTCAAACCAAAACCCTTCAATCTCTTTTTCATGTTTGGATAATTATCTGGTAACGTGCTCTCTTTCGGGATAGTTTCTTTAGCCCACTTAAGAATCGCAGTTACGCTATTTCCCGACAAACCAAATTGGCTCTTCAAATTATGCAAACCGGTCATTGCGTATAATACTCAGTGATCTTCTTCATAATTTTTATACAAAGTTCTAGCCGTACTAACTTTCAACCGTATGAATTCCCAATCTTCGAGTAATTTAGAAACAACATTTTGATTAATTTTGTCATAATGAATATTATTAATATCCGTGGGGTGGTAGTTTTGATGGTGGTGGACTCCGTAAGCATCATCAATTAGGTCGATCAAAGGATGATGTGCTGACGAATCGTTCACCACTTCTACTCCATCGGGTTTCGTTATGCGGTCATCTACCGACAATTCTTCTGTAACACATGGTACATTTTTCCCCCATGTAATTTTCATGTCTTATAGTCTTTCATCATACCCCACATTAGTAAATAAAATTCAACATCTTTCAAAGACTAGAATTTTTTGTTTATACAATGGTGGCACGGACACAAAATCTTATCACTATTAAGCTTTATATCTTCACATTTAATAAATACTCGAACGCCCTTTACATGATTATCAGATGCTCTATGACTCTATCCCACACACTCTTTGTCTTGTGGGAAATCCATTAGTTACAGATTTTAGTAGTGGGTCACGATTTTGGACCATGACCACCTGGTCACAACTCTGAATCGTAACCAATTAAATGTGACAAGCTACCCATTATGATGTAGTGAACACACTCCACTCTCTCTCTCTCTCTCTCTCTCTCGCTGTAGAAGGGTGTTATCAACAGAAAAAAGCAAACGAAATAAAAAATACTTTCTCTTATTAATGACACCCGAGAGGTACCCGCGAGGGTCACCAAGAAGCCCAAAAGCCATTGCGAAGTATCAGCGCCACTTCGAGCGTCGGCGCCACTTCGAGCGTTGGCGCCGCCTCACATGTCAGCGCCGATTCAAGCACCAGCGCCACTTCGAGCATCGGCGCCACTTCGAGCGTCGGCGCCGCGAAAAGGGTCGGCGCCGTCTCACATGTCAGCGCCGATTCAAGCATCAACGCCACTTCGAGCGTCGGCGCCACTTCGAGCGCCGGCGCCACGACAAAGGTCGGTGCCGCCTCACATGTCAGCGCCAATTCAAGGTTCAGCGCCACTTCGAGCGTCGGCGCCACTTCAAGCATCGGCGCCACGACAAAGGTCGACGCCGCCTCACATGTCAGCGCCAATTCAAGGTTCAGCGCCACTTCAAGCGTCAGCGCCACTTCGAACGTCGGCGCCACGACAAAGGTCGGCGCCGCCTCACATGCCAGCACTGATTCAAGTATCAGCGCTACTTCGAGCGTCGGCGCCACGTCGAGCGTCGGCGCCACTTCGAGCGTCAGCACCGCGACGAGGGTCGGCGCCGCCTCACATGCCAGCACCGATTCAAGTATCAGCACTACTTCGAGCGTCGGCGCCACGTCGAGCGTCGGCGCCACGTCGAGCGTCGGCGCCACGTCGAGCGTCGGCACCGCGACGAAGGTCGGCGTCGCCTCACATGTCAGCGTCGATTCAAACATCAGCGCCACTTCGAGCGTCGGTGCCACGACAAAGGTCGGCGCCGCCTCACATGTCAGCGCCAATTCAAGTATCAGCGCCACTTCGAGCGTCGGCACCACGACAAAGGTCGGCGCCGCCTCACATGTCAGTGCCAATTCGAGTGTCAGCGCTACTTCGAGCGTCGGCGCCTCTTCGAGCATCGGCGCCACGACGAGGGTCGGCGCCGCCTCACATGACAGCGCCAATTCAAGCATCAGCGACCACTTCAAGCGTCAGCGCTACCTCAAGTATCAGCGCTGCTTCAAACGTCAACGCCACTTCAAGTGTCGACGCCGCTGCAAGCATCGGAACCGCGTAACGTGTCGACGCCACTGCAAGTGTCGGCGCCACTTCAAATACGAGCGCCGATGCAAGGGTCCGCGCCGCCGCAAAGGTCGACGCCGTTTCAAGTGCCAGCGCCGCTTCAAGGGCCACTGCAATAATGACAGTTGAGAGAGTCGGCGTCACCGCAAGAGTCAGCGCCACTGCAAGGGTCACTGCAGAAATGTTATTCGAGAAGTGCTGCTATAGGGGTTTTCATCATGAAACAGCAGTCTCTAAATGAACAACAACACTAACACTTTACTTTCTTGTACAGGTTGCCTAGTCGAGCAAGCAGGGCTCGAACAGGCGCGTTGGGACCTCCTGGGAGTTTTGGCTTGGCGGCTGAGGGACAAGGTATGTTGAGCAAGCTCAACCACTTAGCACTATAGGATTGAGAGAATACTAGTAGGAAGACCCAGAAGTCACTCGAAACTACACACACTGCACACTTAATCACAAGTGAAGTGAGCAGCCAAAGAGCTGGCTACTCACAAGAAACATAAACTCTTTCAAGAAAATGACTTTTCCAGAAGAGGGGGTCCTCGAGGTCCCTCTCAAGAAAAATAACACTTTTAGAGGAGATGAGTCCTTAAGGTCTCCTCTCTCAAGATTTGCAAAATTGCACCACAAGTTACCGTTTCAAAAGATAACTACCAAATCTAATATTTTGTCTCCACTAGGGGACATATGTGCTTTTTGAGTTTTGGTCGGCGCCAGGTGGTGCCTGCAGAGGGGACAGGCAGGCTGCCTACAGGTAGGGACAAATGGTACACTTCAGACATTGTTCCCCACCAACTCTCTCAATTTTGGCGCCCAAAAATTTCCACTGACCCCTAACGCCCCAGTATAAATAGACCTCTGGGAAAGGTTAATAGAGAGACAATAGAAATTGCACTATTACTCTGCCAAAATATCACCAGACCTACCTAAGTATTCTCTCCCTGCTCATTCTCATAGTGCTGAGTGCCTTGTTCCTTCACTCCCCACTGACAGCCATCACTCTCAGGTGTTTCCCTTGAGAAAATTACTATTTTTGCTGTGAAAGTTCATCTTCTTGCAGAGAGTGAGTTGAAGCTTGAGTTCCATTGTTACCAGAAGGAGAAGTTTTCTTCAGAAGTTGCACCAGGAGACCTTGAAGACCTTGCAGGCAGCGTCCATTGGAGTGGGTCACGCCTCACCCTTTCCAGTTATTCATAGACCCCAGTCTCACTACCCTCCTACATTTGGCGACTCTGCTGGGGAGGTATCCTCATTTCCATGGACAAAGAAGGTTTCAATGTCTCTAAGCAGTTGGTTTTTGAGGACATTCCGTCTGGTAATGGAGCTCACAGTGACCAGACTACTCAGGAAGAAGTGGTGGTGATCGGAGCCAAGGCGCCAGCGCCTCAGGGAGGTCAAACCAGTTCGCCGGCAGTGGCTCCAATTGCAGGTATGAACCTTATGGCAATGTTTTTTGACTTTTTAAAGCAAAACAACGTGGATCTATCAAACTTGGGTCAAGGTTGTGTGACACCTGCTGCTGCCCCTTCCGGGGGGTAGCCACTCCTATTACGATTCCGGCAGAGACGATTCCGTCTCGGAAGGCGGCGCCGGAGCAGGTCCTGGCGCCAACAGGTTCTCCAGTTCCTAAAAGCACATGTTTGGAGGAATCACCCTCCAAGACTGTTACTATGGAAGAAGTGAGGAAGCTCCTCTCCTCCTCTCAAAGAGAGGGTTCCCACCTATACGAGGAGTTACAAGACCCCTATCCACAGGAAGTAAGTGAGAAGCCATACCCTGAGGGGTATATTCCACCAAAATTTATCAAGTTTGGTGGTAGGGGGAGAACCCTCGAGAACACGTGAAGAGGTTCGTCGAGTACCTGGGAGTACACGCTGGCGACAAGAACCTGAGATTGAGGGAGTTCTCTAAAACTCTCACTGGGAAAGCTTATACATGGTATTCCCACTTGGCGCCTAACAGCGTCCCTAGTTGGGAAGAGATGCACAGGCAGTTCCTACAGAAGTTTTTTATAGCGGAGGATGAATTTACACTGAGGCACCTGGCACAAGAGGTACAGAAGCCAGGAGAAGAGTTGATGCACTACATCAAGCGATTTCGCGAGAGGGCCTTAGATGTTCACGAGGATGTGGCGGAGGCCAAGTTGCTGCAGATATGTGTGGAAGGACTCTTGGAAGAGTACAAGCTGCACTTGATCAACGAAACTAGAGATGGAACTTTCAGAGAATTCACCAGGGCCGCCATCAACATAGCTATGATAATCAAACCGAGAGCCCCGGGTTGGAGGACACAAGTTCCACTGACTCCCGAGAGGTTTCAAGTTATGAGGAGGCAAGCGGTTAACTATGTGGACGGGAGTAACAAAGGGAAGAAGGGAGGCTCTGGGGCCAAGACTGACAGTCCCGGCAACAAGAGAAAATTCGGGGAAGATGCCCTGCCGCCACTACCGTGCAGCGTAGCGGAGGCCATCGATTGTTACCGCACCTTGGTGCGAGAAGGCGTAGCAGGACCTCCCCACCTAAAAGGAGAGACCCCCACTGCAGCTGACAAGGCCAATCCGAAGTACTGCGAATTGCACCAACGAGTGCAGCACTCTACCAAGGACTGTTACTACTTGAGAAGGATCATTGGTGAGCAGATGGTCAGCGGTACCTTACAGATACCCCCTGTGGACGTTAACGAGAACCCACTTCCTACGCATCACTTTGTAACCGCCAACATGGTAGTTGGCTACGACGAAGAAGTTACGAGAAGTCTTGTGAAGCGGGGGAGTGGCGAGCAGTTATGCGAGGAGTTAGAAAATCTGTCACTGAGCAGACTTCAACTAGAAAGAAAACAAGAGGAGTGGTTTTTCACTTCGGAGCATGAAAGTGGGAATGGGGAAGTTGAGGAAGTCACTCTCTCAGAAGGCGAGGTAGACGTCATCCTCGCTCTAGACGAGGGAGGGACCTCTGAAGCGGAGTATGTTTGCAGTGCCCAGACGTACGAGGTAGACTTAGATTCTGAATGTGAAGCCATAGCGAGGAGCCCCAAGTTCAAGTGGTTTTTCGACCAGATAGGGGTGAAGTACGACACGAGGCTGTCCATCACGAGGAAAGTCTTGGAGGCGGTGCAGCAGCAGGGAGACCCTTCGCTAAATTGGCAGGGGCCAATCGGAAGGATGATTAAGAAGTATACCTCTGAAGTGGTGTTTTCAGAAGCGGATAGAGTGGTGCCCTACTTCCACAACCGCCCGTTGTACGTCACAGCCATAATTAATGGAGTCTCATTTCCTAGGGCGTTGATGGACAGAGGAGCATCCATTAACATCATGCCCATCAGTACATTATATGAAACAGGAATTGACCAAGAGAAGGTGGTTCCGGTACCGCTAGTAATTTCCGGATTCGACAACGCCGGAATGCAGTCTATTGGATACGTGAATGTGGGAATTAAGTTGGGAAATTTCACCTCCCACATCAAATTTCATGTTATTAACGCTGACACCAGCTACCAATTGCTCATTGGAAGGGTATGGATGCACACTCATGGCGTAGTGCCTTCCACCTACCATCAGTGCGCGAAGGCAAATATTAGAGGTACGGAGATAGTGATCAAAGCCACGCAGAGACCCTTTGCCGTTGAGGAGGCCCACCTGGTAGATGCTGCCTTTTACACCGAGTTAGATGAGGAAAGAAAGGTCTCTACAAGAAAGCTAGCAGGAATCAAGGTAGCTGAGGGAAGGGTCCCGCAGAAAAAATCCGTTCATGACCGTCTAGGGGAGAGGATAATCCCCCACATGGCAAAAGGCAAGAGGAAGGTAGAGGAGGTAGCTAGACCTCCTCGAACTTGCAAGAAAGTGGTTTTGCCCAATGGAAAAGTCATCTACCATTTATAACGGTCTGCGCGGGCGATGTTCTGGGATGAGAGCATCGACCCGACGCCCGAGTGTTTTATTGTTGATGAATCCCATATTGTTGAGCAAGTTGAAGAACGAGAAGAGGCACCGGAGTGCATGCAAGACGGACCCAGAGAGCAGATGAAGGAATTAGAGGAAATCAAGTTGGGGTTAGAAGAGGGCGAGAGTAGACCCATTCTCATTTCCAAGTGCCTGGAACCGAAGAAGAAGGAAGAGCTCATTGAGCTACTTAAGGAGTTCACTGATGTATTCGCTTGGAAGTACACGGAGATGCCAGGGATAGACGCGGAAGTGAGTTCCCATAGATTGAACATCCTTCCCAATGCCCTTCCGATAAGGCAAGCCACACGCACATATAAAGCAGACCTTGATTTGAAAATAAAGGCTGAGGTGGAGAAGTTGTTAGCGGCAGGGTTCATCAAGCCTATTCAGCACCCCATATGACTGTCCAGCATAGTACCAGTGGCAAAGAAAGACAAGACCCAAATCAGAATCTGTGTAGACTTTCGCGACTTGAACAGGGCGTGTCGTAAGGATGAGTTCCCACTACCCAGCATAGACAGCTTAGTGGATTCCACCGTGGGACATGAGATGTATAGCTTCATGGACGGGTATATTGGCTATAACCAGATTAAAATGGACCCCGCCGATGCAGAGAAGACTGCCTTTCGCACACCGTTAGGGAACTTTCACTATACAGTCATGCCCTTCCGATTGAAGAACGCTGGAGCCACATACCAGCGGACCATGATGGCAATTTTTCATGACTTGTTTCATGATATACTAGAATTCTATGTGGATGATCTGGTGGTGAAGTCTAGGAAGGAAAACAAGCATATTCAGGATCTTAGGAGAGTATTCGAAAGGTGTCGTCGGTATAAGATGAGAATGAACCACTCAAAGTGCGCCTTTCGGGTTACTGCAGGGAAATTCTTAGGTTTTGTGGTAAATAAACAAGGGGTGCAAGTGGATGCAGAGAAGATGAAAGCCATTGTGATGATGCCACCGCCCAAGAGTCAGAGACAACTTAAGAGCTTCCTGGGAAAGGTATCCTACCTGCGGAGGTTTATACCTGTGTTGGCAGAAGTAACTCATCCGTTCGCACCTCTACTAAAAGATAAAGCCAAGTGGATTTTGGGAGAGAGGCAAGAGAGTGCGTTCGAGAATATTAAAGAAATCCTAGCCTCTCCGTCCACGATGATTCACCTCGAAGCCGGAGCACCGCTGCTGCTCTACCTCACTTCTACAGAGAGGTCGATAGGGGCCCTCTTGGCGCAAGAGAAGGAAGGAGTGGAAAAGCCGGTCTACTACCTGTCAAGAGTAATATCCGGAATAGAATCGAGATACACCAGTGTTGAGAGGCACTGCCTGGCGCTGGTATTTGTAGCCCAGAAGTTGAGACATTATCTTCTAGCTTTCACCGTTCACATAGTCACCAAGTGTGATCCCATCAAGTACCTCCTCGCGCGGACTGTACTCGTGGGACGAGCAGCAAGGTGGTTTTTGATCTTGTTAGAATACGATCTAAAATGCGTAGTGCCTAAGGCCATCAAAAGCCAGGCGGTAGCAGATCTGCTGGCCCACTTCCCGAGTGGGGTTTTCGAACCACCTAGTGAAGAGCTACCCGGAGAAAGTTTTCAAGCATGCATGGCGGAGGAGGTGAAGAAGTGGTTTATGGAATTTGATGGTTCCAGTGCTCAAGGAACAGGTGGGGCCGGCGTCATACTATCAGATGGGAAGGAAAAGATCACCCTCTCTTTCAAGTTAGATTTTAAATGCTCAAATAATGAAGCTGAGTACGAAGCCCTCATTCTAGGGATGTTGGAAGCACTTAGAAGAGGGATCAGGGTACTGTGTATACGAGGAGACTCTAATCTGGTAGTAAGGCAGGTCAATGGAGAGTTTTCCCTTAAACATGCCAACTTAGGGCCGTACAGACACATCATCTAACGACTGCTGGGACAGTTCTTAGAAGTAACTGTGGAGAGGCAGGCGCGAACGATGAACAGGCACCCTGACGCGCTCGCCACCATAGCATAAAAGTTGGACATGGAGGAGTCAGAAGCCACCATCACAGTGAGGCGGAGAACGGTACCCACTACCGTAAAGTCCTTATTCCCAAGTAACGAGCCGGAAGATTGGATGCGTTTGGCAGAGAAGCAACTTGAAACCAGGGAAGGGACAATGAAAATATTAGAGTTAGCCAACTATCACCTGCTGCAGGGAAATCTCTACTTCAAGAGTCCTGGAGGATTTCTGGCACGGTGCGTAGGGGAGCAAGAAGCCAAGGAGAGGTTAATAGAAATGCACCAGAGGCACTATGGAGATACGGATATCCCCCTTTACAGAAGACTGCAGCGAAGCGGGTATTTTTGGCCCTCCATGAGCGTAGAAGCGGCCCGCTTGCAACAAAGTTGTTTAAAGTGCCAAGCTAATTTTGACCAGCCGACGGAGGCTAACTTCGTGGAAGCCTTCGAAGATTGGAGACAACCGTACCTAGCATATCTAAAAGATGGGGAGCTGCCCGCCGAGAGCGCGGATGAAATTTACCTTAGAAAAAGGGTAGCACGTTTCTACTTGGTCAAAGGAGAGTTGTATAGGAAAGGGTACAATGATAAGGCGCTAAGGTGCATAGCCAAAGAGGAAGTGGAAAGGGTGCTGAAAGAAGCTCATGAGCCCTCCCACATGGGAGGCGCCAAGCTGTATGATCAACTGATGACGTTGGGATACTACTGGCCGACCATGGAGGCTGACTCCATTGGATATGTGAAAAAGTGTAGAGCATGCCAGGTGCATGGAAACATGGTGAACGCTCCCTCCGTCAGCCTACAAAGCTTGGCAACCCCCTATCCCTTCCACACATGGGCGTTCGACCTGATGGGTAAGATCGCCCCAGCATCTCACGGCAAGGCTTTTATCATCGTAGCTACATAATTGTATACAAAATGGGCGGAGGCCATTCCTTTAAGGAGAGTTACCGCCCAAGTGGTAACCCAGTTTATAAAGGAGTATATCATATGTAGGTTTGGTATACCCAAAGTGATCATAACGGATAATGGGAAGCAATTTGTATGCAAAGAGATGGCCCTCCTCACGGACAAGTATAAGATTGTGCATAATAGCTCAACCATATCCTACCCCAAGGGCAATGGCCAAGCAGAAGCTACTAATAAGACCCTGATAAATATTTTGAAGAAAATGCTAGAAGACATGCCGGGAGCATGGGATGAGAAGTTGCCTATGGTGTTATGGGCCTACCGCACTTCGAAAAGAAAGCCAACAGGGTTCAATCCCTTCTCTCTAGTAAATGGGACCGAAGTTGTCCTACCAGTGGAACTGGCGGTACCTTCAGCCAGAATTTCTCTTAGCAATGGGCTCATCCCAGACCCAAGGCATGTGCAACTGGAGGCGCTGGACGAACACAGAGACAAGGCGAGAGAGAATTTCAAATTCTACACTTAGCAACTGTTCAGGGCCTACGAAAACTTGGTTAAGCCTAGGGAATTCCAGGTGGGAGATCTAGTCCTGCGAGCATCAACTCACCATCTCCGTAGCATGTCGGCATCAAAATTCAAACCTAACTGGGAAGGCCCTTTTGTTGTCAGAGGGGTGGGGAAGTCGGGCTACTGCCAAATATCAGAACCAGAGAGTGATTGCCTCCAGTCCATCAACTGCAAGTGGCTGAAGAGGTACTATGCTTAGTAATAGCTAACAAGTTTTGTTTGTGTTTTGCATGTCTGTAGTGGATTTCGAAGATTGCTCCTATACCAGAAAAGTTTTTTTGTGAATTTTTTTTAGAGCAATGCTACACTGTAAACAGCACACAAAGGTAAAGAAATGAAATAGCAACACTTTTGATCATTGTTGATATTTTCTTTGCTTGCTCATTTATACATACATATACACTCCCTATTAAGTTAGAAGAGAGCAAAAAAAAAAAGATCAGGATCTTTGCTCACTACACTTGGGAGGTAAGTCCATCCTAAGAGAAAGTATACTGAGCAAAGTCCCTCAGACATAAATTAATACAGTTTTTTTATAATAAAGTCAGGCTTCCGGAAAGGGGCGGGGGTCACCCTCCTCTCCAACCCAACCTCTACGACTATAAGCAGTAATATGTAGGAATACCCCCACAGACAGGAGGGGCAACCCAAGAAAGTCACATGCCAACACCTCACAGCTACAAGAGGTGCATTTTCAAAAAAATATGTACAATATGATAATACATAACTTTTCATATCAATGCAAATACCCCGTAATATATGGGGTAGCCACCAGTAGACTAGATGCTCACAGAAATTAGAGGAAGTCACATAAAAAGAACACCCACAGCATAAAGGGAGAACAAAAGAAAAAGAAAGTGCAGAAGAAACAAAGTGTCTCATACAGGAACGATAAGTGATGTAAACATATAATTCTGAGCACTACAAAGCAAGAAGTAGCCTATCGGCTAGAAACCACAAAAAATAAGTCATCACGCGCGATGGCGCCAGCATATGACAGACCAGCCTCCCGCAGAAACTCTTCCTCCAACCTGACGAATTTAGCCTCATCCTCCTCATCGCCAGACTCGAGTCTGGCAAGCTTCACCTGTAGTAGGGCGATCTGATTCCGGATCCTCGTAGCCTCAGCGTGTCGTTGCTCAACCCTGGACTGTCGGGAAGTGTGAAACCTCACTATCTTTCGGAAAGGAACACTCAGAAAGGGGCGAACCCCTACGTCAAGCCAATCCAAATGAAAATGATAGAACTGCTGTAAGTCGCGGAGAGCATCCAAGAATAGCAAGATAGAAGAGCTAGTTAGCTTAGCAGGGGAGGTAGCCAAGAACTCATGAACATGGCTGGCAAGAGCCCTCAGGTTGAAGGCCGTAAGACTGTCAACCTGGAGTATACTCTGAGAAGTGAACGTCTCGGGATGGTGCTCCAAGATGAGATCCAAGAGCTGACGCAAATGTACCCTGAAGCGGCCTGGTAACTCCTCACGCCATAGCCTACTAGAAATAGTCGCAGCATCCTCGGCTTCATCATCGCCCTCGGAGTGGCGAGACCCCGCCTCAGAAGGAAGGAAAGAAGACTCTCCACTAGAATCAGCGTCACCAACCAAAGGAGTGAACTCAGAACTATGATCTCCCTCCACAGTCGCCCCACTACCAGTCTCCACAGTCATCGGAGTACTCTCATACACCTAGAAACAATGAGACAAGGGTGAAATGAGAATGCTTGCACAGTATACGCAAGAAGAAAATAGGGGAATAGTAAAAAGAGGGGGCATGCCAGTCTAATACCTCTCTCGCATTTGCCCCACTGCCAGACTCCACAGTTACTGGAGTACTCTCATACACCTGGAAACAATGAGACAAGGGTGAAATGTCAATGCTTTCACAGTATACGCAAGAAGAAAAGAGGGGAATAGTAAAAAGAGGGGGTATGCCAGTCTAATACCTCTCTCACAGCTGACCCACTGCCAGACTCCACAGTCATCGGAGTACTCTCATGCACCTGGAAACAATGAGACAAGGGTGAAATGAGAATGCTTGCACAGTATACGCAAGAAGGAGGAAAGTAGATACTCTTATACACGGCACCTGAACAACACCCTCCGTAACGATCATAGAAGGAGGAGCAGGGGCTCCCGTAGGGGCAACAACACTAATCGATGCTCCAGAAGGGGTTGCCTCGGCGACCAATGCTTTCGAAGAAGCTAACTCAACCTTAGGCACCTCCGGAAGAACAATCCCAGCGACAGAGGCCGCGGGAGGTAGGTGAGGCTGCGACTGACAAGAAAGGGCGACAGGTAACAAATCAGTTATTCCATGAACGATAAATACCTCAATTAAATAGAGGGTGAGGGAATCTCCTCAAAAGGGCACCGTAGAGATAGCTACCTGAAGAGGCGCAACAATAGGACAAACCAGCCCATGTATAGGGGCTGCCGAAATGGCAGTGGCAAGAGCCGCACTCGAGACAGCGCCAAGGGATAACTGCGACAAAGTAAAAGAGGGCTACGATAAGTACAGGATGGACAGATAAGAAAATAGAACTAAGAAAATAAAAGAATACCTGGACCCCATCCAAGGGGGAAGCGCGAAAAAAGACGGTCGGCGCAGTAGGGGCTGTACTGATAGCCTGCAAAGAATGAAAATATGTTGTTTATTGCATGTTCGAGGAAAAGGAGATCCCATTGCTTCAACATAAAGGATTGACCTGAAGTGTGGGCTCACTGGTTGAGGCCACGGTAAATATTGGGCCACGAGAAGTCGCCTGAACCAAAGGTCTACCGTCTATAGATACGCGGACCCTAGGGATAGAAATTCTCCCCGAAGAGGATAAACCCGGGGCGATAACGCCAGCTAAGGGAGGAGACCCTCCCTGAGAAGAAAGTCCAAGAGCCATTAGGACTCCTGTTAAGAGGAAACAAATATTCAAAGGTAAAAAAAAAAATATACGTACCTCAGATGAAGAGGAGCCCAGGGGCTCAACTGCAGAAGTGCTCACTGCCGAGACAAGAGAAGATGGTGTGGCAACGCCCGAAGACACAACTCTCTACGCATGATAAATGGGTAAATAAAAGGAAGAAGTAAAAAAGAAAATGGCGCAATGAAAGTTTTGAAAATAGCAAAGCATACCTGAGGAGAAGGGGAAGCCACAGGGGTGGTCCTGGTGACAGTAAAGTGCACGGACGAAAGCTGCGAGGAAATAACAGTGTACGCAACCAAAAGGCAGTTAGAAGACGAATAAATTACAACAGGTGTTAAATGAATTAAGGAGACAACAAACCTCTCTAAACAGGCCTCGGGAGGAAACGAGCATGGAGTTCCTCTCCCGCTGAAAGGGCGTCGATCGTAGTGGGGGAAGAGGAGAACTACTTGCCTCTACGAAAATGGCCTGCACAAATATAACAGAATGCTTTGAATGAAAAAATATATATATATATAATGAGGGGAAGAAAGAAAATCATATGCAAAAAATATAGACAAGTAAAAGGAGAACGCTTACAGTAACAGGGCGCGTAGTCTGGCTATAAGGGAGATGGGTGGGGCTGACCCCCCCAGGAGAACGGGAGGCCTCATCATCGCTAGAAGACTCTCTGGAGGGTGATAAAAAAGCATAAGTGTCAGTAGTGCTTTCGCTATGGAAACCCCGGCCGCCCATATCACCCGAAGAAGAACTATGGTCGTCATAGGAAGGGGTGCTTCCATAATCAACTAGTTCCTCTTCCAATGAAGGGGAGGGAGATGAAGGAACTCCGTGAGAACTGGTTCCACTAAGTAAAGGATGTCGTGATATAGTACCTTCTGCAATAGGAATAGACGCGACCCGTGTCTCCTGGGAAGTAAGGCTCGGTGAGGAGTAACCTTTCCCTGTCACTACTTGGGAAGTCCCCCCTGCACCAAGGTCGCCAGTATTGGACTCTTGATCCACCGTAGATGAAGCAGCTATGCCAGCGCCATCTCCTTTCTTTTTCTTCGCAGCCCGGGTCCTCACAGGAGAAGAAGGAGGAGAAGCAGTAGTAGCAGGAACAAAATTGGAGACATCGGCGTCAGGGTGTTTCCTTTTGCGGGTAGTAGAGGTGCCCGCCTTCCCTTTGCTTTTTGGTTGACTTTTAGGCTTCACAGGGGGAAGCTCAGTCGACGGAGGCGGGAGTGACTCATCAATGAGAGGTTTCACTAAAATAGGGATAGCCTGCTCCAAGGGTGGCGTAGAGGTGGTGCTGAGAAACCAAGGATCTTTCTGCGTCCGCCTGACCAAAAACCGAGCTCTGGTATATTTAATGGGGTTAGTCTCATGAGGAGGGCCAACTACACATTCTCGAATAAGATGAACCTGCTGCTGCCAAAGAAGGAACCAAGATGAAGTGAATGAAGGGTGATAATCGCAGGGAGGCACATAGAGACCACCCAAACCACTGACTCTGCGGAATAATCCCTGAAGAGTAAAGCTAGCACACGCCTCGAAGAATGCCTCAGAATGACTGCTGTAGGTAGGAAGAGGAGGAGTGTGAACGCCCTGATCATAACCAAACTGTCGTCTTGCCCTCTCGGAATGATAAGATTCAGCACGCGGACCTAACTCGGTCCACGAAGGAAGGTGACACGGTAAGAGCATCGTCACCACATTAATATGAGGACACGTGGAAACTGACCCCACTGCTGAAGGGCAATAGAAGGTCCCGCCGTCGCCGGGGAAAGAAAGCCAGCTGAAAGTACCCCCGGGACGCCTGGTGTAAGGCCGAAACTGAAACTCCTTGATATCATCAATCAACATTCCCAGAGACTGCTTGGGAGTTTTCTTATGCCACCGAAGAAGTCTCGCAGCGTCGCTATGACAAGCGTGAGCCCCTGAAGTAAAGTAGGGGAAATGCTCAAACAAAAATGCCATCAAGAGAGGGGCGTTGACATGATTAGCAACATCATACCGACCGCAGGACCTCTCTACGTCTATGTGTGCTCGGTCTATCCAGGTGTAAAGAGAAACCAAGGTCAGGGAAGCTATGGGTACCGATCTACCGCGAGACAATCGTACAACCAATCTAAAAAGAAGTTCGCGAGGACAATCTTCGGGCTTACCTGGTAGAAGGAACTGAGTCAGGAACGTAACGAGGAAAGCGGCTAAATGTGCAGGAGAGTGAAGCTTAGGACCATCCTGGGATCTGGGGGATGCACGAGAAGTCTCCCCCTTTTGCAACTGCTCAAAGTCTCTGAACCAGTATCTTTTCCATTTAGCAAAGGAATGCTTTGAATGACTAGTTATATTTATGGCCACATACCTCGAGCACTCTCCGAGAGCCGACCGTAACTCCCCCACCAGCTCTTGCTCTAGGGAGTCCTCGCAGTCATCGGAAAAGACCTGCTGCCCAAAGAAAGGAAGGGTGTACAACTCACATATATCTTCCAGGGTAACGGTAAATTCCCCCCAGCCCGTGACAAAGGTGTGAGACTCCATACTCCACCCAGACAATAAGAGATTGAGCGAAGAACCGTGTTTAAATATGGTGCAGGACTTCAGGCTGCTGACGGCGGTGAAGAGTCCCACCTCCCTAAGAATAGCCACATAATCAGGAACGCTCAAAACATAATCGACCCAACTGGCCCACTCCTCTGTAGGTCCACCGGGGGTTTTAACTTCAACGTTGGAATAAGGAAAGTCACCACGGTCAACTCGGACTCGGAGAATGGAATCCGGAGAAATAGTAGGAAGATCAGCAGACTCAGTTAACCCCGCATGAGAACGTTCGAGAACAGCACTCGAAAATTTTTCCCCAAAATCGGAAAGTGAAATCATGAAACTGTCAGCAGGACCAAAAAAAGGAGCACGACGATAAATACCAAAGTCTCGCCCTTGGCGAATGTGCATATAGTCCTTCCATGCCTGAGAAGAGCTTGGCGTAGCTGATGAACCACCCAGAGCCATTGGCTCAAGAAAAGAACTCACCCTAGTGGGGACTCCGAGCGAGGGACCCTCGGGGTCCCCTATCGCAAAAAAAGAAGTAGAGGCAGAAACCCCAGCAAAATCAGGTGAAGAGCCCCTGGTCAGTAGCATGCTCTCCGTAACACCAATAGTCGGCGAGACACCCTAGGTCACGGAACCCCCGAGGTGACAAAATGTCGAGACACCCCCTTCCACGAACGAGAGACCCGTGGACGCGAGACCAAGTCTCGAGGCCCCTGACTGCTGACGAGAGGTCACCATGCTGCCATAAGCTGAAATACCCATTTCAGAAACAGTCAAAGGCATCGAGACACCCGAGGGCGAAATGCGAGCGTCGGCACTAATACCTGTCGAGACCCCCTTCCTCCAAACTCATCTTCAACAGACAAAGAACTCCCCGCGCCTAGCTCAAAGCGCGAGGAACCACTGACGGCGCCAGAAAAATCCGAGATACCCTTATCCACACCAATTAGATAAATTTCAGAAAAGATCATGGGCGTCGAGACACCCAAGGTCGAGACGCCCCCAGACGCCAATGACGGATTGAGCGAGAGACCCTCGGATACAGGACACAAGGAAGTATTCCCCATATTCGCGCCAGCGCGCGAGGAATCGCTGCCAGCGCTACGGCGCGTTAAGACACCTGTAGAGGACGCATCGGAGAGCTTCGTCGCGACCCCCTCACGCGGAGGACTTCTAACAAAGCTCGTCATGGGCGAGAGGCCCCCATACACAGATATAGGAGGCGAGGAGATCTCTCGTCAAAAAATATCAGCATCACGAGGTCTTGAATGGGGAGAGAGACCCCCGGATGGGGGACCTACTGAAGAAGAACCCTCGTGTGCAGCCGTCCCAACCAAGAAACTTAAACTCGCGTCCAGATCGGTCGAGACACCATGTCCCTCGCGCAGAACCCGAATAGTCGAGATACCCCCCGCTGGCAGTACAGCCTTAGTCGAGACATCGTGTCCCTCGTGCATACCATCTACAGTCGATATATTCCCCGCCAGCAGCAAAGCCTCGGACGAGACACCCCTCGTCGCAGAGGAACCCAAACAGAAGGTGGCATATGACGATGCGGAGGGCGAGGAACCCTCGAGGGCTCTCGATGCAAAATCTGAGAAGGCGGGTATAGAGGATGAAACATCGACGCCGCTGGTCGGACGGAACGAGGGATCGCCGACGATTGGTGTTTCGACCATAGAATCGTTGGAAACGATTGATGAAGAAGGTATAGAGCTTAGAATATTGGGGGTTTTAGAGTTGCTTACATTTGGAGAGACATTCGTTGGTTTGGAATCCATGGATGAGAGGGTATGATAGTTGGGAAGGTTAGAGCAAAAATAAGGAGATGGGTGGCTATGGTGTTTTAAAAGTCCCTTTCTCACTCTCTCTCACTACAAACCCAAAACCCAAAAGTATCTTATGTTTTTTTAAGAAGATGAAGGAGCCCAAGAAAATGGGCTTATGTTTTTTGCACCAAAATGGGAAAACGTGCAGGAAGGCAAAAAGTTGATGACCTTTTTTTCCCAAATGATGAGATGACAGTTCCCACACTGACGCGCGGGTTCTCAAAAAATTAAAAACCTCGGATAAAGGGACATCGCAATTAATGATCCAAGGGTCCCTCAGAAAATATATATATATATATATATATATATATATATATATACACATATATATATATGATTGTTGAAACCATATTTGTAGCGTACAAAGCTTTTTTTAGTCTACCCAACCAAAAAATCTTTGCACGAGGGGCTAATGTAGAAGGGTGTTATCAACAGAAAAAAGCAAACGAAATAAAAAATACTTTCTCTTATTAATGACACCCGAGAGGTACCCGCGAGGGTCACCAAGAAGCCCAAAAGCCATTGCGAAGTATCAGCGTCACTTCGAGCGTCGGCGCCACTTCGAGCGTCGGCGCCGCGACAAGGGTCGGCGCCGCCTCACATGTCAGCGTCGATTCAAGCACCAGCGCCACTTCGAGCGTCGGCGCCACTTCGAGCGTCGGCGCCGCGACAAGGGTCGGCGCCGTCTCACATGTCAGCGCCGATTCAAGCATCAACGCCACTTCGAGCGTCGGCGCCACTTCGAGCGTCGGCGCCACTTCGAGCGCCGGCGCCACGACAAAGGTCGGCGCCGCCTCACATGTCAGCGCCAATTCAAGGTTCAGCGCCACTTCGAGCGTCGGCGCCACTTCAAGCGTCGGCGCCGCCTCACATGTCAGCGCCAATTCAAGGTTCAGCGCCACTTCGAGCGTCAGCGCCACTTCGAGCGTCGGCGCCACGACAAAGGTCGGCGCCGCCTCACATGCCAGCACCGATTCAAGTATCAGCGCTACTTCGAGCGTCGGCGCCACTTCGAGCGTCGGCACTGCGATGAGGGCCGGCGCCGCCTCACATGCCAGCACCGATTCAAGTATCAGCGCTACTTCGAGCGTCGGCGCCACGTCGAGCGTCGGCACCGCGACGAGGGTCGGCGCCGCCTCACATGTCAGCGTCGATTCAAACATCAGCGCCACTTCGAGCGTCGGCGTCACTTCGAGCGTCGGCGCCACGACAAAGGTCGGCGCCGCCTCACATGTCAGCGCCAATTCGAGTGTCATCGCTACTTCGAGCGTCGGCGCCGCTTCAAGCGTCGGCGCCACGACGAGGGTCGGCGCCGCCTCACATGACAGCGCCAATTCAAGCATCAGCGACCACTTCAAGCGTCAGCGCTACCTCAAGTATCAGCGCTGCTTCAAACGTCAACGCCACTTCAAGTGTCGACGCCGCTGCAAGCGTCGGAACCGCGTCACGTGTCGACGCCACTGTAAGTGTCGGCGCCACTTCAAATACCAGCGCCGATGCAAGGGTCCGCGCCGCAGCAAAGGTCGGCGCCGTTTCAAGTGCCAGCGCCGCTTCAAGGGCCACTGCAATAATGACAGTTGAGAGAGTCGGCGTCACCGCAAGAGTCAGCGCCACTGCAAGGGTCACTGTAGAAATGTTATTCGAGAAGTGCTGCTACAGGGGTTTTCATCATGAAACAACAGTCTTTAAATGAACAACAGCACTAACACTTTACTTTCTTGTACAGGTAGCCTAGTCGAGCAAGCAGGGCTCGAACAGGCGCGTTGGGACCTCCTGGGAGTTTTGGCTTGGCGGCTGAGGGGCAAGGTATGTTGAGCAAGCTCAACCACTTAGCACTATAGGATTGAGAGAATACTAGTAGGAAGACCCAGAAGTCACTCGAAACTACACACACTGCACACTTAGTCACAAGTGAAGTGAGCAGCCAAAGAGCTGGCTACTCACAAGAAACATAAACTCTTTACAAGAAAATGACTTTTCCAGAAGAGGGGGTCCTTGAGGTCCCTCTCAAGAAAAATAACACTTTTAGAGGAGATGAGTCCTTAAGGTCTCCTCTCTCAAGATTTGCAAAATTGCACCACAAGTTACCGTTTCAAAAGATAACTACCAAATATGATATTTTGTCTCCACTAGGGGACATATGTGCTTTTTGAGTTTTGGTCGGCGCCAGGTGGCGCCTGCAGAGGGGACAGGCAGGCTGCCTACAGGTAGGGACAAATGGTACACTTAAGACATTATTCCCCACCAACTCTCTCAATTTTGGCGCCCGAAAATTGCCACTGACCCCTAACGCCCCAGTATAAATACACCTCTGGGCAAGGTCAATAGAGAGACAATAGAAATTGCACTATTACTCTGCCAAAATATCACCAGACCTACCTAAGTATTCTCTCCCTGCTCATTCTCATAGTGCTGAGTGCCTTGTTCCTTCACTCCCCACTGACAGCCATCACTCTCAGGTGTTTCCCTTGAGAAAATTACTATTTTTGCTGTGAAAGTTCATCTTCTTGCAGGGAGTGAGTTGAAGCTTGAGTTCCATTGTTACCAGAAGGAGAAGTTTTCTTCAGAAGTTGCATCAGGAGACCTTGAAGACCTTGCAGGCAGCGTCCATTGGAGTGGGTCACGCCTCACCCTTTCCAGTTATTCATAGACCCCAGTCTCACTACCCTACTACATTTGGCGACTCTGCTGGGGAGGTATCCTCATTTCCATGGACAAAGAAGGTTTCAATGTCTCTAAGCAGTTGGTTTTTGAGGACATTCCGTCTGGTAATGGAGCTCACAGTGACCAGACTACACCCGCACAAATGCACAAACACACTATCTTTCTTGCACACATGCACGCACACATACTCTTTCACACACACACACACACTCTCTCTCTCTCTCTCTCTCTCTTTATCTTTCAGATACACACACACATATACACTTACACACACACACACTCACAATCATACACACATGAGCACACACTCTTTCATACACACGCTCTCTCTCTCTCTCACACACACTCTCATACTCATTCAAACACACACTCACACTTACACACATACTCACCGCACATTCCCCCCCCCCCCCCCCCACTCAAATCATGTAGAAGGTATTTAAGTTAAATGATATTTATTCCAAATATGGTCAAGTAACTTTAGATATCAGGGAAAGAGAATTACTTTTTTAACCAAACAATGTAAATGAATTCAAGATTTGAGGAACTTAGAATTCATGAATTAAGGATTCTCATTCCCTTTCCAACTCTCAAACCAAACAAGCCCTAGGGTCTTATGGACTTTTGATGAGAGAGAATTGGTCAACTAACTATCAAACTTGGAAATGAACAAAACCCATCCAAAATGAGGGTCAAATCTACATAATTAAAAAATGGGTGGCAAAGTGTAAGCTAAAAATATTAATGTGGGTCAATTCTAAATGACGTTTTTACCAAGTTTATTCTATTTTTGGAAATTTGTAATGTTTAAATATAATGACTTTTTTTCTTTTGAATTTGAATTTGACAAAAAGTCCTATATTTTAGAAAATGGCATATGAAAAATAAACCATATTTTTTTTTTGCATTATTTGGGGTTTGGACCCCATTAGTTCTACCAGATACTATTACCTTCAACACTCTCATAAAGGGCATTTTCTTGGAACATAAATCTTTTCAAGTTGTGGACTTAATGAAAAAGTTGGTCAAAAAGAAACATATACTACTTCATCTAGTTACTTTTAGGACGGTGATAAATAGGCTGTGCAAAGCAGCGAACACTAGCTCTGCTATTGCTTTACTCAGGATTATGGACAATTATAATGTCAAGGTTGACACAATGGTTTATAAATGGATACAAACTTAGTTACGCTCCGATGGAGTTACTTTCACCACTCTCTTAAAGGGCCTTCTCTTGGAACATAAATCTTGTGAAGTGTGGTCTTATTCAAAAAGTTGGTCAAAAATAAAAGAGTACTGGTGCTTACCGGCATATATGGCCGAAAATTTACCGGATCCCACTCTTTGCTTTTTGTTTTTTTAGTTTCTTATTCTTTTTTATATATACTAAAAAAACAGTTTTTTATTAATAAAAAAACTGTTTTCTATTAAAATTAAAAAACTATTTTTTTCATAAATAAAAAATTGATATAAAAACAGTTTTTATATATTAAAAAAAACAGTTTTCTATTAACAAAAAAACAGTTTTTTATTAAAATTAAAAAACTAATTTTTTCATAAATAAAAAAAATTATATTTATTAACATGATAGCGCGATTGAATAGTGTCGCTGGCGCAGACCTACATTCCCGAACACATATTCAATAAATAATTTTAATAAAAAATTATTTAATTTAATGTGTTAGATTGTCGATTGATTAGTGTCGTTGGCGCAAATCCACATTCAACAAATGATGTGGGTCTGAAAATATGGGTCCACGCCAGTGGCACTAATCAATCGCGATATCACAATTTTTTGAATTAAGTTAAAAAATTATTTTAATTGTTATAAAATTAAAAAAAAATTAAGTTAAAAAATAAGGGGTGCCGCTAGCGTGGACCTTTAAAAATAAGAGAATATTGGGTAAATGAGTGTTTGAGCCTTTGAGGGACTAAATGAGTTAAAAATAATATAAAAAGAAAATACCGCGCCATATTCAACACAGTTTGATTAGTGTCCCTATCCCGGATCCACATCCAACAAATGATGTGGGTGTGCAAATGTGGGTTCGCGCCAGCAATACTAATCAATCGCGATATCATGTCAATAAACATAATTTTTTTTTATTTATGAAAGAAATACTTTTTAATTTAATTTTAATAAAAAATTCTTTAGTTAATTTAAAAAAAACTTTTTTTTCATATGAATAGGAAAACTGTTATTTTATATATAAAAAACTGTTTTATTTCAATTGTTAAAAATAAAATAATAGAAACTTAAAAAAAAAAAGGATGATCCGGTAATGTTCCGATAAAACAGTCCGGCACATATATAGTTTTCCGAAATAAAAATATACTACCCAATGTAGTAGCTTTTGGGATGATGATAAATGGGTTGTGCTAAGCACATTATTCAAGATTATGGACAATCACAATGTCAAGTCTAACACTGTTGTGTATAATATCATCTTAGATTGTCTGTGTAAAGATAGACTGGTAACCCACGCCATGAGCCTTCAAGTTGAAATGAATCACAAAGGCATTTTGTAAAGAAGGGATGGTAAGAGAAGCTGGGGATGTACTTAAAGTTATGATTGAAAAAGGTCAAGTACCTATTGCGGTTACTTATTTTTGATAAGGTATTTTTCATATCACGAGATATCCGGATCAGCTTACGCGCATCTCGATTAATTTTCGCTATCGATTCGTAGCTTCCGCTGGCCAAGCATTATTGCGATTATTTATGGGACACTGATAAATGGTCTTTGCAAAACTGGTAACGCTAGCTTCATTGTTGATGTACTCAAGAATATGGAGAAATATAATTTCAAGGCTAACACATTTGTGTATAATGTCATCATAGATAGTCTGTGTAAAGATATAATGGTAACCCGTGGCATGACCCTTTTTGTTGAAATGAATCTAAAAGGCATTTGCCTTAATGTCATAACTTACAACTCTTTAATTCACGACCTTTGCAAAATTGATCAATGGAATCACGATATTAAGGGTTTTTGGTTTTCTATTCTGAAAACTCGATTTAAACGCTGTTTTTAAATACAGTTTTAAAATTCAATTTTTTGTATTTATGTGTGTGTGTGTCTATATAATAATACTGCATGTATACTTCACAATAAAATTATATACATACATGAATTGATAATATTTTTTAATACATATGTAGTATATGTATATTTTATATTATTCAATACATTAATAATACATGTATAAAATTATATATAAGTATCACGTATCTATTCATATTATTATTTAACATATGGATCTTAGTAGATTATATAATTTAATAATCTAAATATACGTAATTTTGTGTACGTGTACATATATATTTTTTATTTATAAAAATTGCACATATATTAATGTATTATGTGTGTATATTATATATTAAGGCATAAATGCATTAAAATATTAAGAATGAATAATTCTGAGTTGAAAAATAAAAAACAGAAGTTATAAAACACACTTTTGCTGTTTTCTGAAAAACATGATTATAACACAGAAATATTATAATTCAGTGTTTAAAAACAAGTTGTCAAACACAAATTTTTACCATAATTGTATTTAAACGCAGAAAACAGAATTATAGTTGCAAACCGAACAAGCCCTAAATTGTTAAATCAAATGGTCAATACAAAAGTATTTCATGATGTTCAAACCTTCACTATATTAGTGTATGCACTTTGCAAAGAAGGGATGGTAAGATAATTTGAGGATGTACTTGAAGTTATTGTTAGAAGAGGCCAAATACCTAATGTACTTACCTACAATATGCTCATGGATGGATATTGTTTACGAGGTCAAATGGAGGATGCAATAAAGGTCTTAGATTCCATGAAGAATACGAGATTTGAGCCTGACATATTTAGCTTTCACATTTTAACCAAAGGATATTGCAAAAAGAAGTACATTGATGAGGCAATGCATCTCTTTCAAGAAATTCATCTGAAGGGGCAAAATCCCTCAATCTTTAAATACAACATCATGTTGCACATGCTGCTTCTTAAAGGTAAATATTCCCTTGCATAAAAACTCTTCAATGAGATGTTGGCTAGTGTAATACCCCGTATTTCTACGTATTTATGATTTAATTAATTGAGAAATTAATTGGAAAAATACATTTTAGTTAAATTCCATGTATGACGTAATTTAATGTGATATTAAATATTAATCGAGAGACATATACTAATTAATATTATATTATGAGATTTACTATGTGTGGGAATAGTAAATATTGATAGTAAATGTGATATACGTCATATCGAGTGATATGGGCGTATTTGTTATTGTCTCATAGGGAGTCGCGTGTACACTATTTAGAGGTGAGAAATGAGAAATATATTTTAGTGACTCAAATGATAATTTAAAGGTCACAGATGAGTCCGTTATAGTCAAAATGGTAAACTCGAGGGTACTGGTCGGATACCGGGGCATTTTTGGGTTAAATCGGGACCATACGGGGGCGTTTTAGTCTTTTGGCATATGCGGGTAAGGAGACCAACGAATTTACAAAATCTAAATCAGATTATAAGAGTTGGCCCACTAGGGCTAGAGGAGAGAAAAACACACAAAAACCATTAGAGAGAAGAGAGAAACAATTCTCAAAGCCCAAGGAAGAATTGGTGAAGGATTCAAAGGGATGTTGCACCACAAACTAGTTGGGACGAAATATTGGAGGAGAAAGACAATTAATCACCAACAACAATCACGAAATCAGATCATCTCCGAATAAGGCAAGTGGTTATTTGCAAATTAAATTGAGTTATAATATCTATGTGTAAGATTTATGAATAATATGATTTGATGAATATTCTTGGAGAAAAAGAATTGAATAAAACCCATCATGGTTTGGGATTTGCATGTAGAATGATTTAGACCAGTAGAGGATTTTAAATCATAGAAAACTTGATGATTAAAACGAATTTAATCTGGATTTATGATTTGAAATATGGGAAGAACATATTTTTAGGTTTCTTGAATACTTAGAAGATTTGAATTATTTTGGACTAAATTGTGAAGATATATGAGGTTTAAATCACTGGAAATCATCCGAGAGTATGTAGGAATAGTTTGGTATCATTGGTTGCAAGTTTGATGGTTTATCATGTGAGTTGGATAATTGAATATGGTGAAAACCGCATGAAGAAGAAGAAGAAGAAGAATTGCGTCTGTCACTGCTCGATCGATCGATCGACCCTTGAATATCGATCGATCGATGGAGTCGATCGATCGACCTATAAATGTCGATCGATCGACCCAGTCTGATTTTGGGTTCTTTTGGGAACCTTAGTGATGATATTATATCTATGTAGGGACTTAGAGAGTACCAGTAGGTGTATTGTGGGAGTCCGTTATAATCATTGAATGCAAGATTTGAAGAGATGGACCGACGAGGATAAACTAATCGAGTAGTGTATTGGGAATTTGGGATTTGAGTTACGGAGAGAGTAAACACCATTCCAAGGAGTATACCAGTAGGTTAGAGATGACTTAACTACTGAAATGAATGGAGGGGTAACTAGGGCCCTTAGAGTTGTGTGAATACTCAATTAAAATGCGATAGTGAGATAAATCGTAAATTAATAAGTACGGTGACTATCCGAGAGAAATATTACATACGAGCATGAATATTAGGTTGTGTGTATACCTACCAAATTATATAAATACTTAGGTGGAGTGAATACCTAAAGTACATTTAATTATACTAGGGTCGAGATAGGATTCCGAACTAGTACGATCTAAATAGTACGTTGAATATCCGAGATAAATATTACGTACGAGCTTGATTATTAAGTTGTGTGTATACCTACCTAATTATATAGATACTTAGGTGGAGAGAATACCTAAAGTATATTTGTCTATATTAGGATCGAGGTAGGATTCCGAACTAATATATGGAAATAATAATTTGGGGTCGTGATGAAAGAGTTCCGAACCAAAAATACATAAAAATTTCAATAGTGGCGTCGAGGTAATATTTTCGAAGCAATAAATGAAATAAATTTGTGGTCGAGGTGACATTCCGGACCAATCCTTTTACTTGGTGTCGATGAGCTATTCCAAACGAAAGGCCCTCAATGCGTGTGATAAGAAGCTTTTTTGTGTATATCGTCGTTGTCTTCAAAAGCCACTCTCAAAATTCCTTTGAGTGCCTACAAAACTTGTCTAAAAATAACTCATATTGCGGTAAGTACGGGTATCAATCCAACTTCCAAGGTGAAACAATTAATGTGAAAACGTGCAATTCCAATTTTTTATTAAAATATTTTTTATTTTTTTATTTTTAAAAATAATTTCAAGGGAAAAATTAACTAACAAATGCTAAAAATTATAAAATGACTAAATAATGAAAAAGAATGTGCAACCGAGTGTGAAATATGTGAGAAGGTCAAGAGATGAGATTACACTGCATTTGCAATTATTTTAATTCCTCAATTTATTAATTTTGAAATATTTCGAGATATATTAAATCGACAATCTAACTCTCGTTAAAATTATGAATTTAATAAAATCTTTTTCAAAAAATTTATTTAAAAATGTCACATGATGAAAAATTAGGACTTATACTATTTTCAGAAAATTACTCGCTAGGATCAATTTAACGAAAACAATAGCAATCTTTAAATTTCAACACCGAATTAATATTCAAATATAGGAAAAACCTATCTCTAGCTCGATTCCTAAATTCAAATATTAATTCGTTCAATTAATTTACTAACTCTCGTTATATAAATTAATTGGTTTTAGTTAAAATTAATTTACCTAGAAATATAAAATTAATGAAACCAATTAATTAAATTAATATTATTCGTAGTGCATCCCACCCCTTGAACGAGGTGATTAGACAAGCATAATGAAACAATTAATCACAGCCACAAGCATGGAACAATAAATTAAAGAGTAGAGCAAGAAAGATAATACACAAAAGTATCCCTTTGAATTGATTCCTTAAATCGTGTTCATGCACGTGTCTCCTAATGTTTTCACAAATCTAGCACTTGATTACATAAAAAAAATAAAAAATAAACCTAAAATTTATTATAACACTAAACTAATTTTTTTTGGAATTTTTTTATGTACCTACTATGTACATATTATACACTCTCTCTCTCTCTCTCTCTCTCTATCTGTGTCTCTTCTTCTTCTTTTTTTGTGCTGAGAGTCTCCTTTTATGAGATGCCCCACTTCTCTTTTTATAAGCCACGAAGTTGGGTTTTGGTGTAGATTTTTTTGGGATCTTGAGTTTGCCAAGTCAAAGAAGACAAATGGACTGGAATTGATTTCATCCGATTTTTTTGGAAATAATGGCAGGTTGTTTGGGAGTGGGGTGGTTGCTGGAAAAGGATCAGAGCTCGGGTTCATTCGCGGGTATGGGGCTGGATCGGGTTGAACCCGAGTCTGGCCAGAGATAGCTCCGGTAGCGGGTTGGCACAAGTCGCCGGAGAAAGATAGTAGCCTGGGGAGTCGCGCCGCCGCGGGTTTCGCACGTCGGAGATCGCAGCGGGGACCGGGTTCGGGCGAGGGGTCTGTCTCCGGGAATGGTGGGTTTTGCGGGTATGCCGTGGTAAGGGCTGGGGGGTAAGGAGAGTGGAGAGATGGGTGGTGGTGGTGGGTGTTGTTTGGTAATGGAGGTTATGGAGTTATGAGAGAGAGTGAGAGATGCTGGGAAGAAGATGATGGGAATGGCTTTTGTGTGTAAGGGTGTAGGTGTGTATGGTGAGGGTGAGTGTTACTTAGGTGTGTAAATGGGTGTAGGATAGTAGGGTTTGAGTGTGTATGGGGTGTGTATTTAATTTGGACCCTTAAATAAAATAACACCTCCTAAAAAAAATAAAATAAAACTAAATAAAATAAAAACTTAAAATCTAATAAAAAACTAACATCTCGAAATAAAAATTAAAAGACACTGAATAAAAATAAAATAAAATGAAAATAAAAACAGAACTCTATTAAAAAAAATCCTAACTAAATAAAATAAAACTAAAAACTAAAATCTTATAAAAAATAAATTCCTAAAAACTAATCCTAAGAATAATAAAATAAAATAAAGATTAAAAATTAAAAACTAATCAAAATCACAATCACAATCAAAATAAAGATATAGAAAAAAATAGAAAATAAATCCTAGAAAATTCTAAAATATTTCCTAAAAATAAAACGACTCAAATAAAAATTTAAGAAAATCTAAAAAGGTACAAACTCAACACAAACAGGCTCGGGTGATGGACTAGGTCAAGGTCACGGGACTGATTCGGGGCATCAGAACTCTTCTGGGCAAGCTCAATGGGACTCTGACTTCGCGGTCTCTTTTTATTTCTTCGATGTACGCTTTTGACCGCTATTGAGTTGCAATTGTACTGATTTAGCATTATTTGTACCGCAACTGCGTATTGACCTGAGAAATAAATAAATACGAACATAAGGTCATTTTTATTAAAAACGGACGACTAAAATGCATCTATTCGGGGTATAAAATGGACACTTTTGGGTTTTTATCACACCACCCCCAAACAGAACATTGCTAGTCCTCGAGTAAAAATTAGAGAGAAAACAAAGATAAGTAACCAAAAGTGTGCCACTTTCGCAGTCACTGGCGATTGCACTTTGCATGTGCAACAAGCCGTTAAACCTATAGGTTTCCCTACAGGACGAGTGGTGTCTCGTAAGGGTTTGCAGTGAATGTACCCACAAAATCCGAAAACTTATTTGAATGCAGTTTCTGAGTAGATGATGAAATGCTATATAACACAACTTTAAAAGGACATCAAGGAACACCGTATTCAACTATCAAAATAAAATATGAAATTACTTAATACCAAAAGCGTAATCCTTTCTAAAACTCAACATGTGTAGTGTGAAGTAATCTTAAGTATCATTAGAGTAATTTCGAGATCGCCTTTATAGAATCAACGCTTTGACTTCAATTCTCACTGGATATATCTCTCTGAATCGAACTCTCTGAGAATTGGGTAAGTGTATCTCTCTAGTGTGTGAGGATGTGAGTAAATGTAAGCAATGTCAAACGTCTCACACACTTTATAAAAAAGAGCGGATACATGAAAGAAATTTGATCTCATGAACAAATGCTAACCACTATGGCGAGAATCTCGAGTTATTCACCATATAATCTTCTCGTTTGTCCGAACACTTTACCAAGGGTGAAAAATGTGATTTATGAAAAGTATAAGGGGATAATGAAATGAAAAGGATTTGCTAGGGCGTTTTGAGAAGAGTGTAATACAAGAATAACTAATGTCTTCATTTTTTTGAATTTTTGATCGCATGGTTTCTTTTTCTTCTTTTCTATTTTATTCTCTTTCTTTGCTTTTTTTTTATTGCGATACATTTTTCTTTTCATAACGAAAATGAAGACAATTTACATTGACAATTTCAAACACTTTTTTTTCTCAAAAACGATGGAAATGATGGATAGTATTTGGGACATATGTATAAGGGTAATATGGAAAATGATAATGGGTGAATGATAATGTGATAGTAAAAATGGTAAGTGTATGGAAAAATCGGTTCAGTGCTCGGGACAAACTACAAGACACATGTTTCTTACAACTTGAAAGTAATGTCATTCTCAGTGATTAAGCCAAATTTGAAAAAATGATGAGACCATGGAACGACTAAATATAGTACCCAAAGAAAGTTGAGTCAACTTGTGACTCGGAGATACGTAAAAACCCTCAAAAAGGTGAAAAGCTCAAATCTCACGGCTTTAAATCGTCACTAGTGATCTTTTAAGGCTCTCTTGAGAATATTATTACTCTTCAACTTTTGATAGTAAATGTGATAGTGAAAATTGCCAAGTTTAAGAATTAATAGTGCAAGTACGCTTTTCAGAGGTATTAATTAATTTAAGGTTAAAAGCGTAAGTTTTGGGTCAAACACAGGGATTCCGAGATTTCTAAAAGAGGGATGATAGGCAATTCATGTCATAAAAATTAATTTTTAACTGCACAAAAAGTTTAAAATCACCTGTTTCTAAAAATTTTCAAAAGAGGTACAATTTTGATAAATTTCCCACCCCCAAACAAAAGAGAACATTGTCCTCGATGTTTAAAACCATAAATAAAAATGAAAAGCACAAGGGAGGAAATATAGTACCATAATGAACCACTAGTGAAATGTATCTCACTCTGGAGCATAGATGAAACCTAAAGAACATATGCGACAAAAAAATATACAAGTCTATAAAGCAGGTGAAAATCATTGGGTGGTATGAAACACCACCCCCAAACAGGATAAGACTCATACTCAGAAACAGTGAACAGCGGGCTGCCTCCAGGTAGCGCTAAATTTAACGTCTTCAGCCAGACCGAACCAATCTCACCCTAAAGATAAGATCTATGAAAATGCGGGGCGGCAGAAAAAATTGGGTGATGAGAGTCACCCCCAAACAAGACTGAAGCGTCAGTCTTGTTGGATAAAGGATAAAGAAGAGGTCAATGCACTTGTATGGAGAAGTGCATCACTCGATGCAAAGCATCGGTGGACCAGGGGTGGGTGGGTAGGAGGGTACATGGATGAAGGGTAAGGGTGAAGGTGAACAGGCACCGGTCACGGGCCTTAGTGAGCGTAAATGTGACGGCAGCAAGGGCCCTATAAGAATGGTGCTCAAGTTGGCGAGGGAGGCAAAAGGGTTTGACAATAAGGATGGGGCGAACCTCATATAAAGTGCACGACCATTCTGTAAATGGACGATGATAATGGTCACGCCGTGACACACCAGGGAGCGGTAGATGGTGAATTGCAACACCACAAGGAAGTGGTGTGCACAAAGTAACACGCTCGGTGTCACAGATGGTGGGGTCGATGAAAATGGCACAAATGGGATTGTGGAGCACTAGGGTGAAGGGTGGGTGTAGGTGAGGACCTAAATGCGTAGATGTGAATAGGGAACGTATTATAGCAAGGTCCGAATCTAGTGGTGGGGTGGAAGGGACAGTGGGTGGATCGGGTGGGACAAAGGGTGGGGGAAGATGATCTAACTCACGAGTAGGAGACACACACTCCTCAAGAGGCTCGGAGTTATCCTCAAGGGCACTCGCGGGAGGAAGTGTGAAAATAAACGAGGGCGTGAGCAACTTATCCACCAATGTGTCACCAGCAGTGGTGGTAGAATCTAACGAGGCTTCCAAATTCGAGATAAATGAATCAACAGTAATATCTGACTCAACGGGAGCCAAGCATAGTGGGATAGGATCCATATCCAGAAGGATAGAAACCATGTCGGATCCAATCTCAAGATAGTGGGAAGCACTCGCAGCCGGAGATAACTTATAAATAATGGGTTCCTCAGGAACACACAGGGAAGGATCAAAAGGTATAATCTCGGGCATAATTATGGATTCGGTGGAAGGGGAAAGGCGAACCTCAATGGTGGGTTCGAGAGGATAGGGCGGTGTAGGATCAATCTCATAATCAAGGGATACGTCAACACAATTGTCAACTTGGGTTCCGGACCACAGAGTGGTCTCAATATCGAGATTCTCAGGAAGATAGGGTTGGTCACACTCAAAATCAGTGGCACAAGACGACGCATCATCTTTCCACATGGGAGCAATAACGGGTTGACTTGGGGTGAAATCCGACTTGTTTGCACACTCAAATATAGTAAACATGTGTTCAAGCCGTTGAAGGGCTTCATTTTGAGATTGAAGAGTGTGCGCAAACTTGTGTAAGAGGCTCTCGAGAGAGGATGTGCAAGGTGGTGGGGAGATCGCGGTGGGTGGCGGTGGTTGGTGAGGTGGACACAACTCGCTAGAAACACTAGGATGCGGAGAATACTCATATGAAGTGTGTGGAGCAGGGTCAAGTGTAGAATTCACGGGAGAAGCATCTCCGCGAGGGACAAAAGTGTGATCAGCATGAGGAGCATATGAAGGGGACTGATAGGTATGAGGTGCACGAGGTGGCGATGATGACTATTGGAAACCGTAAGGATCCAAAACATGGCGTTGGGATTCATATTGCATGGAAGGCTGATCAGGCCTCCATGAATAGCTCGGGTACTCATATCCCTCGACATTAGATATGTCGCGACCATACGTCGAGGGTGGTTCCAAAACAGTGTCATAGGGACACACATGTTCCAAGGTGGATTCAGATGGAGAGAATATAAATGGACACTCATGCGACAAGTGATCGAAAGTAGTGTGTGCACGGCGGAGCAGGTGATGCGTTGACACTCGTCACCGGAGGTGGTGGAAGATGAGATGTGTGCATGGACGACACATGAGTATCAACGGTGTGCGTTTGAGAGTTAAAGCCCTGAATTAATGAATTAAGGGTCGATTCGGGCTTATCATCAAACAAACTGCGAGAGAATGTGAAATGGCCAAAATATTCCCGTAAAGGACGTTCTTCGGCCATGACAAGAGGAATATTTTTTGGTTTTTAAATATTTTTCAAAAGAAAAGAAAATCTTTGTGTGATTTTTGAAAATAAGAAAAGGAAAATCTTTTAGGTGTTTTAATTATGGAAAAAAGGAAAATCTTTTTGGGATGTTTGAAAATATTTTAAAAAAAGGAAAGAAAATATTTTTGGGACTTTTTCGAAAATACTTTTTAAAAAAAGAAGGAAAATATTTTTGATTTTTTTTTCAGAAAAGGGAAGAAAATGGACTCTGGATGTGATCGAACTAACTAAAACCGACTACCTAAAGAATAGAATTGGACACACACGAGTTAAGAAAAAAATCCTAACTAGCACATAGCCAATTATTATCTTCAAAATTAGTGAAAGGGTAGTCAAATTTTAATCAAGTCCGCGGGCGACAAAATTCACGAAATTTAACTTTGTGATTGCCTGTTGCAAAAATGTGTTCCTACTGGGCTAGCTAGTTGATTGATTTTAAATTTAATGACAGCTAGGGTAGCACACAATGGATAAGCGAGTGAGTCGGGTGATGAAATCCCTTCTCGTTGCAAGGACCGGGTCCAGGTCTTAGGTAAATTAATTCATCAAACCATTCAATTTAAGTGCGATGAAAAAATTAAAAGCACATAGGAGCAACGAATCACAGAAAAAATGAACTCACTGGCAGGAGAGTCGCGAGGGATAAAAAATTGTACCTCCCACGATTTTTACACACGTGGGGTAAAGATCGAGTTGAGTTGACCGGGGGGAGATTTCGCCTATCTCAGTCGTCCCCGGGAGTCCTACCAACCCAAAGTAGAGAGGCTTCAAAATTCTTGCCTTTGGATGCCCTCTCTCTACCTTGTCCGGTTTCCTTTTCATTTTTTTTTATGGAATAATTATTACAAAATAATATGGTGTCAAAATGCAACCCAAATAAATACACAATCTTAAAAAAAAAAATACTATACAACCAGTCTAAGGAGGAGGGAGGAGGAAGAACTACACTAAAAAAGATAAATAAAATCACAAGTCTTCAATCATGTCTCCACGTCAAGAAAGCGACAACGGTGCCATTTGATAAGAAGTTTTTTGTGTATATCGTCGTTGTCTTCAAAGCCACTCTCAAAATTCCCTTGAGTACCTACAAAACTTGTCTAAAAATAACTCGTATTACGATAAGTACGGGTTTCAATCCAACTTCCAAGGTGAAATAATTAATATGAAAACGTGCAATTCCAATTTTTTATTAATTTTTTTATTTTTAAAAACAATTTCAAGGGAAAAATTAACTAACAAATGCTAAAAATTATAAAATGACTAAATAATGAAAAAGAATGTGCAACCGAGTGTGAAATATGTGAGAAGGTCAAGAGATGGGATTACACTGTATTTTCAATTATTTTAATTCCTCAATTTATTAATTTTGAAAAATTTCGAGATAATATTAAATCGATAATCTAACTCTCGTTAAAATTATAAATTTAATAAAAAAAAATTCAGAAAATTAATTTAAAAATGTCACACGATGAAAAATTAGGACTTATAATATTTTCAGAAAATTACCCGCTAGGATCAATTTAACGAAAACAATAGTAATCTTCAAATTTCCACACCGAATTATTATTCAAATATAGAAAAAACCTACCTCTAGCTCGATTCCTAAATTCAAACATTAATTCGTTCAATTAATTTACTAACTCTCGTTATATTAATTAATTGGTGACAGTTAAAATTAATTTACCTAAAAATATAAAATTAATGAAACCAATTAATTAAATTAATATCATTCGTAGTGCATCCCACCCCTTGAACGGGGTGGTTAGACAAGCATAATGAAATAATTAACCACAGCCACAAACATGGAACAATAAATTAAAGAGTAGAGCAAGAAATACAATACACAAAAGTCTCCCTTTGAATTGATTCCTTGAATCGCGTTTATCCACGTGTGTCCCAATATTTTCACAAATCTAGCACTTGATCATATAAAAAAAAAATAAACCTAAAATTTATTCTAACACTAAACTAATTTTTTTTGGAATTTTTTTATGTACCTACTATGTACATATTATACACTGTCTCTCTCTATCTATCTGCGTCTCTTTTTTTTTTTGTGTGTTGAGAGTCCCCTTTTATGAGATGCCCCACTTCTCTTTTTATAAGCTACGAAGTTGGGTTTTGATGTAGATTTTTTTAGGATCTTGAGTTTGCCAAGTCAAAGAAGACAAATGGAATGGAATTGATTTCATCTGATTTTTTTGGAAATAATGGCAGGTGGTTTGGGGGTGGGGTGGTTGCTGGAAATGGATCGGAGCTCGGGTTCATTCGCGGGTATGGGGCTGGATCGTGTTGAACTCGAGTCTGGCCGGAGATAGCTCTGGCAGCGGGTTGGTACAAGTCTCCGGAGAAAGGTAGTAGCCTGGGGAGTCGCGCCGCCGCGGGTTTCGCATGCCGGAGATCGCAACGGCGACCAGGTTCGGGCGAGGGGTCTGTCTCCGGGAATGGTGGGTTTTGTGGGTATACCGTGGTAAGGGCTGGGGGGTAAGGAGAGTGGAAAGATGGGTGGTGGTGGTGGGTGTTGTTTGGTAATGGAGGTTATGGAGTTATGAGAGAGAGTGTGAGAAGGTGGGAAGAAGATGATGGGAATGGGCTTTGTGTGTGAGGGTGTAGGTGTGTATGGTGAGGGTGAGTGTTACTTAGGTGTGTAAATGGGTGTAGGATAGTAGGGTGTGAGTGTGTATGGGGTGTGTGTATTTAATTTGGACCCTTAAATAAAATAACACCTCCTAAAAAAAATTAAAAAAAATAAAAACTTAAAATCTAATAAAACTAAAAAAACTAACATCTCAAAATAAAAATTAAAAGACACTGAATAAAAATAAAATGAAAATGAAAATAAAAACAAACTCTATTAAAACTAAAAAAAAATCCTAACTAAATAAAATAAAACTAAAAACTAAAACCTAAAATCTTATAAAAAATAAATTCCTAAAAACTAATCCTAAGAATAATAAAATAAAAGAAAGATTAAAAATTAAAAACTAATCAAAATCAGAATCAAAATAAAGATATAGAAAAAAATAGAAAATAAATCCTAGAAAATTCTAAAATATTTCCTAAAAATAAAACGACTCAAATAAAAATCTAAGAAAATCTAAAAAGGTACAAACTCAACACACACAGGCTCAGGTGATGGACTAGGTTAAGGTCACGGGGCTGACTCAGGGCATCGGAACTCTTCTGGGCAGGCTCAATGGGACTCTGACATCGCGGTCTCTTTTGATTTCTTTGATGTACGCTTTTGACCGCTATTGAGTTGCAATTGTACTGATTTAGCATTATTTGTACCGCAACTGCGTATTGACATGAGAAATAAATAAATACGAATATAAGGTCATTTTTATTAAAAATGAGCGACTAAAATGCATCTATTCGGGGTATAAAATGGACGCTTTTGGGTGCTTATCATGTGTGTTATAAGGACATAATAGTGAAGAATGGTTTTATAAGTATATGTTGTGTGTGAAATATATACTGTATAAATAATCTACTTATATAAGATAGTATAAAGTTAGATGACGTGCATGCATCTAGAAGTAAATTAAGTGGAGAAACTTAATTAGAAAGATTAAACAATAGATAGTGATTATCTTAAGAATAAATTAAGTAATGAGACTTAATGGTGGAAGAAAAAGATCACAATAGGGGAAATGTTATCTAAGTATATGACATATGAAATATGTTCACAATTAGCATACTGTATGGGCGGTATGGGAACTTAGTCGCGTAGATAAGTTCAGTGTAATACCTCGTAATTTTAATGACTTTTAAAAATGTGTTATTAAAGGATTAATGGAATTTTATTATAAATTAATTCATTTGGGTTTTATCCGAATTGTGGATATTAAAATGAATGATTCTGTATATTACTTAAAGATATTTAGGTAATATATGAATATGATATTGTTGATATTGCTGTGAGTTATTAATTCAGTAATTTGAATTTTTAGTCAGACGTGGTATGGGACGTGTCGGGACAAATTTATTAAATTAAAAAGGAAACTTATTTTTACATCAACCTTATAGTCATTTCGAGTGCGTCGTTGCGTCCGAAACGGTTGAAATAGTCAGAAAAATCTATTTGGATGTTGGTTTTGGGTCTCGGGTCATTTGGAAACGAAAAGACACCCAAAAAGGGCATTTTGGTCATTTTTACAGGGGGATGAATAGTGATTTTGGATTTTTTCTTATTATAAATATTTGGAGATTAGTTGTACATTGGTTCATTTTCTCTTCTATACAAAAATTGAGAGGTCACCTTTTGAGAGAGAGTGAAAGGGTGCGTGGGAGAAGAGAAGCTTGCTAGGAAAGGAGGAGAACCAAGGGCCGAAGGTCACCACCACCAACCACCACCGAAAGTTGACCGGAGAAGGGGAGAACCATTAGTGATACACAACCCCAAAGGATCAGATCTTCATTAGAGGCAAGTATTTGATATTTGCAATCTAGTTAGTATATTGTCCATGTTAGGATAGTAATGAAAAGATGAGATTTTTCATGTTTGGAAGATAAAGATAGATTTGTTAATGGATTTCTGGAAAATGGATATATATAGTAATCAAACTCATGTTGTAGGTAGATAGTAATCCATGAAATAATCATTAAGTTATTGAAGAAAATTCTGAGAATCATTGGTGTGTCCTTGAAGATATCATGTTTATAATTTTCTGGAAAAAGAGGATAAATATATGCTTTTAATTCAAACTCTTGATGATTCTAGGATGTTTAGATCATTAGAAATCATTTACATATGTTGCTATATCATGTAGTAAGGATTATAAGGAATTTGGGTTGTTATGTGGGAATGTTTATTCCAATTGCATTTAGATTCTTTTAAGTTATCTGTTCAGTTTGTATTGTGATAGAATAAATATGTAGTGTTATTCGTAAACTAAAAATGATTTTGTTGAATTAAAATTTGGAAAGTTTTTAACACCAGCTTAATTGGGTATTGGTTGATTAGTAAAAGTTTTCGACAGTGATGCTAAGAATGAGCCAACCGTATATTCTATTTTAATTTGGTATGGGACTGGCCACCCGGTATTTAATTAGGTGGGGTGTTACAGGTGGTATGGGAGCATCAAGTTCTAGTGTCCTTTAGGGTCTGTACGGCTTATTGTGTTTTCAGCTTAGCGTTCTTTGATGTAGAACCCTATGAATAGGATTATTATTTTTCTAGTTACGCTTACGTTCTTCAAGCTACTTTGTTATCAGATGTTGTGACTGCTAGCCAATGAAAGAGAGATATCCAAAGGCACTTGAGAATGCTCGAATGTACTGAGGTTCAACGTCAAATACTAGCCACATACAAGCTAATAGGGGTAGCTTTGCAGTGGTGGGAGGCTACGACCACTATCGAGGAGAGAGACACAGTGACTATCCAAAACGTTTGGATACGGTTTGATCAGAAGTATTTTCCTTCCGCCATCCAGACAGAGATGAAGTGAAAATTACTTGATTTGAAACAGGGAGAGAAAACAGTGGCAAAATAAGAGGAAGAATTTACGCGAATAACTAATTTGGTACCAGCAGAGGTACCCACTGAGGAGAGGAGAATTCTAATGTTCACTGATGGGTTGAATTATAAGATTGTATGGGCAATAGGGTTACTAAAGTTAGCCTTTAGCACTGTTATTTACGTCGACTCATCGAGGGGTTGTGGGACACCTATATTTTTACATATCATCACGTGGGTCTGATTTTATCACGGAGTTATTTACATTAGGCATGTCTGAACATGATGTGACTATCGGCGTGGACTGATTTGTGGTATATGAGAGAGTATGGACTACTATAGCTAGCATTTTGTCTTTACCAAGAGAATAGATGAGTAGACTTTTTGTTGAAATCTATAAAAACCGGTAGAGAAGTTATATACTATTGACTAAGGACCTGAGGAGTTTCGATGATCGACTACTTTAGGTAATAGTGTATCGGGGGGGGGGGGGGGGTTCCTTGTTTGGATTTCTCTTGCGAGACACCCCACGCATGAAACTAACAAACATTGGGAGTCAAAGTTAGTTAGGTCTTTAGGATATGACTTTATAACCTTTGCGATAAAACAGAGTATTATGCGGGCAACCATATCCATTATATAATGAACGTTATACGATAGGGTGTATGGGCGCCCTGGATGGTTGGATTGTAGTATTTTTCATAATTGTGAAACACTAAGTAGTTGTGACTTCAGGATTTATTTACTTAATGATTAAGGACCACTTTTTCCCAAACTTTGTCATGAGGATGGTATATGGAAGATTGCGTAAAGTTTAAATTCGATTCAGTTGAAACTATATGGTGAGGCTTGGCGTATAACATCAATGGGATTTTTTTTTAATGTACTGTATGAGCGGTACAACATAGATTACTTGCGATGTGAGATTTATACTTAGAGTTGACCTTACCAGTATGATTTGTCTTTCCAAATTTCAGGACGAAATCCTGCTATAAGGGGGCGATTATGTAATACCCTGTAATTTTAATGACTTTTAAAAATGTGTTATTAATGGATTAATGGGATTTTATTATAAATTAATTCATTTGGGTTTTATCCGAATTGTGGATATTAAAATGAATGATTTTATATATTACTTAAAGATATTTAGGTAATATATGAATATGATATTGTTGATATTGCTGTGAGTTTTTAATTCAGTAATTTGAATTTTTAGTCGGACGCGGTATGGGACGTGTTGGGACAAATTTGTTAAATTAAAAAGGAAACTTATTTTTACATCAACCTTATAGTCGTTTCGAGTACGTCGTTGCGTCCGGAAGGGTTGAAATAGTCAGAAAAGTCTATTTGGATGTTGGTTTTGGGTCTCGGGTCATTTGGAAACGAAAAGACACCCAAAAAGGGCATTTTGGTCATTTTTACAGGGGGATGAATAGTTATTTCGAATTTTGTCTCATTATAAATATTTGGAGATTAGTTGTACGTAGGTTTATTTTCTCTTCTATACAAAAATTTAGAGGTCACCTTTTGAGAGAGAGTGAAAGGGTGATTGGGAGAAGAGAAGCTTGCTTGGAAATGAGGAGAACCAAGGGCCAAAGGTCACCACCACCAACCACCACTGGAAGTTAACCGGAGAAGGGGAGAACCATTAGTGATACACAACCCCAAAGGATCAGATCTTCATTAGAGGCAAGTATTTGATATTTACAATCTAGTTAGTATATTGTCCATGTTAGGATAGTAATGAAAATATGAGATTTTTCATGTTTGGAAGATAAAGATAAAGTTGTTAATGGATTTATGGAAAATGGATATATATAGTAATCAAACTCATGTTGTAGGTAGATAGTAATCCATGAAATAATCATTAAGTTGTTGAAGAAAATTCTGAGAATCATTGATGTGTCCTTGAAGATATCATGTTTATAATTTTCTGGAAAAAGAGGATAAATATATGCTTTTAATTAAACTCTTAATGATTTTAGGATGTTTAGAGCATTAGAAATAATTTACATATGTTGCTATATCATATAGTAAGGATTATAAGGAATTTGGGTTGTTAATATAAAGGTTTGGATGCTTAAAAGTTATGAAACCCGTATTATAAAAATTGCAAAAATCTGGGCTGATATCTGGGCGATCGATCGATCGACCCCCTACCTTCGATCGATCGACCTCCCCAGAATTTATGAAGTTGTTTCTTTTTAATTCTTGATCTTATCCCAAATCTTTTGTAAATCTTTAATGATTATTAATTAGATATAATGGGACTTAGGGAAGATCAGCAAGCCCTAGATAAGAACTGAATTAATGTGCTTGGAATTTAATTGATGAGAATTATGGTAATTAAATTTGGAAGAAATTTCGGTTGCTAGATTCATGTGTTGGATTCTAATTTGTATGCATGAGGATTAAGGATAGGTCCAATAGGAGAAATTTAATAAATCACTTGGATAGCCTTAGGTTTACAAGAAGGTTTAATCCTAAGTGATATAAGGGGTGTTTATAAGGGATTAGAAACTATCGGTTATAACCCTAATTAAAGGAGAGTTTAATTCATAGTAATTCGGGAGATAAGATGATATGGACCACTAGGATATTAGTGATGTCTTATTGAATAAATATATTGAGGAAACCCTATTTAAACCTTGGGTAATGAGTGAGACTCTGGAATAATTAAATTAAAGAAGTAAATTCATAATATTTTAATACATAGGATTTAAGAGATATATGCTACGTACGGGAATTATCTTATGGTAGTGTGATTACCTTGTTGATATTATATCTATAGGTAGATGATAATGCCTACTTGATTAATTGATGATTATGTGTATGACATACCTAGCTTACTTGCTATCGACGGGAGGTTTGCGCGTGAGGGCAGTCATATCCTGATGAATCCATGGGATTTTTGATTTGTCGCTCGAGAACATAGGTCTATGAAAGAATTATCGAGGAGTTGATAAGTCCGCTGACTATGGGTACGTAGGTATGTGCGTGACCCATGGATACGAGAACTTTGTTCGCCTCCAATTTTTGTGTTGATGTTTGTGGTTCGAGGAATCCTTACCGAACCTTTAGTCCCCTATTCGGCGACCATCGATATTGGGACGTGATAGCAGAGTAATGCATGCACCGCAGCTGTGTCTAAGGGTTCCGTAGTATATATGTATGTATATATATATATATATATATATATATATATATATATAATGAATTAAATGAATGTATATATATAGTGGTTTGATTAATCTACTGTGTGATAATTGTAGATGACGGTGTATAGAGAAAAAGAATTGAATTAAGTTAATGAATATTTATTCTTTGAGACTTGAAAAGCTTAATTCATATTAATGAGAAACGTATATGAATGATTACACTACGTATGGTATGGGACATACGGGGTTATGATATGGGATAGAATCATATTATGGAAATTAGTTAGGAGGAACCTTTAACTAGGAGGTTAATAGGAAACGTTAAGCGTGCACTCTAGATGAGAGGTGAGAATATCAAGTGAGAGTTTGGATACTAACATGTACATAATAAATTATTTATTGCACTTGTTAAATACTTGCTGTTTTCAAAATTATTTTTACCATCGGGCTATGACCCGTTTCCTTGGGTATTCTCTTTTCTATTGTATCTTCTATATCAGGTGTCCAGCAGCAGGGACACCAACCTTAGGGAATTATGACGAGCTATGGAGTATTGCTTAGACACCTATCTTCATTTGATTCACATTATGTAGTGATCTTTTGTTTCGGGCATGTCGCCCAGAGGAATTAAGTTATCATCTTTCTATCTGAGTCATACAGTCTTGTACTCGTGTCATTTTAATACTTTTGTTATTGTTGGGATTACTATATTGGGTTATTCTGTGGGAATGTTTATTCCAATTGCATTTAGATTATTTTTTAAGTTATCTGTTCAGTTTGTATTGTGATAGAATAAAATGTGTAGTGCTATTCGTAAACTAAAAATGATTTTGATGAATTAAAATTTAGAAAATTTTTAACACCAGCTTAATTGGGTATTGGGTGATTAGTAAATGTTTTCGACAGTGATGCTAAGAATGAGCCAACTGTATATTCTGTTTTAATTTGGTATGGGACTGGCCACCCGATATTTAATTAGGTGGGGTGTTACATTCAGTTGGATACTATTCTCTAGTTAGCTTGGGTAGTACAACTAAGTGGGTTAAGTACAGGACATTAAGCGTGCACTATAGATGAGGGGTGAGGTAACTCAAGAGAGTGTACGCAATCTTAACATGTATAATCAATAACTTATCTTATTGTGATAAACACTTGCTAAATATTTTCAAAACTTATTTTGAGTACTAACTCTTACTATAAAAATATTTTCAAAACCTTTTTAAGTGTCCATCCGTAGGGACGTCAGACTTGAGGATTCAGTCCAGGGACTCATAGCTGCAGTATTGTGGAGGCTGACAGGACTTTGCATAGACAATTCATTTGTTCAGATCTAGTGTAGGATCTCATTTTTGGTACTCTCTATTGGGACGTGTTGTCCATTGTCATTATTTCAGATATTCAGTTTTGGATTATGTTGGTTTTATTTAGCAGTTTTGGATTTTAGCCGATTGTTAACTCGACAAGACTTTATTGTTTATACATTGTGTGATGGTTTGAATTATAGCATATTGTGAATGTTTAATTATTATTTTCGCCTGACAAATTTTCTTGGGTTAATGAAAGATAAAATTTGGCACCTCTCTAAATTTAAATAGGTGATTAGTAATTAAAAAGTTTTCGACAATGATGCTAAGAATGAACCAATTGAGAAACTTGTTTTAATTTTAATATATATGACTGATCACCCGAGATTTAATTCGGCAGGGTGTCATAGCTAGGAACAGAAATCCAGATATATTTACTTACTGAAACTTATTAGATGGCTTATACAAGAACCATAAGTTTGCTAATGCAATATCTTTCTTCTACGAAGTCAAAAATAGTGAATATGATATTACATTCTATAATATTCTCATTGGTGGTGCTAGTAAGGATGGGCAACTGGAATCTACCAAGAAACTTTTCGATGAATTTTCTTCAAAAGGCTTGTAACCTGATGGTTACATGTATAGCTGAATGATAAATGGGCTTTGTCGAGAAGGGTTCTTGGATGAGGCAAAAGAATTATTCTCGAGAATGGAAGACATTGGTTGCTCACCCTTTGAGGTCACTTACAATGTTATTGTAAAAGGGTTCCTACAAAGAGGCCAATATGATGAAGCAATAGTATTTATCACTACACCAAAATGGGTAAATTGGCACCCTTTCAGCTGCTAGCTTTGTCACGGTCATTGACCGTGACAAAAAAATACGCATTTTTTGTCATGATCATTGACCGTGACAAGCCCGTGACAATGCATTGTCACGGTCAATGACCGTGACAAGACCGTGGCAACGACACTTGTCACGGACTTGTTACGGTCAATGACCGTGACAAACCTTATAATATTGTCACGATCAAGGACCGTGACACTTCTGTGACAATTTTTTCAGTAAAAAAAACCCTACGCTTTCTTTTTTTCCCACTGTTTTTGGTTTTCCCTCTTTCTCTCTCTAAGCGATTTTGAGCTCTCTCTCTCTCTCTAAGGTGTGTTTTTTTCCTCTCTTTCTCTTTCATTTATATATGTGTGTGTATGTATATGTATATATGTGTGTGGTGGTGTGTGGTGGGGGGAGGGGGCAGGGGATGGTGGGGGTGGGGTTTGTGTGAACGTGTGTATGTGTGGTGGGGGGAGGGGGAGGGACAGGGGGCTAGGGAGGGGAGAGACAGGGGGCTGGGTGGGGGGCAGGGGATGGTGGTGGTGTGTGTGTGTGTAGGTGTGTGCATGTGTGTGGTGGGGGCAGGGGGCAGGGGGTGTTGTGTGTGTGTGGTGGGGGAGGGGGTGGGGTGGGGTGTGTGTGGTGGTGGTGGTGTGTGTGTGGTGGGGGTGTGGTGGGGTGTGTGTGTGGTGGGGCAATCTCAACAATTGAAATGGACAAATTGATTAATAAAATATGTATTTACCTTTTCATAAGCAAGTAGGATTGCCCATCATTAACAGATAATTGTTAAGATTCGAAATAACTTTAATTGTATAGCTTTAATAAAATAAATTGTATAGCTTTAATTGTATAGTTTTATATGAAAGTAAATTAATAATTAGTGCCCATTTCATATAAAAGTAGGATTGCTCCTTGTGGCCATCCCCGATCCTCGTCAAGGCGGGTAGGCGCTTGGAGGAAGGATCCTCGGGTCCCGCGCATCCCTCTCGGGAGCGCTTCGACCGGCATCGTTTGAGATGAGGTGTAAAAATGTAGAGAAATTCAGAGTCGCCAGTCTATTTTACTCAAAACAGACAAAAGAAAAAGAGGAAGCCATCCCAAAGGACGACATCCAAAGACATACTGGTGCATGCGAAACCAAAATGATTCAAGAAGGGTTCAGAGGCTTAGTTATGAAATGGGAAGGTGTTAGGCACCCATTCCGCCCTTTCGGTCTCTCATGGATATTTGTTATTTTCCCTTATATTTCCCCGTGATATGTGTGCATGTGTATATATATAATGGAGATAGGAATCCTCGACTTGTATCATGGAAGAGATAAAGCGAGTCATCCATAGGAAGATATAAGAATAATATTAGAAAGTAAAATTTACGCGATTACCCTTACGTTGATCGTTATAAGAGAACGATAACACATATGGAGTAATACGTCACTAAGAGTAAGTATATAGAATATAAGAAAATTAGCTTTAGAGAAGATAGGAAAATAAGAGAGAAGGTGAGAAAAGGACTCGAGTCTCGGGTTTTACCCCGAGACGCCTACGTAGCCTATAAAGGCATCAAAGTCCATGTAGTTCGCATACAAAACGAGGGGTGGGGTTTATCCCATAAATCCAAATGGGGGATCTCTTATTTGTGAGTGTGTGTGTGTGTGTGTAGAAAAAAGTGTTTAGGTGTGAGAAAAGTGTGAGAAAAGTATGAGAATCCTTATTTGGAATTTATGAGCAAACCCTCTTTTTCTTATTTTTTGGGTTTTTATTTATAAAACAAGTTATTGCAAATTTAAGAGAATTTGAAGTGAAAGTTGAGAAAGATGGACCTTCTTGGAGACCTTAAGCTTGATCTTGAATGTGGGAGAGCATCCCTTGCACTTGGATGATGATGGAGAGTGGATAATTCACCAGGTTTAATGAAAAGGATGATGAACAGTGGAAGTAAAAAGGGGATTTAGAGGTTGAAATCACACTGCCTTCGAGAGAGGTTTTTGGGATTCGTTGAGAGTGAATTTTATCAGATCTGGGCTCCCCTTACAAATGAGGTGAAGGCCTAATTTTATAGTCTCAGGTCACTGCTGATCAGCATAGACCTGTTCCTGCCTATCGACAGGTGCCGATAGGCAGGGTCTAGAACCTGCCATTTGGTAGTGCGATTCAGGCTTTTTTGGAAAATCGGTCCCCTAGGGCAAACCGTTGGTCAGAATTGTGCACGGGGCATACCATTGGAAAGTTAATTCAGGGACCTTCAAAAGTCCTTTGGACCGCTCCTAGATTCGGGAGCTGACTTTAGGTCAAATATGGCTCGGAAGCGTTTGTCGGTCCATTGGACGGGGAATCGTTAGGACGTAAACGGATCGTTCGTCTTCATGGTAAGTCCAAATCGCACACGGGGTAGACCGTTAGAAAGGTTAGGAGATGTACTTCAACATTACAAAGAGTTTGATCCGGTTTGGGGAGTTAACTTCGGACAACCGGGCCCAGAAAGCATCCGGTGACCTCTTGGAGTCAAACAGATCGTTCGTCCGCATGGTAAGTCAGAATTGCGCATGGAATGGACCGTTGGAAAGGGGATTCAGTGCCCTTCAAAGATTCATTCAGACTCGATCGAGCTGAAGAGTTGACTTAGGTCAAACAGATCCCAGGAGCGCCCGGTGGCCTCTGGGTCAGGTTTCGGACGCAAATGGATCGTTCGTCCGCATGGTAAGTCGAAATCGCACACGGGGTGGATCGTTGGAAAGGGGATTCAGCGCCCTTCTAAGATTCATTGAGTCTTGATCGAGATGAAGAGTTTGAATTTTTGGTCAAACTGAGCTAGGGAGTTCTCGATGGCTTCTAGGTCAGTACTCGGGACATGACCTGGGTTTGTAGTGATGAAGGGAGGTTCTAGGGACCTTAAGAGTGTTAGGGGGTAACGAAATGGGGTGTCTATAGAGCCCCTCGATAGATGAGTTTGGAACAAATGAGAACCGTCGAATAGACACCACATGATGCTTTTGAGAGAGTACGACCGATTCAGAGGGTCGAGGCCAATTTTGAGGACCTAAGGAGTGTGCTAGGGATGAAGATTTAGGTCGATTCTGAGGACCTGAAGTGATGTTGGGGGATGACCAATTCTGCAGGTCAAAGCCAAATCTGCGGGCTTAAGGTGAAGATCTAATAGCCGAGGTCAATCCTGACCTAAAAGTGGTGATGACCGAGGATCGAGGTCATTTCTGACCTAGATTAGGTGACAATCCATGACCGAGGTCAATTCTGACCTAAGAGTGGTGACGTCCGAGGACCGGGGTAAATTCGGACCCCACTCAGCTGACGATCCAAGACCGAGGTCAATTCTGACCTAAGAGTGGTGAGGATCGAGGACCGAGGTTAATTTTGATCCAACTCAGGTGATGATCCAAGACCGAGGTCAATTTTGACCTAAGAGTGGTGACGACTGAGGACCGGGATCAATTTTGACCCAACTCAGGTGACGATCTAAGACTGAGGTCAATTCTGACCTAAGAGTGGTGACGACCGAGGACCGGGGTCAATTCTGACCCAACTCAGGTGACAATCCAAGATCGAGGTCAATTCTGACCCAACCCAGGTGACGATACAAGATCGAGGTCAATTCTGACCTAAGAGTGGTGACGACTGAGGGCCAGGGTCAATTTTGACCCAACTCAGGTGACGATCCAAGACCGAGGTCAATTATGACCTAAGAGTGGTGAAGACCGAGGACCGGGGTCAATTCTGACCCAACTCAGGTGACGATCCAAGACCGAGGTTAATTCTAACTTAAGAGTGGTGACGACCGAGGACCGGGGTCAATTCTGATCCAACTCAGGTGACGATCCAAGACCGAGATCAATTCTGACCTAAGAGTGGTGACAATCGAGGACCGAGGTCAATTCTGACCCAACTCAGGTGACGATCCAAGACCGAGGTCAATTCTGACCCAAGAGTGGTGACGTACGAGGACCGGGGTCAATTCTGACCCAACTTAGGTGACGATCCAAGATTGAGGTTGATTCTGACCTAAGAGTGGTGGCGACCGAGGATCGGGGTCAATTCTGACCCAACTCAGGTGACGATCCAAGACCGAAGTCAATTCTGATCTAAAGAGTGGTGACGACCGAGGACCGGGGTTAATTTTGACCCAACTCAGGTGATGATCCAGGATCAAGGTCAATTCTGACCTAAGAGTGGTGACGACCGAGGACCGGGGTCAATTCTGACCCAACTCAGGTGACGATCCAAGACCGAGGTCAATTATGACCTAAAAATGGTGACGACCGAGGAACGGGGTCAATTCTGACCCAGCTCAGGTGAGGATCCAAGACCGAGGTCAATTCTGACCTAAGAGTGGTGACGACCGAGGACCGAGGTCAATTATGAGCCAACTTAGGTGACGATCCAAGACCGAGGTCAATTCTGACCTAAGAGTGGATAAAGATTGGATGATTTCACTGGAGAAAGTGCCTTGTGTTTTTGATTTGAGCTGGGGAGCTGATAGCTGGGGAAGCTTTTGTTTCTTTAGGAGACCTCGTGAGGGAAGGAACAACCTATTTTGGTGCTGGAAGAAATTCGCTGAGGAAGTGATCAGACAATCCTTAGAGATCCTCTGGAGCATTACCAGGAGGAGATTTCACTTGGGTTTTCGGGATTCCGCTGGGGAAGAGGGTTTCTGCTTGAGGGAATGCAAAATTTTCTTGGTGAAAATGTTCAAAATCCATCATGGGATTTTTAGGAATATTTCGAGGATTTTTTGAGGCTTTCTGGTATTTTTTGAGAACTTCTGTACGAAATTTAAGGGGGGTGCCGGTCGACATGGTATGTGGGGTACCATTCGGCAGTGGTACGGACTTTTGGACTACCTCGGAAAGGTAAGGAGTCAGTGCCGATCGGTATGGTGGGGGGAGGTGCCGATCGACATGGCGCTTGGCATCCTATATAAAGGGGGCGAATCCCTTCATTTTTTTCACAGCTTCTTTTGATTTCTCTGTTTCTATGATTCCTCGGCAAGTAGTTCTAGCATTCCGATCTTCAAGAAATGGCCGTCTTTATGAGCACCGTAGTCCATAAGGAGTGGTTGACCGTTGATGACTGGGCGAATGCGGATTGGAGGGACAGGGTACCTCTTGCTTTGGGGAGTGAGAACTCCTTTGATGCGTTTGAGCCTGTTGCGAATGAGCGGACCATGTTGCGGGAGTCATCGCGTCATCGCTCTTCGAGAGTGATTCCCGACAGTTATGTAAGTAGCATGACCTTTGGCATTCCTTTCTATTTGGTGATTTTTCTTTCTTTCTTGACTTTTGATGAGACCTTTTCCTTTTTGCCAATCTGATATTTCTTTGAAGAACATGCGCGTCCGTGGGGCGACGGGGCTCAGGGATGTCTGGGAGCATCTCCCACCTGTGGTGCGTTGGGTGGTATCATCAGCGGGTTTTGGGAGGTTGGTATCTGCGCTGGATAAGACGCCTCGTTTGACAGAGATCCTGTACGCTTTGGGAGAGAGGTGGTGGGATACTACCCACACCTTCCATTTCGGCTTCAGGGAGATGACTGTGACTCCCATATACGTGCAGCAGCTGCTAGGGATGGATTGTGATGGAGAGCAGATAGAGGTGGATCGCTTTTTGCGAGTGAGACCGGGGGCAGTGCGGGCGGCACTTGGTGATGTAGGGAGGATAGTTTCTTGGGATTCTATCCGGATGTCTCTACTGAAGGATATTTTTCTGAGCAGGGTGATTAATGTGGAGGATGGGCTGCAAGTGAGGCAGATGGCCCGGTTATTCATTTTGCTGGTGCTGGGCGGTTTTATGGTGGCGTCGAGCGGCGACGTCGAGCGACGACGTCGTCCATTTATGGTTCTTGCCATACCTAAGGATGTTTTCGAACATCCCTTTCTATGATTGGGGGAGTATGACTTTGGCGACCCTTTACTCTTCTCTGGATTCATCCAGTCGGTGCTTCCGATAGACCTTTACTGGGGCCACGTACCTTCTTGAGGTATTCTTTGATTTGTGCATTTCTTTTCATGCATTCGCATTTTCCTTTCATGCATTCGCATTTTCCTTATGCGTCTCTTTTTGTTTGTGAATTCAGACGTGGTTCTACGAGGTGATTGGGTGCAATACCCCGCTGATCGCTTTGAAGGATGAAACTGTTGGGGACTTCTGCTGATTGTATCGATGGCGTAAGGCCAATCGGCAGTCGAAGGGATCTCTCTCTCTGAAGGCGGTGCGTTAGGTCTTGAATGACCTGACCAGTGGTAGGGTAAGGCTCTTTCCATTTCAGTCTTGGATTTTTGCACCTTCTGATCTTGTATTGATTTATGCTTGCTTGGAGATTTTCAGGTGACCTTTTATCCCTGGGGGACATCTATTTAGGATGTGGGGGCGACCGGGGTGAACGCGCGAATGAGGTGTTTACTGGTGCATGAGTTCGACCATTCTTGGTATCTCGGGGAGAGGGTGGTTCATCAGATTACTGAGGAGGAGGTGGTGGTGCCACCTGTGCAGCCTCCTATGTCTATGAGGCGGGAGCGACTACTGTTGGAGGATGAGAGGATCACGACGATGATCGACGAGTCCTACTTGTTGTACACTGATACGGCTGTACCGTATGACTATATGGACTTTGTGACGAGATGGTTGATGGCGCCCAGTATATATGATGCCCTTTCTTTCCCTCCTGCGAGTTCGATTCGGGCGGTGGGATCTTCCCACAACGGCGATGGTCCGTCGACATCTGCAGCGGCGGCGACTTCAGAGGTTCCTTTTGTGCGGTTGCATACCCCCTCGTACAACATTCGGCGGGTTGATGAAGGGATGGTGCCTATGTTGCACCATCCTCATGTGATGGATACGGAGGAGTTGGGTTTGACAGAGGAGGTCCTTCGACCTGAGGTATACCTTTCTTCTCTTCTCTTTCTTTCTTTTCTGTTTTGGTCATCTCTGTTTTGATACTGATTTTGTTTTTTCTTGCAGCAAGTCCGGGTGTCGACCACTTGGCTAAGGGACATCAGAGACTGGATATCTTCGGCGATTGCCCATATTTGGGACGCGATTTTTGTCCCTTCTTACTTGGTGCCATATGCTTCGTTCGGAGAGGACTCGGGCTCGAGTAGTGGTGGCGCATCGTCTCGCCATAAGGGGAAAAAAGCATGTCGCAGGGGTGGAAGCTCTTGAGAGAGAGAGAGAGAGAGAGAGAGAATGTGGGTTCAGACTGAGTCCCATTGTTTTTGCTTTTTCTTTTTATTTTCTGCGGAGATGATGTAACACATAAAATAGATATATGCAATGCAATGGATTTTTTTTATTATCTTTTATAAATGATGAATGAATGCATGCACATGCGACTTTTACTTTGCTGCTGAGACCATAAAAACGAATATTTTTGGAGGAATTATTTTTAATTAAAACGGGGGATTATATACGGAGAAAAAGGATTTTGAAATTCTATTGAGAATATCAATTTATTTTTATTGAGTTTTTTGATTTGACAAAAAAGGAAAAAAGGAAATTTCTAAAAATAGGGGGTTGTCGATCGGCAAACACCCTGTCCTGCCTATCGGCAGTTCAGTCCAATCCCATCAATTCAAAGTTTTGAATGGTACCCTCTTCAGCCTTTGGTACCTTGTGGGGTAGAGTTCCCTCCGATTTCTACAGGGATTATGTCTCTTGTGAGGGTTCTCAAGTATAAAAAGGGGTAAGGGTGGAGTGTTTTCATCACACCTTTGCATTCTCACTTACTTGCCCACTATCTCTTAGCCTTGCAAGATAGCTCTCCTGGTGGCTTTGAGTTTGCTAATTACCTCGAAGCCTTGGAAGCAATGTGCTCTTATAATGTCGACTATGATGCTTCGAGTCTCTTTGTGGCGCAATCGGCCTATTGATTGGAACATGCTGATGGCGGTGGTACAATTATGGTACCCCGAAGACTAGGGGTGGCAATTCGAGTCAACGGGTCGTGTTTTGGCCCAACACAACACGACACGACAAGGTTTTTTTGGACACGAACACGACACGACATGAATTCGTATTTTTTTTAGCTGACACGAACACGACCCGAATAAAAAATAACACGGCACGACACGACATGACAACCATAATTTCTTAAATTTCAGGCCTAAAAACACGATAACATGATAACACGACACGACGCGACTCATAATTAAGACACGAACACGACATGACACGACTTCGTGTCAAAAAAACATGACACGAACACGAAACATCGTGTCAATTTTGGGTCAATTTCGTGTCGTTCCGTGTCGTTTTTTCTTGTCGTTTCTAAAATTGTCACCCCTACCGAAGACCATGTATTCCGCTTTGGGTTGGATGAAGTTTGTCCTACCTACGAGGAGTTTTCTGCCATGCTGGGTGTAAATCCTAGTGTTGCTGTGGTTTTGCCCGAATTTTCCCGTTCTCCCAAGTGTTTGTTGGCCGGGCTTCTTCGTATTTCGCCTTCGGCTGCCAGATTATTGGTTGTTGAGGGATGATCTCCCTCCCAGCGGTGCTGCAGTCTGTGCATTTGCGGGAAGTAGGTGATGTTGGCTATGCTGGACCCGTTATTCTGGGTTTGGTTTCAAAATTATTGCTGGTGACTGGAGAACTGCAGGTGGACCTGCAACTTGCAGCCATTACTTCGTGGATGTCTTATCATTGCAACCTTACGGCGGTGATACTGGCAGAGAGCCTGAATGGCCTGGATGCCTGGAGAGAAGGTCGTTCTGAATTTTTGAGGGGTAGCCCCGTGATGCTGTTCATGTGGTTATCTGAAAGATTCCACGTGGCGACTCCTCCAGAGTATCCCTTGTCGGCCGTACCCAACTTCTTTTCACGCTACTTCATTCGTACTGGTTTATATATTGAGAACTGGGAGAATTGGCTTGTGGAGCATGGGGCTCGTGGTCTGTATTGGTCAGTGCCTTGGTGGGGGCAGTTGCAGCCTGTTCTGGAGCTAAGAGAGTATTCATATGTGCGGCTGGTTGGTCTCAGGCAGACCTCCTTTTATTTCCCTTGGAGGCTTCTGCGTCAATTTGGCTGGGCCCAGGTCGTGCCACCTCGGACCTCGGATTTCTTTCCGGTAGAAGATTTGACTGAGCGCCTGCATCTGTTTCTTGGATCTCTATGAGAAAATCGACGTCCGTCGACCCCTACCTTCCAGTCTGTCGGGAAAGTTTGGCATATCCCCAAAGATTATATGAAGTGGTTGTGGAGGAAGGTAGTTAGTAATATGCTGGCAGTGGAGACTGGACAAAGATGGTTTGATTTATCCAACACCATGGAAGGGGGTGTTGTGGTCTTTTCGAAGATGGTTCAGGATCATCGGTCCATAGAGTGTTTACAGTACTCTATTCAGACAGGGGAAACTTGGGGACCTCATGATGCAGATGATGAGGGTGAAGGCTCCTCTGGTAGCTGTGGGTAGGACTCTTGGAGAGTTTATTTATGTAATAGATGTGGGGATTTTTATTTAGCTTTTATGGTAGTAGGGGGAAGGGAGTTATCCGTTCCTTTTCTTATGTAATCCGTACTTTAATTTCTTATTAATGAAATAAGCAAGTTTCTGATCATCCAGCTGTGCTTTTCGATGAGTTTTGTATTTTGAATTATCTATAATGATCGCTAAGGTATACTTAATCCTTTTGTTCAAGTATTTGTTAGAATAAACTGCCGTTCTCGAAGGTAAGAAAATAATAATATTTTGTAAAAAAGAAAGGGCCGCACTCATGTGAGGTGTATGAGCTGCCTACATACCTATGGGATTTTTGATTTTTTTTTATCTGTTTGAAAATAATTTTTGCAGAGGATCAGGCCCACGTAGTTCTGGGTAGAGGGAAATGCAAAGTTTTTTTTTTAAGAATAGAAGGGGGATGAGAAGAGTCGTAGCGCGTAGAGATTTTCGACTAGGGGTAGAATTTCTTGAGACGGTCCAGATTGATTGGACGAGTCATCTCTTCCCCATCTAGGTCAGTGAGCATGGTGGCACCGCCGGATAAGATTTTCTAAACAAAGTAAGGGCCGCTCCAATTAGGATTGAATTTCCCTCTGGGGTCCCAGATGGGTTCTATTATCTCTTTGAGGGCTAAATCCCCCTCCCGGACACCGCGGTCCTTGAATCTTTTGTTGAATGATCGCGTTATTTGGCGATGGTCCCTGTATGTGGTAAAGAGATTTTAATCTTCTTTCATCTAGGGGGGTCACCTCATCAAGATGGCTTTGGCACCAATCTTCTTTGCTAACTTTGGTTTCGAGCATGACTCATAGTGAGGGTATTTCCAGCTCCACAGGTAGGACTGCCTCCATGCCGTAGACCAGGGAGTAAGGGGTAGCCCCAGTAGAGGTTCGGATTGAGGTTTGATAGCCCCAAAGGGCGTACGAGAATTGTTCGGCCCAATCCCTATAACTTTCGGTCATCTTGCTGATGATAGCTTTAAGGTTCTTGTTGGTGGCTTCAACTGCACCATTGGTCTGAGGTCAGTAGGGAGAAGATTTGTGTCTCTAAATCCTATACTCGTTGACTATTTCTGTGACTTCTGCTTCGAAATGCAACCCGTTATCTGACACCAGCTCGTGCGGGACCCCATATCGGCAGATGATATTCTTCTTGAGGAATTTAGCCACTTTCTTGGCATTCAGCACTGCGTATGACTCAGCTTCGACCCATTTGGTGAAGTAATTAATGGCGACCAGGATGAACTCATGTCTGTTTGAAGCCTTTGGCGTAACCTTCCCTAAGATGTCGATACCCGAGGTGGAGAACGGCCAGGGAGAGGTCATGTTGTATAATTCTCGCGGAGGGAGGTGCTAAAGATAACTGTTGGCATTTGAGGCATCTTCGGACATAGGCGTTGCAGTCCTGGGTCATGGTGGTCCAGTAGTAACCCTGTCGGATGATCTTCTTCACAAGTATATGATCGTTCATGTGAGGCCCGCATTCCCCGCTGTGGATTTTCTGTATTATTTTCTCAATCTCAATCCCTGCGATACAGTGTAGATGAGTTCCATCGAAATTCTTCTTGAGTAGAGCTTTCTGACAGATGATGTACTGGGTGACCAGTCTTCGAAGGGTTGTTCGATCTTTCTTATTGGAATCCTCGGGATAACTATTATATTTGAGGAGGCACCAGATATCATAGTACCAACAATCATCTAGGGATCTTCGGTGGAGACAAGCTCAATATGGTAGCAGTGGGTTGGTTTGTCTTGCTTTTGGACTAGGAAAGGGGTCATGGTTATTCCTTCGGGCATGTCGACCATGGAGGCTAAGGTAGCGAGAGCATCGACTAGGTTATTATTTGTTCGAGGTAGGTAATGGAAGGTAATATCTCAGAATCGGGAGGCTAACTCTTCTAAGTGGGCGTGAAAGGGTTGGAGTTTTTTGTCCTTGACTTTCCACTTTCTGAGCACTTGATAGATGATAAGGGAAGAATCCCCGTAGACGTCAAGGTATTGAATACCTTTCTTGAGAGCAACTTTGAGGCCTACTGTGCATGTAAGGCCTTAAAACACGATTAGTAAGGTTAATTACACGATTAAGTATAAGTTATGAGTTATAAGTTATAAATTGGTTATGTGGTTAAATGCATCATGAAAATATGTTTCTAAATACATCATTATGTTTATAAAAAGTAAGCTAGAGTGTTGGTGCAAAAGTGGCGATGTTTGGTCGCCAAATGTGAAAGTTATGAAATTTTGAGTAAATGATTACTCTTCTGTTCGAGCCCAAATTAGGAGCACTAGTTTTATGATTTTGGGAAAAGACAAAATATGAAAGTTGTAGATGTTTAAGTTATATACTCATAGACATAAAGTGAGAGAAAATCGGGGCCCGAAATAGTGAGTTATGGTGATTTTACGAGGCAAGACAAATCTGTCATTAACGGAATTGTCCTATTGGACCCCTTGCCCAATGAATCGCATAATACCACCTTAAAGTGGTCACATAGCCACGTTTTTAAGCTTATAAGGCAGACCTTATCATCTTTTTCATTTCCTATTACAAGCTTGAGAAAAAATATGCTTATGGAGATAGAAAAAGAAAGTTAAGGAGGAATTTCATTGAAAATTCACCATAAATTGAGGAATTCTCGTAAGGTAATTACTTCTTAATTAAAGTTGGTCACATGGATGAGTTCTACACTTTGCATGTTTTTATTTTTGATTTGGATATATATTTTAATGATACCCATATTGCTGAATTGTGTTGGAACAAGGATGGGTTAAGAACATAAGTTAAAACTGGAGCTAGGATCGTAAATGCATACTTTAAAGTCCTAAATTTACATCATCTTTTCGTAAAGTATTTTGATTTATAAAATTCATTATTATGATGTATATTTCTTCTAAAACATGTTTATTATATGTTTCCATGAATTATACCCAAGGTCAAGGTTATGTATGCTTAAAAATGTTAAGTTATGCCTTAATGTTCTATTTTGACCTAGTTATGCTAAAAATGGCATAAATCATGGAATACTTATTGGAACTGAGTGATTCTAGTTGGACCATAAAATAGACTTATACATGTATAACATATCCGAAAAGTGTGTAAAAATATCAAGTAATGAACCTTTGGTGATAGTTTGAAATTTTGGTTTAAAATCTGCCCTAAAGGAGCAAGAACGCATACCAAGTGTTTGACGTTTTGCTCGACATAGAAAATGAGCCCTAAAAACTATGAAACATTAATTTTATATTATTAAATGTGTTTACTGATATTGGGTGGAATATCATGCGAAGTTATGTTGTACAAAAAATATGAAGATTCCAGGAAGTTGAAGTTGTGTTGTTGTTTTTCTTGAGAAATGATTTGGAAAAGGTTGTAATAAAATGGGCATAACTTTGTCTAGCGAATTGGTAATTTAATTACGTAAATTGTGTTAGAACCCTAATTACTTGGGTGTTATAGAAATGTGAAGTATCATATTTATTTCCTCCTTAATTATTTCTGATTGACCAAATGAGGTGATGTATTACTAGGCTTAATGTTAATTGGTGTATTCAGATACTAATGACATTGACTTGTTAGGCGGGGAAGCAACTAATACTACCATATCAAGGAAGTAGTTTGGTATTAATCTTAGCAATAAATCCAATGTGAGTGACCTATCGTATGAAATATAAATGCTTATATGTTCGTATGGAAATGTGTAGTTCAATACATGTGTTAAAATGCTTATGGGGGTGATGTTGTATTTAGAAAATATATGCATATGATTAATATGTTAAGTTATGTTATTTAATGTTAAGGACTGTGGTGGGTCCTACAGGATGTGACGGTCCTGTTAATCCAACTTAAAGGTTTGTGTACTCGGGCCTAATAAAAGGGATGTGATGGTCCCCAATAACTGTGGTGGATTAATTGGACTGTGGCGGGTCCAGGCTTGCGAGAGTTTCACAATTCCTGTTGGGTTATAGCATTAGAACAAAATAAAAATGTTTATTCAATTTGGTTATAGGTGTGGTATATGGTCATTCACTAAGCTTATATTGCTTACACTCCTGTAATGTTGTGTTTCAGGTATGCCTATTGTTTGGAGTTCACTACCACATTAGGACCTTAAAACGGGGGAGTAACGAATATCTAATATGGGTTGTATATCAACAAGGTATCGTGTTAATGTGAAACAGAGGAACTTGTATATGTAAAGTTGTTTAGTACTTGTAAGTTATATGTACAAGTAGTTATGTTTTCATCTAAACATGCCTTTGAAAAAAAAAATCTTGTGCTATTTTGTGAGAGATTTACAGTAAAGTACATGTTTATGGGAAATTATCTCTAAATAAAAGGACGATTTTAACTTAATTAAGTCGGGGCGCGACAACTTGGTATCAGAGCGTGGTTATTAGTTTCTGGATAGGGTGTGAGGGTCTAGATTGACAGTGGACACTAGAGAGTAAGGTTGTTATGCACCTGGATTTTGACTAACAATGTTAATATTAAACTGCTGCTATTTTATTTGTTTAAGTGAATTATATTGCAGTGAATGATGGATCCACATGAGCCGCATAATGGAGCAGACGGTGAGGCATCTTATGTTCCTAATAGTCAGCAAGGACATAGACATATTCAAGTGGAGGAACCAAAGGTGTAACAACAACCTATTGATGACGTGGGAAGAATATTACGTGCTGTGGCACAACTTATGGAACAAGCAAGAGGTAGAAAACATGCTGGGGATAGGGACAAATTGCATGAGAGGTTCATGAAGTTAAATCCTCCAGCATTTACTGGGACTACGGATCCGTTAGTAGCAGAGGGGTGGATTATAAAGATGAAAACAATATTCAAGGTGATGGAAGTGCGAGATGAACAAAAGGTTTTGTTAACAACCTTTAGGTTAGAGGCGGATGCAAAGTTATGGTGGGATGCAGCATAAAGGTTACTTACTACCATGGGGGGAGTGGTACCAATAAATCCTCCACAAGTTACATGGTATAGGTTTGTGAAGGTGTTCTTTGAAAAATATTTCCCAAGGCTTTATAGGAAAGAGAAAGAGGAAGAATTTATCACGTTGAAACCGGGGAACCGAACAGTGGCAGAGTATGAAGCTTTATTTATATCCTTATCTAGATTTGCACCTGACTTGGTGAGGAAGGAGGAAAGTAAATGTGATCGGTTTCAAACTGGGATGAGTGTAGATATAAAAAGCATGGTTGCTAATATGAAGATCACGGATTATGTGGACTTGGTGGATAAGGCCATGGTGTCAGAAAAGTCAATAAAAGAAATGCAAGTTGAACACTCGAAGAAAGCTATACATGATGGTATAAGATCATATGGATGGGATACGAGAACCTCAACTCAGAGTGTAGCACGAGGAGTACCTAAGGGGTAAGAATTTAAAAATAATAGAAATGCTCGTGGAATATTTCAAGCTCGAGGTGGAAGGACTGGGATGAATCGGTCAGAAAATGCATCTGTGATGGGACCGAGGGCCATATTTGGTTATAGATGTGGTGGTCAAGGACACATGTCTCGGGAGTGTACAATAGCCGAGACGACACCTTTATGTTTCTATTGTTATCAACCGGGGCACTTACGAAAGAATTCTCCAACGATGGGAGATTCAACTTCAGTTGGGAGTGTGACAGTAGGAGATAGGATTTCTACACCGAAGGTACACAGGGGAGGTAGAGGAGGCGTGTCTCAAAATCAAGGCCAAGGCAGAGTGTTTGCACTAACGCAACAAGATGCACAAGCTATACCTAACGTAGTGACAAGTACACTTCCTATTGGTGATAAAGATGCTTATGTGTTGATAGATCCTGGTTCTACACATTCTTTTGTGTCTTTACTTTATCTGTTGCATCTTAATAAACCATTATCATCATTAGATTCTGGATTAGCTATTGTTACTCCAGTGGGGGGGTTGGTTTTTATTGAGAGGATATATAGGGAGTGTGTGGTATAAGTGGGTGAAAAATAATTACTAGTTGACTTATTACCTCTCGATATGCGCGACTTTGATGTAATACTGGGTATGGATTGGTTATCCTCGTATCATGTATGTTTGGATTGCTTTAAAAAGGAGGTAGTGTTTCGATTACCGGGTGAACCTGAATTTAAATTTATTGGAGAACGAAATGTCACTCCAACATGTTTGATCTCTGCTACAAAATGTTATGAACTGTTAAGGAAAGGATGTGAGGGTTATCTTGCTCATGTGGTGGAAAAACGACAAGAGACTGGAAAACTATCAGATATACCAGTAATTAATGAGTTTGCAGATGTCTTCCCAGAAGAACTCCCAGGGTTAGCACCAGACCGTGAGGTGGAATTTTCGATTGAGTTAGTACCAGGAACTGCACCAATATCTATTGCACCATATCATATGGAACCTGCAAAATTAAAAGAGCTAAAGATACAGTTGCAAGATTTGTTAGATCGTGGTTTTATAAGACCTAGTGTATCACTGTGGGGAGCCCCAGTATTGTTTGTGAAGAAGAAAGATGGAACCATGAGAATGTGCATCAATTATCGTCAATTGAATAAGGTGACTATCTGTAACAAATACCCACTACCCCGCATTGATGACTTGTTCGATCAGTTGCAAGGAGCCAAAGTGTTTTCCAAGATCGATCTCAGATCCGGATATCATCAATTGAAAGTAAGAGATTGTGACATTTCTAAAACTGATTTTCATTCTAGGTATGGACATTATGAATTTCTTATCATGCCGTTTGGGTTAACAAATGCACCGGCCGTATTCATGGATTTGATGAACCGTATATTTCACCCATACGTGGATTCTTTTGTTATTGTCTTCATTGACGATATTTTGATATATTCTCGTTGTAAGGATGAGCACGAACACCACTTGCGTATTATTTTACAGACCTTGCGAGAGAATCAGTTGTATGCTAAATTTTCTAAATGTGAATTTTGGCTAGACAGGGTAGTATTTTTGGGGCATGTTATTTCTGCTGATGGTATTTGTGTTGATCCCAAGAAGGTAGAAGCAGTAATGAATTGGGAAAGACCAACTAGTGTGACAGAGGTACGTAGCGTTTTGGGATTGGCGGGCTATTATAGGAGGTTTATACCGGGGTTTTCTTCTATTGCATTGCCATTGATTAAGCTTACCAGAAAGGAGAACAAGTTTGTCTGGAGTGATGATTGTGATAAAAGCTTTGAAAAATTAAAGGGTAAGTTGACATCAACTCTAGTATTGACTATCCCAACGGGTATAGAAGGTTTAGTTATTTATAGTGATGCCTCGTATCAAGGACTCGGTTGTGTGTTAATGCAGCATGGAAAGGTAATTTCTTTTTCTTCTTGACAGTTAAAGATACATGAACGCAACTACCCTACACACGATCTTGAGTTGGCTGCAGTCATTTTTGCATTAAAGATATGGAGACACTACTTATATGGTGTTAGTTGTGAAATTTTTACTGACCATCAAAGCTTAAAATACCTGTTTACTCAAAAAGACTTGAACTTGAGGTAAAGAAGGTGGATGGAACTTATAAAAGATTATAATTACATGATACATCACCATCCAGGTAAAGCTAATGTTGTTGCTGATGCTTTGAGTAGAAAATCTCTAGGCATAGTATCTTGTATTTATTGTATTCGAGTTGATCTGCTGAGAAAGTTAGCTTTAATGGGGGTGGAATTAACCTTGAATGAGTCTTACGGAATAGTAGCACATTTAAATGTTAGACACACATTGATAGACTGGATAAAATAAGCACAGGCAGGAGATACAGAATTGGAGATAGTTAGAGATAATATGAAAAAGGGTAAAGCAAATGAATTTTCTATTCGGGATGATGACATTGTTATGTATGGGAACCGTTTGTGTGTACCTAATGTGCCTGATTTAAGAAGAACAATTTTAGAGGAAGCCCACTGCTCTTTATATGCTATGCATCCAGGGAGCACAAAACTGTATAGAGATTTGAAACAATGTTATTAGTGGTCGGGAATGAAACAGGACATTGCAGATTTTGTTGCTAGATGTCTAGTTTGCCAACAGGTGAAGGTGGAGCATCAGAAGCCAAGTGGTTTACTACATCCCTTACCTATTCCTGAGTGGAAATGGGAGCATGTTACTACAGATTTTGTTATAGGTTTACTAAAATCATCACGAGGGTTTGATTCTATTTGGGTTATCGTTGATAGGTTACCTAAGTCTGCACATTTTCTTCCAGTTAAAACTACTTACTCCATGGATAGATATGCCAAATTATATGTGGATGAGATTATTAGATTGCACGGTGCACTTATTTCTATTATTTCTGATCGAGATCCTAAGTTTACTTCTTATTTTTGGCCTAGTTTATAACAAGCTTTGGGGACTAAATTGAAATCTAGTACAACTTTTCATCCTCAGACTGATGGGCAGTCAGAAAGAACGATCCAGACACTCGAAGACATGTTACGAATTTATGTATTGGAGTTCAAAGGTAGTTGGGATGAACACTTGCCAGTAATAGAGTTTGATTATAATAATAGCTATCATTCGAGTATTGAGATGGCTCCTTATGAAGATTTGTATGGGAGAAAATGTAGAACTCCAGTGTGTTGGACTGAAGTAGGAGAACGAAAACTACTTGGACCAGATTTCGTACAGCAGACTACGGAAAAGATAAATCTTATCCATAATCACTTGAAGGTGGCGCGAAGTAGACAGAAAAGTTATGCAGACAACCGAAGGAAAGAATTGAAATTTGATGAAGGTGATCGAGTATTCCTACGTGTTTCTCCTTGGAGAGGGGTTATGAGATTCGGGAAGAAGGAAAAGTTAAGTCCCATGTACATTATCCCTTATGAGATAGTGAAACGGGTTGGAGCTGTAGCTTATAAATTGGCGTTACCACCAAAATTTTCCCGAATACACGATGTTTTTCTTATATCCATGTTACGTAAGTATGTGCCTGATCCTTCACATGTGTTTACTTCACAACCAATAGAGCTTCAAGATGACCTAACCTACGTGGAGGAACCAATTGCTATTGTAGATTGAAAGGAGAAGGTGTTACGTAGTAAAATCATTTCACTAGTTAAGGTGATGTGGAGAAGTAGGAATATGGAGTATGCCACCTGGGAAGGGGAGGATAACATGAAGAAGCATTATCCTCATTTGTGTTGTAAGTTTCTTATGCGTTAAATTCTGAGGACGAATTTTTTTATAAGAGGGGTAGAATTGTAAGGCCCTGAAACACGATTAGTAAGGTTAATTACACGATTAAGTATAAGTTATGAGTTATAAGTTATAAACTGGTTATGTGGTTAAATGCATCATGAAAATATGTTTCTAAATGCATCATTATGTTTATAAAAAGTAAGCTAGAGTGTTGGCGCGAACGTGGCGATGTTTGGTCGCCAAATGTGAAAGTTATGAAATTTTGAGTAAATGATTACTCTTCTGTTCGAGCCCAAATTAGGTGCACTAGTTTTATGATTTTGGGAAAACACAAAATATGAAAGTTGTAGATGTTTAAGTTATATACTCATAGACATAAAGTGAGAGTAAATCGGGGCCCGAAATAGTGAGTTATGGTGATTTTACGAGGCAGGACAAATCTGTCATTAACGGAATTGTCCTATTGGACCCCTTGCCCAATGAATCGCATAATACCACCTTAAAGTGGTCACATAGCCACGTTTTTAAGCTTATAAGGCAGACCTTATCATCTTTTTCATTTCCTATTACAAGCTTGAAAAAAAATATGCTTATGGAGAGAGAAAAAGAAAGTTAAGGAGGAATTTCATTAAAAATTTACCATAAATTGAGGAATTCTCGTAAGGTAATTACTTCTTAATTAAAGTTGGTCACATGGATGAGTTCTAAACTTGGCATGTTTTTATTTTTGATTTGGATATATATTTAATGATACCCATATTGCTGAATTGTGTTGGAACAAGGATGGGTTAAGAACATAAGTTAAAACTGGAGCTAGGATCATAAATGCATACTTTAAGGTCCTAAATTTACATCATCTTTTCGTAAAGCATTTTGATTTATAAAATTCAGTATTATGATGTATATTTCTTCTAAAACATGTTTATTTTATGTTTCCATGAATTATACCCAAGGTCAAGGTTATGTATGCTTAAAAATGTTAAGTTATGCCTTAATGTTCTATTTGGACCTAGTTATGCTAAAAATGGCATAAATCATGGAATACTTATTGGAACTGAGTGATTCTAGGTGGATCATAAAATAGACTTATACATGTATAACATATCCGAAAAGCATGTAAAAATATCAAGTAATGAACCTTTGGTGATAGTTTGAAATTTTGGTTTAAAATCTGCCCTAAAGGAGCAAGAACGCATACCAAGTGTTTGACGTTTTGCTCGACATAGAAAATGAGCCCTAAAAACTACGAAACATTAATTTTATATTATTAAATGTGTTTACTGATATTGGGTGGAATATCATGCGAAGTTATGTTGTACAAAAAATATGAAAATTCCAGGAAGTTGAAGTTGTGTTGTTATTTTTCTTGAGAAATGATTTGGAAAAGGTTGTAATAAAATGGGCATAACTTTGTCTAGCGAATTGGTAATTTAATTCTGTAAATTGTGTTAGAACCCTAATTACTTGGGTGTTATAGAAATGTGAAGTATCATATTTATTTCCTCCTTAATTATTTCTGATTGACCAAATGATGTGATGTATTACTAGGCTTAATGTTAATTGGTGTATTCGGATACTAATGACATTGACTTGTTAGGTGGGGAAGCAACTAATACTACCATATCAAGGAAGTAGTTTGGTATTAATCTTAGCACCAAATCCAAGGTGAGTGACCTATCCAATGAAATATATATGCTTATATGTTCATATGGAAATGTGTAGTTCAATACATGTGTTAAAATGCTTATGGGGGTGATGTTGTATTTAGGAAACATATGCATATGATTAAAATGTTAAGTTATGTTATTTAATGTTAAGGAATGTGGTGGGTCCTACAGGATGTGGCGGTCCTATTAATCCAACTCAAAGGTTTGTGTACTCGGGCCTAATAAAGGGATGTGGTTGTCCCCAATAACTGTGGTGGATTAATTGGACTGTGGCGGGTCCAGGCTTATGAGAGTTTCACAATTCCTGTTGGGTTATAGCATTAGAACAAAATAAAAATGGTTATTCAATTTGGTTATAGGTGTGGTGTATGGTCATTCACTAAGCTTATATTGCTTACACTCCTGTAATTTTGTGTTTCAGGTATGCCTATCGTGTAGAGTTCACTGCCACATTAGGACCTTAAAACGGGGGAGTGACGAATATCTAATATGGGTTGTATATCAACAAGGTTTTGTGTCAATGTGAAACAAAGGAACTTGTATATGTAAAGTTGTTTAGTACTAATAAGTTATATGTACAGGTAGTTATATTTTCATCTAAACATGCCTTTAAAAAAAAATCTTGTGCTATTTTGTGAGAGATTTACAGTAAAGTACATGTTTATGGGAAATTATCTCTAAATAAAAGGACGATTTTAACTTAATTAAGTCGGGGTGCGACAGTGTATGCCTCATATTCTGTCATGTTGTTGGTGCCAGGGAAATCTAATTTAATGGCGATGGGAGTGTGGGAGTCATCTGGGTAGATCAGAAGTATCCCAATGCCATATCCCTTTTTGTTGGCAGTGTTGTTGAAGAACATTTTCCATCGAAGGAGGTCTTGAGCGATGCAGAGGATGTTTTCATCTGGGAATTCGGAGATCCAGACATCTGCTTCTTCTACAGGATAATCGACGAGGCAGTCAGAGATGGCTCTTCCTTTAACAGCTTTCTGTGTGACGTACATGATATCGAACTCAGTTAGGAGCATCAACAATCGGGTCATTCGACTGGATAAGGCGGGTTTCTCAAGAAGGTATTTAATGGGGACCATTCAGGATACAAGTTTGATGGGGAAGGCGAGCATGTAGTGTCGCAACTTTTGGGTGACCCAGACAAGTGCGACACATGCCTTCTCCAAAGCAGTGTAGTTGACCTCGTACCCGACCAATTTGCGACTGGCATAATAGATGGCTCTTTCTTTGCGGGAGTCCTTAAGGTATTGGGCTAGCAAAGCCCCAGTTGTAGTGTCGGTTATGGTTAGGTATATGAGCAAAGGGAGACCAGGCTGTGATGGCATGAGCACTGGAGGTTGGGTTAGATATTGTTTGATTCGATCAAAAGCTTCTTGGCTGGCCTAGTTCCAAACCTTGGTTGAATCCTTTTGGAGGAGCTTAAAGATTGGTTCACAGATGGAGGTTAGCTAGCTGATGAATCGGCTGATAAATTGCAATTTCCTAAGGAAACCTTGGACTTCCTTATCTGTTCGGGGTGGTGGCATCTCAAGTATGGCCTTCAGTTTTGCAGGATCTGCTTCTATCCCCTTTTCATTAACCATGAATCCCAAGAGTTTTCCCTTGTAATGACGAAGACACACTTCTATGGATTAAGTCGCATCTGATACCATCGCAGTCATTCGAAGAACTTTCAAAGAGCGGGAACATGACCTTCTCTAGTTTTGGACTTAATAATCATATCATCCACATAAACCTCGGCTTCTTTGTGAATCATATCGTGTAGGATGGTTCTGGCAGCCCTTTGCTAGGTATCCCTAGCATTCTTGAGACCAAATGGCATAACGGTGTAGCAAAAGGTTCCCCATAGGGTGATGAATGCGATTTTTTCTTGGTGGTCTGGGTGCATCTTGATTTGGTTGTATCTGGAAAACCCATCGACGAATGACTTGAGAGCATGAATGGCTGTGTTGTCCACGATCATGTCGATATTGGGTAGCGGATAATCATCCTTTGGAGAAGCTTTGTTTAAATCTCGGTAGTCTACACACATTTGAACCTTCCCTCCTGATTTCGGTACAGGTACTATATTGGCTAGCCATGTGGGATATTCGATCACACGAATGAAGCCCACGTTCAACTGTTTGACCACCTCTTCTTTGACCTTGAGAGACCATTCGGTGCAGAGTTTTCTCAATTTTTATTTAATCGGCTTATAATCTGGGAGAGTTGGGATCTCATGCTGAGCTATTTCAGGATCAATGCGGGGCATATCATCATAGGACCATGCGAAGACATCCATGAACTCCTTCAGTAATTCTTCGAGTTGTGCACGCTCATGCTCTTCAAGGGTGGCCCCTATCCTAATGTCGTGTAATTGGCTACTAAAATTGAGATTAATAACAATAGTCTCTTCCTCATTAACTTGAACGCGGTTATGTTGTTAATTATTAACCTTATTTAGATCAGTTAAGAATTGTTCATTTGTAAAATCATCATCATCAAAAGTTTGATTAGAATCCAAGCAGTTAATGTAAGGCACAACAAGATACTCAAAATCTTCGTTTATTTCATTGATAGGAAAAACAACATTGAGAACCTCATCAAAAGAGATCACGATTACATTTGAACAAGGATAGACAACGGAAGAAGAAATAGGGTAAAAATTAGGGTTAGGCGAGATTTCAAGAGGTAGAACTGGCGCAACATGCCAGTTGAGGAGGGTTGTATCAGCAGCTTTAATCAGATGGGATGGATCCATTGATGTAGTGCCTGAATGAACCATGCAGAGGGTCAGCCCCAGTGTCTTTAAGTTGAAGGAATATTCGTAATCACTTTACTCAGTCTCTTCGGTATCTTTGATGAGCGATTATACGCGGTGTTGGAAACTTTCTACCCATAGGTAGCTATCTTGGAAAAAGATCTCCATTCCAGGCTTTATCTTCTTGTCTGTGTGGTCATACCATGGCTCATGCCTATTACAAGTTTTATGGATCCCATTACCTTACGACGAGTATTATCGTAGGCACGTACAGCGGCGGAGGTTGGAGCGAGGTCGCTTTCTTTCAGGCCTAAACACTTGAAGGTTCTCAGAGGGTAAACATTCAAAGAGGATTTGTTATCGACAAGAGAGAGTGACACGGCCTTCCCCATAACTTCGAAGGATATGTTGAGTGCAAGATTGTGATTTGGCCCAATTCTGGGGATTTTTTCTTCAGAAAATGACAGCATTCGGGTAGAGGTCAAAGATCCAACCAGATTTATCGCTTCTTCGGGTGTGATATAAGGAGGAACTCTGGGCCCAGTGAGCAGCTTGATTAAAGCATTTCTGTGTAGCTGGGAAGACATGAAAAGTCCCCGTAGGGTGATGTTAGGTTGATTTTTCTTCAGTTGATCGAGGATCTTGCTCTCCTCAATGGTCATCTCTGGCATAGGAAGGTTTTCAATGCCCTTCCCCTTGTCACTTAATGGTAGTGAGCTTGGAACCTAGTAATGTCGCCCTGATCTGGTCATGTGATTTACTGATGAAGGGAAGAACATGAATCCCATTTCCTCGCCAATCTCAGGTCGTTCCGTCACCCTGTTTATTTCTCCGAGGAGCTCTTCAAATGATATCATCCCACATATGTCGTCTACTGGGCCAGCTCTTCCTGAAACTTCTTCTTCGCTCCAATCTTCGAATTCTTCCCCCATCCGATGGCAATAATTATATCTTTCCATGTAAAGTCAATGTGCTCCACAACTTCAACGGCTTCTTCATACAGGTCTTCCCATTCTGTGGGGATATGTGTGGTTGAAGGGACCAAGTGCCCTTATAGCTTCAAAGTTTTAAATAACCCGGTGATACTACAAATGTTGTTGGTTTTCTCGAATAATTCTTCCATAGTCTGGACAACATTATCCAGGCTGACTTCGTCGGTTGGTACCACCCATCTGTCCGAATCTTGGGCTCATTTCCTGAAAATCTGTTACTAAAGCCGTTTAATGAAATTAAGCTATTTAAGTAACTCCGAACAGTTTTTTGAAGAAACTCTTTTCTTAAAAACCAAAACTAATTGAACACAAGATGTGTTTTATAAAAGTATGTACGAGATTTATTCAAGATTTGATCATCAGGTTTATAAAATAGTTTAAAACAACTTTAAACCCAACAAAACCAAGAATGAGATGAGAAGATGTAGAAAGATTAAGAACAAGATTTTTTACGTGGTAAAACCTCACCCAACTGAGGAAACATCCACGACTCCCTCTACGGAGTAAACAAAAATAAATCCACTATAAACAAATATTAACAATTACAAACTATATAACAAACATGCATACAACTCAGACCTATATAAGTTTAGGAATGTACCCAATGGTGTCCTTATAAATTCTATGCAGTTCTGATTGTTGATGTTGTCCTCCCAGTTTGTTAACTTCCAATTTGTTCAATCTCTTTACGTCGACTCTTTTTCTCAAGATCTTATTACCAACACTTTTAGTGTGGTAGAGTGAAAGTGTTTGTGTAGGTGCTCTCTAACACATGCATGCACACATACACTTATTATATACAAACAGTCCTAACAAATTACATATAAGTCTATATGCTGTGATTTTTCTTTTTCCCTCTTCTCACAAAACTTAACTTTATTTGACCTTTATAACAATCCCAGAATCCACGGCTATCTTGCTCAGAAGACGTATCAAGATCTTAATCAATCTCGAGTTTTGAAAAGATTTTTGAGATTGAAAACCACCAAGTGCGATTCCAAACTAGGTCAAAGGTCTTGTTTCAAGAGAACTAGAAACAGAAAACATTATTGTTGATTTCAAAGTTAAAAACATTTACAGAAAGCAAATCAATAATATATTTCTCAAACTGAGAAACGAAATATGTAAATCTAAGTGTAATGTAACATGAAGTACATAGATCTGAAATTTTTATAAAGTAAAAAATAGATCTAAGACAAACTGTTTAAGTTGGACACAAGATCTAAAGAACAAAGAGGTTTCAGCATCAAATCAACTACCACCAACAACTCTCAAACACTCAAGGTGGGGTTTGGAATATACAGGACTTGGAAAGAGGTTTTGATTTGAAAAAGGATTTGACGATTTAGGGTTAGGGTTAGGGTTTCTAACTCTTTCTCTCTCTTCTGGTTTTTCTCTTCTCTCTCGTCTCTTTCTTTTTTCTCTCAAAGGATGAAATGGCAAAAGTCTTCTAAGTCTGAGAGGGAGGGTCCTTTTATAGGAGGCTGAGAAGGTTCGAGAGTAACGTCCAAAATCAAGGGTTCGGATTTAGTCAAGGTTAATTGACTTAGATCCAAGGGTTCACGATATGCGGTGGTTAAAACTCACCTGATTGGTTCATAAGGGGTTTATAGGGATTATGAAAGGGCGCATGCAGATCGTTGATAAAAATGATCCAAGGGTTGTAAACACACCCTGTTTTACTCTCTATAAACAAACACACTTACAACCAATCCGAAGACAACAAATGTTGGCCAAATAGAAGAGATAAAACACTCGTCTAAAATAATTAAAAACACACCCTGAAGTCTCTGCCGCTTTCGAATTCTACCCAAGGCAACTTTACGTCAATATAACCATTAAGCCTTAATTGCAGAATGACCCCAAAAACTTTTAAAAACAAGTTTTAATTAATAAAAACTTATTTTAAAATGTTTATAAAATCCCAAAAAATATTTAAAAAGCAATATTAGGGATTTAAACACACTCAACATATGTACACACAATTATATGCAATATGACATGTATATGATCCATTCTACTGTGTGTGAGAGTTGGTAATAAGGTCTAGATCACTTCAATCAAGGAAGATGAAATAGTAGTGCAAGCTCTCGGGTTCTTTGGATTCTAGGTTAGACATAATTTTGTCACAATTTCCAAACTAGATGAACACTTATACAATATAGACTCAAGTGAGTCAAGAGTATAAGGTGCTTCAATCTCGCCCTTTGGAAATATGAGACAAAATCTCCTTTGAGTCAACCGGAACTCATAGGGAAACAAAAGAAAGGAAACCTATTCCTACAAAAAAATCTATCTACCCAAATCTTAGAAACCAAAAGTCCATAACTCAACTATTTACAATTGAATACCCTATTACAACTGTTGAGAATAACTGTACAAAAAGCTGCAATGAATCACTAAGATCAAGTTGTTTTGCATTTTAGCATTTAGCATATGTAAAAGTCATTAGAGACTCAAATTTCTCCTCATTTTGTCTCAAATGGACAAAGGGAAAATTAAAGAGATCAAAGAGATTAATCAGCACACACCATACCAATAGATTTACCCAAAGAAATAAATCGATTGTAATCTAAAGGTTTGGTAAACATATCTGCGAGTTGCAAATCAATAGGAAGATAATTGATTTCTAATTCCTTAGTTTCAACTAATTCGCGTATAAAGTGATGTCTTATTTTTATGTGTTTTGTTCGCGAGTGTTGAACAGAGTTTTTAGAAATATTGATCGCACTTTGATTATCACAATAGAGATGCAATTGGTTTTCTTGAATACCATAATCACTTAGCATTTATTTAAGCCACAATAATTGAGCACAACAGCTGCCAGCAGCTATGTATTCAGATTCAGCGGTTGAGAGTGATGTGCAGTTTTGTTTCTTACTACTCCATCCTACCAAGTTATTAAATATATAATACCATGCACCTGATGTGCTTTTACTATCATCAGTACACCCAGCCCAATCAGCATCAGCGTACCCAATTATAGTGCTTGGTGTGTCATTAGTGTACCAAAGTCCTAGATTCAGAGTGCCTTTTACATATTTAATGATTCGTTTAACAGAATTCAGATGGCTCTCTTTAGGATTATTTTGATAACGAGCACAAACACACACAGCATACATAATATCAGGACGCGAGGCAGTAAGGTATAGCAAGGTTCCTATCATACTACGATATAGAGTTGGATCTATGGATTTTCCTGTTTCATCTTTGGATAGTTTTACCGTAGTACTCATGGGTGTTTTCGCATCTTTAGCACTCTCAAGGCCAAATTTCTTTACTATCACTAAAGCGTACTTAGATTGCGATACAAATAATCCTTTCTGAATTTTGTTTGACTTGAAGATCTAAGAAAAATTACAAATCCCCCATAAGAGACATTTGAAACTCCTTATGCATAATTTCAGAGAAGGGCTTTACTTCTGAGGGAGAAGTTGATCCAAAGATGATATCGTCAACATAAACTTGAGCAATAATGATATGTTTGCCAAAATGTTTGACAAAAAGGGTTTGATCTTTTCCACCTCTTTTGAAACCTTTATCTAAGAGGAAACTGGAAAGACACTCATACCAGGCTCTAGGCGCTTGTTTAAGGCCATACAAAGCCTTTTTAAGACGAAATACATGATTTGGATATTGAGGGTCAATGAACCCTTTAGGTTGTTCTACATAGGTCTCTTCAGTCAATATTCCATTAAGGAATGCAGATTTGACATCCATTTGGTGGAGTGGAAAATGCAAATGGCAAGCTATGGCAAAGAGAAGACGAACAGATTCTAAATGGGTAACAGGAGCAAAGGTCTCGTTAAAATCTATTCCTTCAATTTGAGAGTGTCCTTGAGCAACTAAGCTAGCTTTGTTTTTAATGATTATCCCACTTTCATCAGACTTATTTTTAAAAATCCAACGTGTGCCAATAACCTTTTTGTGATTAGGCCTAGGTACAAGATACCAAACATCCTGAATGAAAAATTGAAGAAGTTCTTCCTGCATAGAAGAAATCCAATGAGAGTCATTAAATGCCTCATTTACATTATTTGGTTCCACTAGAGAAACAAAACATGCATAATGTGCATAATTTCTTAGTTGGGATCTTGTACGCACTGGCTCACTAGGGTTACCTACTACGTTATTTATGGGATGATCTTTAGAAACCCAGTTAGGTACTTTAGGTATCTCAATTGGTAATGAATCATCTATTTCAGGAGAGTCATTTTCTAAAATATTTGTAGGCTCTTCCTCAGTAGTTGATTCACCAGTCTTATTCTCTACAGTAGTGTCACTCACAATTACATTTATGGATTCCATCAAGGTTTTAGTGCGAAGATTATATACTCGATAGGCTCTACTGTTAAGCGAGTATCCTAGAAATATAGCTTTATCTCCCCGACTCTCAAATTTGGACAAGTGTTCCCTATCTTTGCATACATAACAAGTACTACCAAAAGTTCTAAGGTACTTAAGATTAGGCTTTTTCTTGTACCAAAGTTCGTAAGGGGTTTGTTTGGAATTATTTCTAAGATAGACCCTGCTTATAATGTGACACGCAGTATGAATAGATTCTACCCAAAAATATTTAGGCAAATTCTTGGCATGTAGCATAACACGTTCCATCTCTTGAAGGGTACGATTCTTTCTCTCGGCGATTCCATTTTGTTGAGGAGTCTTAGGAGCACTAAACTCATGTTTGTAACCATTATAGTCACAATGCTCTATTATACCAGTGTCTTTGAATTCTCCACCTCTATCACTACGGATTCTATTTACTTGAGTGTCCTTTTCATTTTCAATTCGAAGAAGTATTTTTAAGAAAGTTTTGAAAAGTATCAGACTTTTGTTTTAAAAAGGCTACCCAAGTAAATTTGGTGAAGTCATCAACAATAACTAGAATATAACTGTGTCCACAGAGACTAACAGTTTGGGAGGGACCCATTAGGTCCATATGGATGAGCTCCAAGGGATTAGAGGTAAGAACATGATTAACTTTCTTATGAGGTGCCTTAACAATTTTACCTTCTTGACAGGAACCACAGACAATATTAGGAATGGATTTGATTTTTAGAACTCCTCTAACTATTTCTTGAGAGATCAGTCTACTAAGATTATCATGATTTATATGACCCATTTTGTTATGCCATATCTCGTTGTCATCCATTCTGGCAACATTACAGATTTTAGAATTGTTCATGACAGTATAACAATTGTCAGGAGTTCTGAATCCTGTAATTATGCATTCACCTTTTTCATTTAAAATTTTCCAATTGTTCTTTGAAAAGGTAAGAGTATGATCTGAGTCACAAAATTATGAGATACTAAGTAGATTGGCCTTAAGACCTTTAACTAGAAGAACATTTTCAAGAAAAGGAAGTCCATCTTCTTGGAGAATTCCTTTGCCTATGATTTGAGATGATACTCCATCACTAAAAATAACTTTTCCTCCAGCAAAACTGGTTTTGTTCAAAAGTTATGTATCATCTCCAGTCATGTGCTTAGAACATACAGAGTCTAAATACCATCCAGATGATGTGTGTTCAGCTTTTAAAGCAGTAATAACTATGTTACACTTCATCTGAGGTAATAGATCATCTTTTCTAACTCAAATTGCTCTAGTTTTCATTTTGCGCTTATTAGCTCTCAATTGATAAAATTTGCGAGCATTCGATTTTTGTTGAAAAATGTTTTGCGCATGATTTTGAATTTTATGAAAGACATGAGCATTTGGTTTAGGAAAGTGCTTAGGAATCCTTCTAGAGAATGTTCTTTTAGGTTTGGTCTTTCTCTTTCTATAATTAGAGTTTTTATCTGATTGTCTAGGAAGTACATAATTATTGCGGCTTCTCCTAGAATAGTTAAAGTTCTGATAGATAGGAGGATTACAGACAGGTTTAAGTAGTCTCCTAGCATAGCAACTATCAAAAGAGTGACCATATATATCACAGTAAGAGAAATAAAGATTGCTCAAGGTTGGGGTTTCCTTAGGAAAGTCTCTAAACAAAGGTTTTGAGGAATTTTGCGGTTGAACTCTATTCCTAGATAGGACAGTCTTGAATGTAGACTCACTCTTCCTAATAGAGGGGCAGACGTATTTAGCCTTAGGTGAACTTTCATGTTTAGAGAAACTCGACTCCCCAATGTTAAAATTTTGATGTTTTGAATCAAACTCAATTTTTAGAGAATGAAAATCTGGGCAGGTTTCAATAGGTCTTTTACCTCCTGACACAAACTTGATAGGTTCAAAAAGATTTTGTCTATGTCTTCAAATTGGGGCAAAATCCTATTCCAGTTCGATCATCAGAATTGGTTTTTGATTCAGCAACAAATTCATCAAAACAGTTTGAGTTATTTTCAAATTTTGTGAATTTTTTGAAAACAGTTGCTATCTTTTCTTTAGTTTGTTCCAATTCTAACAATGTCCCTTTGTATTTTTTCTCCAGAGTTTCATTTGTTTCAGTCAAATCTCTGAGTTTTTTATCAAACATTTTGATTTCACTTTCATGAGTTAAACATTGGGTAGTATACTCTTCAACATTCAGTTTGACCATCAGGCTTAAATCTTCTAGTATCTTGGTGAGATCTTTCACAATCTTTTCTAGTCTAGTGCTTTTCTTGAGAGTTTTAGCATAGAGTGTGTGAATTTCTGGGAGGTCTTCATTGTCCGAGTCACAAAGTGTAGTGTGTGAAGTGACCCCTAGGGCTTCATTCTTTGGACTCACACACCCATTGACATCGTCATTATCGCTTTCCCTTTAACTCACACACCCCGAGGAAGAGATAACAATATTCTTAGTAATCAAAGCATCTAAACCAGTAACAGCATCATTCGAAACATCAGAAGTAGAATTACTAGATTCATTCTCACTAACAAACACTGACATATGATCATTATAGATAATCTTGGCAAAGAAAGACATACAAGGGTAAAAAACATCAGATGACTCAGGTTCCTCATTTTCAGAGTCACTTAAATCATCCCATGTCTTGCAAATGTTGGCTCTAGTGTGTTTGTTTTGAGTGTTCAAGTTAAATCTGCAGTCTTGTGCAATGTGTCCTAGTTTACCACATCTAAAACATTCAGTCTTCTTAAGGTCTCTGTTAGGTCTAGTGTGAGAGTCCTTGTGATGTTTGTCATGACTTTTCTCATGAGGTTTGTGATTAAAGGGAGTTGGATAATTGGACTTGCCTTGTTTATTTGCCATGTTGTTTCTAAATTTAATGATTTTCTTAAACTGTTTTAACATTAAGGCAATCTGATTATCCAAACTCTCCATATCGCATTCCTCATCAGAGTCATCATTGGAAGTGTTAAACTCAAGATTAATCAATTTAGAAGAGAAGCTTAGATTGGAACTAGTCTGTTTCCTATGGGACTGGGTCAATTGTTTCTTAAATTCTAGTTCTATTTCCACAGTTCTTAATTTACTACTGAGTAATTCAGGAGTGAGATTTATATCACACATCTCCTCAATAGCATATCTTTTGTTGTCAAATTTCTGTGGTAATGATCTTAGAATTTTAGATAGAATTTCTTGTCTGTCATAAGTTATCCCATTAGCATGCAGTTTTGTCACAATATCAGTCAGGTTTATATAGAAGTCATCAAATGATTCAGTCTCATACATAATTAAAGAATTATACTGTTGAATGAGCATTTGAGTTTTAACAGCCTTAACTCAAGTGTCACCTTCATGAGCAGTAACCAAGGTGTCCCAAGTTTCCTTAGAAGTGGTACAGGATGAGATTCTTTTGAACTCATGTTCATTTATGGACATAAATATGGCATTCTTTCCTTTGTTATTATTGTGAGAAACTTGTTTCTCTTCTTGTGTGAACTCACTTAATACTTTCTTAACCCTCTCATTACTTCCTTCAGTGGCTGGTTTTGAGCGAAAAATGTAACAATTTTCAACAATGTCCCATACATCATCTCCCAGAGTTCCTTGATTGAAAGCAATCATCCTTACTTTCCAGTAAGCAAAACTGGTTCCATCAAAGATAGGAGGTCTGGTCAAGTTACCAAATCTTTCATTTTTCTCGTCTATATTTGATTTTCAGAAAACAATTTCAGAAACACAGGATCTCTTTAAAATAAGTTTACAAAGCTCTGATACCAATTGAAAATCTGTTACTAAAGCCGTTTAATAAAAATAAACTATTTAAGTAACCCCAAACAGTTTTTTGAAGAAACTCTTTTCTTAAAAACCAAAACTAATTGAACACAAGATGTGTTTTATAAAAGTATGTACGAGATCTATTCAAGATTTGATCAATAGGTTTATAAAATAGTTTAAACAAACTTTAAACCCAGCACAACCAAGAATGAGATGAGAAGATGTAGAAAGATTAAGAATAAGATTTTTTTTACGTGGTAAAACCTCACCCAACTGAGGAAACATCCACGACACCCACTACGGAGTAAACAAAAATAAATCCACTATAAACAAATTTTAACAGTTACAAACTATATAACAAACATGCATAAACCTCAGACCTATATAAGTTTAGGAATGTACCCTCTGGTGTCCTTATAACTTCTCTGCAGTTCTAATTGTTGATGTTGTCCTCCCAGTTTGTTAACTTCCAATTTGTTCAAGCTCTTTACGTAGACTCTTTTTCTCGAGATCTTATTACCAACACTTTTAGTGTGGTAGAGTGAAAGTGTTTGTGTAGGTGCTCTCTAACACATGCATGCACACACACACTTATTATGTACAAACAGTCCTAACAAATTACATATAAGTATATATGATGTGATTTTTCTTTTTCTCTCTTCTCACAAAACTTAACCTTATTTGACCTTTATAACAATCCCAGAATCCACGGCTATCTTGCTCAGAAGACATATCAAGATCTTAATCAATCTCGAGTTTTGAAAAGATTTTTTAGATTGACAACCACCAAGTGCGATTCCAAACTAGGTCAAAGGTCTTGTTTCAAGAGAACTAGAAATAGAAAACATTATTGTTGATTTCAAAGTTAAAATCATTTACAGAAAGAAAATCAACAATATATTTCTCAAGCTAAGAAACGAAATATTTAAATCGAAGTGTAATGTAACATGAAGTACATAGATCTGAAATTTCTATAAAGCAGAAAATAGATCTAAGACAAACTGTTTAAGTTGGACACAAGATCTAAAGAACAAAGAGGTTTCAGCATCAAATCAACTACCAACAACAACTCTCAAACACTCAAACAGTCAAGGTGGTGTTTGGAATATACAGGACTTGGAAAGAGGTTTTGATTTGAAAAAGGATTTGACGATTTAGGGTTAGGGTTAGGGTTTCTAACTCTTTCTCTCTCTTCTTGTTTCTCTCTTCTCTCTCTTCTCTCTCTTTTTTCTCTCAAAGGACGAAATGGCAAAAGTCTTCGAAGTCTGAGAGGGAGGGTCCTTTTATAGGAGGCTGAGAAGGTTCGAGAGTAACGTTCAAAATTAAGGGTTTAGATTTAGTCAAGGTTAATTGACTTAGATCCGAGGGTTCACGATATGCGGTGGTTAAAACTCACCTGATTGGTTCATAAGGGGTTCACAGGGATTATGAAAGGACGCATGCAGATCGTTGATAAAAACGATCCAAGGGTTATAAACACACGCTGTTGTACTCTCTATAAACAAACACACTTACAACCAATCAGAAGACAACAAATGTTGGCCAAATAAAAGAGATAAAACGCGCGTCTAAAATAATTAAAAACACACCCTGAAGTCTCTGCCGCTTTCGGATTCTACCCAAAGCAACTTTAAGTCAATATAACCATTAAGGCTTAATTGCAGAATGACCCCAAAAACTTTTAAAAACAAGTTTTAATTAATAAAAACTTATTTTAAAATGTTTATAAAATACCAAAAAATATTTAAAAAGCAATATTAGGGATTTAAACACACTCAACATATGTACACACAATTATATGCAATATGACATGTATATGATCCATTCTACTGTGTGTGAGAGTTGGTAATAAGGTCTAGATCACTTCAATCAAGGAAGATGAAATAGTAGTGCAAGCTCTCGGGTTCTTTGGATTCTAGGTTAGACATAATTTTGTCACAATTTCCAAACTAGATGAACACTTATACAATATAGACTCAAGTGAGTCAAGAGTATAAGGTGCTTCAATCTCTCCCTTTGGAAATATGAGACAAAATCTCCTTTGAGTTAACCGGAACTCATAGGGAAACAAAAGAAAGGAAACCTATTCCTACAAAAAAATCTATCTACCCAAATCCTAGAAACCAAAAGTCCATAACTCAACTATTTACAATTGAATACCCTATTACAACTGTTGAGAATAACTGTATAAAAACCTGCAATGAATCACTAAGATCAAGCTGTTTAGCATTTTAGCATTTAACGTATGTAAGATTCATTAGATACTCAAATTTCTCCCCTATGTTGTCTCAAATGGACAAAGGGAAAAATAAAGAGATCAAAGAGATTAATCAGCACACACCATACCAATGGATTTACGCAAAGAAATAAATCGATTGTAATCTAAAGGTTTGGTAAACATATCTGAGAGTTGCAAATCAATAGGAAGATAATTGATTTCTAATTCCTTAGTTTCAACTAATTCGCGTATAAAGTGATGTCTTATTTTTATGTGTTTTGTTCGCGAGTGTTGAACAAGGTTTTTAGAAATATTGATTGCACTTTGATTATCACAATTGAGATGCAATTGGTTTTCTTGAATACCATAATCACTTAGCATTTATTTAAGCCACAGTAATTGAGCACAACAGCTGCCAGCAGCTATGTATTCAGTTTCAGCCGTTGAGAGTGATGTGCAGTTTTGTTTCTTACTACTCCATCCTACCAAGTTATTACCTATATAATAACATGCACCTGATGTGCTTTTACTATCATCAGTACACCCAGCCCAGTCAGCATCAATGTACCCAATTATAGTGATTGGTGTGTCATTAGTGTACCAAAGTCCTAGATTCAGAGTGCCTTTTACATATTTAATGATTCGTTTAACAGAATTCAGATGGCTCTCTTTAGGATTATTTTAATAACGAGCACAAACAAACACATCATACATAATATCAGGACACGAGGTAGTAAGGTATAGCAAGGTTCCTATCATACTACGATATAGAGTTGGATCTATGGATTTTCCAGTTTCGTATTTGGATAGTTTTACCGTAGTACTCATGGGTGTTTTCGCATCTTTAGCACTCTCAAGTCCAAATTTCTTTACTATCTCTAAAGCGTACTTAGATTGCGATACAAGTAATCCTTCTAAATTTTGTTTGACTTGAAGACCTAAGAAAAATTGCAACTCCCCCATAAGAGACATTTGAAACTCCTTATGCATAATTTCAGAGAAGGATTTTACTTCTGAGGGAGAAGTTGATCCAAAGATGATATCGTCAACATAAACTTTTGCAATAATGATGTGTTTGCCAAAATGTTCGACAAAAAGGGTTTGATCATTTCCACCTCTTTTGAAACCTTTATCTAAGAGGAAACTGGAAAGACACTCATACCAGGCTCTAGGCGCTTGTTTAAGGCCATACAAAGCCTTTTTAAGACGAAATACATGATTTGGATATTGAGGGTCAATGAACCCTTTAGGTTGTTCTACATAGGTCTCTTCAGTCAATATTCCATTAAGGAATGCAGATTTGACATCCATTTGGTAGAGTGTAAAATGCAAATGGCAAGCTATGGCAAAGAGAAGACGAACAGATTCTAAATGGGTAACAGGAGCAAAGGTCTCGTTAAAATCTATTCCTTCAATTTGAGAGTATCCTTGAGCAACTAATCTAGCTTTGTTTTTAATGATTATCCCACTTCATCAGACTTATTTTTAAAAATCCAACGTGTGCCAATAACCTTTTTGTGATCAGGCCTAGGTACAAGATACCGAAGACCATGAATGACAAATTGAAGAAGTTCTTCCTGCATAGCAGAAATCCAATGAGAGTCATTCAATGCCTCATTTACATTCTTTGGTTCCACTAGAGAAACAAAACATGCATAATGTGCATAATTTCTTAGTTGGGATCTTGTACGCACTGGCTCACTAGGGTTACCTACTACGTTATTTATGGGATGATCTTTAGAAAACCAGTTAGGTACTTCAGGTATCTCAATTGGTAATGAATCATCTATTTCAGGAGAGTCATTTTCTAAAATGTTTGTAGGCTCTTCCTCAGTAGTTGATTCACCAGTCTTATTCTCTACTGTAGTTTCACTCACAATTACATTTATGGATTCCATCAAGGTTTTAGTGCGAAGATTATATACTCGATAGGCTCTACTGTTAGGGGAGTATCCTAGAAATATAGCTTTATCTCCCCAACTCTCAAATTTGGACAAGTGTTCCCTATCTTTTCATACATAACAAGTACTACTAAAAGTTCTAAGGTACTTAAGATTAGGCCTTTTCTTGTACCAAAGTTCATAAGGGGTTTGTTTGGAATTATTTCTAAGATAGACCCTGCTTATAATGTGACACGCAGTACGAATAGATTCTACCCAAAAATATTTAGGCAAATTCTTGGCATGTAGCATAACACGTTCCATCTCTTGAAGGGTACGATTCTTTCTCTCGGCGATTCCATTTTGTTGAGGAGTCTTAGGAGCACTAAACTCATGTTTGTAACCATTATAGTCACAATACTCTATTATACCAGTGTCTTTGAATTCTCCACCTCTATCACTACGGATTCTATTTACTTGAGTGTCCTTTTCATTTTCAATTCGAAGAAGTATTTTTAAGAAAGTTTGAAAAGTGTCAGACTTTTGTTTTAAAAAGGCTACCCAAGTAAATCTGGTGAAGTCATCAACAATAACTAGAATATAACTGTGTCCATAGAGACTAACAGTTTGGGAGGGACCCATTAGGTCCATATGGATGAGCTCCAAGGGATTAGAGGTAAGAACATGATTAACTTTCTTATGAGGTGCCTTAACAATTTTACCTTCCTGACAGGAACCACAGACAATATTAGGAATGGATTTGATTTTTGGAACTCCTCTAACTATTTCTTGAGAGATCAGTCTACTAAGATTATCGTAATTTATATGACCCATTTTGTTATGCCATATCTCGTTGTCAACCATTCTGGCAACATTACAGATTTCATAATTGTTCATGACAGTATAACAATTGTCAGGAGTTCTGAATCCTGTAATTATGCATTCACCTTTTTCATTTAAAATTTTGCAATTGTTCTTGGAAAAGGTAACAATATGATCTGAGTCACAAAATTGTGAGATACTAAGTAGATTGGCCTTAAGACCTTTAACTAGAAGAACATTTTAAGGAACAGGAAGTCCATCTTCTTGGAGAATTCCTTTGCCTTTGATTTGAGATGATACTCCATCACCAAAAATAACTTTTCCTCCAGCAAAACTGGTTTTGTTCAAAAGTTTTGTATCATCTCCAGTCATGTGCTTAGAACATCCGGAGTCTAAATACCATCCAGATGATGTGTGTTCAGCTTTTAAAGTAGTAATAACTATGTTACACTTCATCTGAGGTAATAAATCATCTTTTTTAACCCAAATTGCTCTAGTTTTCATTTTGCGCTTATTAGCTCTCAATTGATAAAATTTGCGAGCATTCGATTTTTGTTAAAAAATGTTTTGCGCATGATTTTGAATTTTATGAAAGACATGAGCATTTGGTTTAGGAAAGTGTTTAGGAATCCTTCTAGAGAATGTTCTTTTAGGTTTGGTCTTTCTCTTTCTATAATTAGAGTTTTTGTCTAGTTGTCTAGGAAGTACATAATTATTGTGGCTTCTCCTAGAATAGTTAAAGTTCTGATAGATAAGAGGATTACAGACAGGTTTAACTAGTCTCCTAGCATAGCAACTATTAAAAGAGTAACCGTATATATCACAGTAAGAGCAATAAAGATTGCTCAAGGTTGGGGTTTCCTTAGAAAAGTCTCTAAACAAAGGTTTTGAGGAATTTTGAGGTTGAACTCTATTCCTAGGTAGGACAGTCTTGAATGTAGACTCACTCTTCCTAATAGAGGGGCAGACGTATTTAGCCTTAGGTGAACTTTCATGTTTAGAGAAAATCGATTCCCCAATGTTAAAATTTTGATGTTTTGAATCAAACTCAGTTTTTAGGGAATGAAAATCTGGGCAGGTTTCAATAGGTCTTTTACCTCCTGACACAAACTTGATAGGTTCAAAAGATTTTATTTATGTCTTCAAATTGGGGAAAAATACTATTCCAGTTCGATCATCTGAATTCGTTTTTGATTCAGCAACAAATCCATCAAAACAGTTTGAGTTATTTTCAAATTTTGTGAATTTTTTGAAAACAGTTGCTTTCTTTTCTTTAGTTTGTTCTAATTCTAACAATGTCCCTTTGTATTTTTTCTCCAGAGTTTTATTTTTTTCAGTCAATTCTCTGAGTTTTTGATCAAACATTTTGATTTCACTTTCATGAGTTAAACATTGGGTAGTATACTCTTCAACATTCAGTTTGACCATCAGGCTTAAATCTTCTAGTTTCTTGGTGAGATCTTTCACAATCTTTTCTAGTCTAGTGCTTTTCTTGAGAGTTATAGCATAGAGTGTGTGAATTTCTGGGAGGTCTTCATTGTCCGAGTCACAAAGTGTAGTGTGTGAAGTGACCCCTAGGGCTTCATTCTTTGGACACACACCCATTGACATCGTCATTATCGCTTTCCTTTTGACTCACACACCTCGAGGAAGAGATAGCAATATTCTCAGTAATCAAAGCATCTAAACCAGTAACAACATTATTTGAAACATAAAAAGTAGAATTACTAGATTCATCCTCACTAACAAACAGAGACATATCATCATTATAGATAATCTTGGCAAAGAAAGACATGCAAGGGTCAAAAACTTCAGATGACTCAGGTTCCTCATTTTCAGAGTCACTTGAATCATCCCATGTCTTGCAAATGTTGGCTCTAGTGTGTTTGTTTTGAGTGTTCAAGTTAACTCTGCAGTCTTGTACAATGTGTCCTAGTTTACCACATCTAAAACATTCAGTCTTCTTAAGGTCTCTGTTAGGTCTAGTGTGAGAGTCCTTGTGATGTTTGTCATGACTTTTCTCATGAGGTTTGTGATTAAAGGGAGTTGTATAATTGGACTTGCTTTGTTTATTTGCCATGTTGTTTCTAAATTTAATGATTTTCTTAAACTGTTTTAACATTAAGGCAATATGATTATCCAAACTCTCTATATCGCATTCCTCATCAGAGTAATCATTGGAAGTGTTAAACTCAAGCTTAATCAATTTAGAAGAGAAGCTTAGATTGGAACTAGTCTGTTTCCTATGGGACTGGGTCAATTGTTTCTTAAATTCTAGTTCTATTTCCACATTTCTTAATTTACTACTGAGTAATTCAGGAGTGAGATTTATATCACACATTTCCTCAATAGCATATCTTTTGTTGTCAAATTTCTGTGGTAATGATCTTAGAATTTTAGATACAATTTCTTGTCTGTCATAAGTTATCCCATTAGCATGCAATTTTGTCACAATATCAGTCAGGTTTATATAGAAGTCATCAAATGATTCAGTCTCATACATAATTAAAGAATTATACTGTTGAATGAGCATTTGAGTTTTAACAGCCTTAACTCAAGTGTCACCTTCATGAGCAGTAACCAAGGTGTCCCAAGTTTCCTTAGAAGTGGTACAGGATGAGATTCTTTTGAACTCATGTTCATTTATGGACATAAATATGGCATTCTTTCCTTTGTTATTATTGTGAGAAACTTGTTTCTCTTCTTGTGTGAACTCACTTAATACTTTCTTAACCCTCTCATTACTTCCTTCAGTGGCTGGTTTTGTGGGAAAAATGTAACCATTTTCAACAATGTCCCAGACATCCTATCCCAGAGTTCCTTGAATGAAAGCAATCATCCTTACTTTCCAGTAAGCAAAATTGGTTCCATCAATGATAAGAGGTCTGGTCAAGTTACCAAATCTTTCATTTTTCTCGTCCATATTTGATTTTCAGAAAACAATTTCAGAAACACATGATCTCTTTAAAAGAAGTTTACAAATCTCTGATACCAACTGAAAATCTGTTACTAAATCCGTTTAATAAAATTAAACTATTTAAGTAAACCCGAACAGTTTTTTGAAGAAACTCTTTTCTTAAAAACCAAAACTAATTGAACACAAGATGTGTTTTATAAAAGCATGTATGAGATCTATTCAAGATTTGATCAACAGGTTTATAAAATAGTTTAAACAAACTTTAAACCCAGTACAACCAAGAATGAGAGGAGAAGATGTAGAAAGATTAAGAACAAGATTTTTTTACGTGGTAAAACCTCACCCAACTGAGGAAACATCCACGACACCCTCTACGGAGTAAACAAAAATAAATCCACTATAAACAAATTTTAACAGTTACAAACTATATAACAAACATGCATACAACTCAGACATATATAAGTTTAGGAATATACCCTCTGGTGTCCTTATAACTTCTCTGCAGTTCTGATTGTTGATGTTGTCCTCCCAGTTTGTTAACTTCCAATTTATTCAAGCTCTTTACGTTGACTCTTTTTCTCAAGATCTTATTACCAACACTTTTAATGTGGTAGAGTGAAAGTGTTTGTGTAGGTTCTCTCTAACACATGCATGCACACACACACTTATTATTTACAAACAGTCCTAACAAATTATATATAAGTCTATATGCTGTGATTTTTCTTTTTCTCTCTTCTCACAAAACTTAACCTTATTTGACCTTTATAACAATCCCAGAATCCACGACTATCTTGCTCAGAAGACGTATCAAGATCTTAATCAATCTCGGGTTTTAAAAAGATTTTTGAGATTGAAAACCACCAAGTGCGATTCCAAACTAGGTCAAAGGTCTTATTTCAAGAGAGCTAGAAACATAAAACATTATTGTTGATTTCAAAGTTAAAATCATTTACAGAAAGAAAATCAACAATATATTTCTCAAGCTGAGAAACGAAATATGTAAATCTAAGTGTAATGTAACATGAAGTATATAGATCTGAAATTTCTATAAAGCAGAAAATAGATCTAAGACAAACTGTTTAAGTTGGACACAAGATCTAAAGAACAAAGTGGTTTCAGCATCAAATCAACTACCAACAACAACTCTCAAATACTTTAACACTCAAGGTGGTGTTTGGAATATACAGGACTTGGAAAGAGGTTTTGATTTGAAAAAGGATTTGACGATTTAGGGTTAGGGTTAGGGTTTCTAACTCTTTCTCTCTCTTCTGGTCTCTCTCTTCTCTCTCTTTTTACTCTCAAAGGACGAAATGGCAAAAGTCTTCGAAGTCTGAGAGGGAGTGTCCTTTTATAGGAGGCTGAGAAGGTTAAAGAGTAATGTCCAAAATCAAGGGTTCAGATTTAGTCAAGGTTAATTGACTTAGATCCAAGGGTTCACGATATGCGGTGGTTAAAACTCACCTGATTGGTTCATAAGGGGTTTACATGGATTATGAAAGGGCGCATGCAGATCGTTGATAAAAACGATCCAAGGGTTGTAAACACACGCTGTTTTACTCTCTATAAACAAACACACTTACAACCAATCAGAAGACAACAAATGTTGGCCAAATAGAAGAGATAAAACGCACGTCTAAAATAATTGAAAACACACCCAGAAGTCTCTGCCGCTTTCGGATTCTACCCAAGGCAACTTTAAGTCAATATAACCATTAAGCCTTAATTGCAGAATGACCCCAAAAACTTTTAAAAACAAGTTTTAATTAATAAAAACTTATTTTAAAATGTTTATAAAATACCAAAAAATATTTAAAAAGTAATATTAGGGATTTAAACACACTCAACATATGTACACACAATTATATGCAATATAACATGTATATGATCCATTCTACTGTGTGTGAGAGTTGGTAATAAGGTCTAGATCACTTCAATCAAGGAAGACGAAATAGTAGTGCAAGCTCTGGGGTTCTTTGAATTCTAGGTTAGACATAATTTTGTCACAATTTCCAAACTAGATGAACACTTATACAATATAGACTCAAGTGAGTCAAGAGTATAAGGTGCTTCAATCTCCCCCTTTGGAAATATGAGACAAAATCTCCTTTGAGTCAACTGGAACTCGTAGGGCAACAAAAGAAAGGAAACCTATTCCTACAAAAAAATCTATCTACCCAAATCCTAGAAACCAAAAGTACATAACTCAACTATTTACAATTGAATACCCTATTACAACTGTTGAGAATAACTGTACAAAAACCTGCAATGAATCACTAAGATCAAGCTGTTTAGCATTTTAGCATTTAGCATATGTAAGAGTCATTAGAGACTCAAATTTCTCCCCCATTTTGTCTCAAATGGACAAGGGGAAAAATAAAGAGATTAAAGAGATTAATCAGCACACACCATACCAATAGATTTACGCAAAGAAATAAATCGATTGTAATCTAAAGGTTTGGTAAACATATTTGCGAGTTGCAAATCAATAGGAAGATAATTGATTTCTAATTCCTTAGTTTCAACTAATTCGCGTATAAAGTGATGTCTTATTTTTATGTGTTTTTCTCACGAGCGTTGAACAGGGTTTTTAAAAATATTGATCGCACTTTGATTATCACAATAGAGATTCAATTGGTTTTCTTGAATACCATAATCACTTAGCATTTATTTAAGCCACAGTAATTGAGCACAACAGCTGCCAGCAGCTATGTATTCAGATTCAGCCGTTGAGAGTGATGTGTAGTTTTGTTTCTTACTACTCCATCCTACCAAGTTATTACCTATATAATAACATGCACCTGATATGCTTTTACTATCATCAGTACACCCAGCCCAGTCAGCATCAGTGTACCCAATTATAGTGCTTGGTGTGTCATAAGTGTACCAAAGTCCTAGATTCAGAGAGCCTTTTACATATTTAATGATTCGTTTAACAAAATTAAGATGACTCTCTTTAGGATTATTTTGATAACGAGCACAAACACACACAACATACATAATATCAGGACACGAGGCAGTAAGGTATAACAAGATTCCTATCATACTACGATATAGAGTTGGATCTATGGATTTTCTAGCTTCGTCTTTGGATAGTTTTACCGTAGTACTCATGGGTGTTTTCGCATCTTTAGCACTCTCAAGGCCAAATTTCTTTACTATCTCTAAAGCGTACGTAGATTACGATACAAATAATCCTTCTAAATTTTGTTTGACTTGAAGACCTAAGAAAAATTACAACTCCCCCATAAGAGATATTTGAAACTTCTTATGCATAATTTCAGAGAAGGATTTTACTTCTGAGGGAGAAGTTGATCCAAAGATGATATCGTCAACATAAAGTTGAGCAATAATGATGTGTTTACCAAAATGTTTGACAAAAAGGGTTTGATCATTTCCACCTCTTTTGAAACCTTTATCTAAGAGGAAACTGGAAAGACACTCATACCAGGCTCTAGGCGCTTATTTAAGGCCATATACAACCTTTTTAAGACGAAATACATGATTTGGATATTGAGGGTCAATGAACCCTTTAGGTTGTTCTACATAGGTCTCTTCAATCAATATTCCATTAAGGAATTCAGATTTGACATCCATTTGGTAGAGTGTAAAATGCAAATGGCAAGCTATGGCAAAGAGAAGACGAACATATTCTAAACGGGTAACAGGAGAAAAGGTCTCGTTAAAATCTATTCCTTCAATTTGAGAGTATCCTTGAGCAACTAATCTAGCTTTGTTTCTAATGATTATCCCACTTTCATCAGACTTATTTTTAAAAATCCAACGTGTGCCAATAACCCTTTTGTGATCAGGCCTAGGTACAAGATACCAAACATCATGAATGAAAAATTGAAGAAGTTCTTCCTGCATAGAAGAAATCCAATGAGAGTCATTCAATGACTCATTTACATTCTTTGGTTCCACTAGAGAAACAAAACATGCATATTGTCCTCCCATCGTCGCTCGAACATGGGGCAAGAAGTTCTTCTTCACTATGTTGACCTGTTCCTCCTCGGATGGCCGATTGATCATGGTAGTTGCTTGCGCCCTCCATCGAGTTATGAAGTTACTGACTAACTCCCCTGGATTCTGTTTGAGTAGCTCTAAATCATGACGGGCGACCTCAAGCTATTCGTTGTATTTGTACTATGACATGAATTCTCGGGCTACATCCACCCAATTACGGATTCTAGATTCCTCAAGGGATAAAAACCATCGAAGGGCACTATCCTTCAAAGTTTGCTGAAACAGTTAGGCCATCACTTATTCAGAAGACCCTAGTAGAGTCATGGAACGGTGATAACTGCGAAGATGAACAATCGAGGGTCCACTTCCTTTAAACTTCTCGATATTCGGCATTTTGAACTTCTCGGGTAACCTCGCTTTAGGATAAGGAGACATGTGGGTGTAGTCCATGTAATTTCCAGAGATCCTGACTTGTTCAAACTTCTTGGTGAGCATCTTGATATACTCTTTGACTTTATTCAACTCCTCCTCCTTTGGATCAACGACCACAGGCAGGTTAGCCATAGGCTGGACAACGTTTGGCATTGGAATCTAGGCAGGCGATAGCCCATTGACAAGAGGGGCACGTGGAGCATGATGATATTCTTCCAGAACCCAAATAGGCTCGGGTGGACCCATAGCACGAGGGAATAGGGCCTCGAGCTCTTGAGGAATTGGAACTTGGTTTCGTTGCATCTCTCGGACCTCGGTTTAGAGGTTGTCAATCTTGGACACTAGGTGAGCTAGGACTGTCGTCAGATCTGGTTGTATGACTGGTACTTGATCAGTATTCTCCATGGAAAGTGGATAGATTCTGGACTCGGAAGAAGTAGTAGAGGAACGGATGAATCTCCGGGGTGATTTGACTGAAGACCGAAGCTAATATGGAGCAAGGCCAAGGGCTTGCGATCGACCTGAGAAGGCGTAGAATGGGATTTATTTTTGAGAAAAAGGGAAGAAACTTTTTTTTTGATTTCTTGATAAAGAAAGGAGAAATGTTTTTGGATTTTTGATAAAGAAGGGAAAATTGTTTTTGGATTTTTGATAAAGAAGGGAGAAATATTTTTTGGAGTTTTGGAACTCGGCATGATTATTATGATTATTATGTTCACACTTGTATTTAATTCTCCTAAATGCAATGTCGGACGGGACCCGAGCCTGGAAAAGTGGGTTTTAATATATGCAAAGCTACGGTTGGACTTGTAACCAGGCTCGCGGATAGGGTCCCGTTTTAAAAATATGCAAAAATTTGGGCGACAGATCGACCCGAAATTACGGCAGAGTTTCGGGTTGAAACTGGCAATCTAAAGTGCGTGTCCTAGGTTTAACACCTATATGCGGGTATGCAGTTGGTTGGGTGAATCGGCATGGGTTCCCCCCTTTGGCGTAACTTCCACGATATACGTCTTGCTCTTGTGGGCAATCAGTACGTATGGACAAGCCATTTGATATGCCTGAGTGTAGGTGAATTGCCTCACCATATACCTCATTGGGACGGTACATGTGAGAGAGAATTCGATATACCCGACGTATGTGAACGAATTTCCTGCGATATACCTCCAGTCATGACTTCGGTTAAGCGGTACGATGCGGGGGAACCGTTCGATATACGTCGAAGGTACTTGGCCAATGGAAGGTGAGAGTCATATCGCTTAGGCTAACTGCGACCTGCCAGACCAGCGCCCATCACGAAGTGACCCTCCAGTTACTGGGTAAAATTTGGTCAATAACAATGCTCTTTGGTGATGTCGTGTGAATCATGCATGATTCTCTTATTAGTATCTTACGATGAGAATGCCTTTCTTGATTATGCCAAACAGGGAGCAAAGTACGAGTACCCAAGGTACACCAAGTATGGATAGGTGATGCGTGCAACATGTGGATATATGTGATCCTAGGTGCACGTGGTGTGAAGTGTACATGGAGAATTTTCTACAATCGTGTGAACATAAGCATAAGCATGGGATACACATGGAAAGGGGAACATGCAAATATAGGGGAAATATAAAAAAATATAGCATCCATGCAAATAGAGTCAAGACCTTAAAATATAACACATAGTCCTCAGCAGAGTCTCCACTATGGCCATCCTCGATCCTCGCCAAGGCGGGCGGGCCCTTAGAGGAAGGATCCTCGGGTCCCGTGCTCCCGACCTTCGGCCGGCGTCCTTTGAGATGAGGTGTAAAAATATAGAGAGATTCAGAGTCGTCAGTCTATTTTACTCAAAACAGACAAAAGGAAAAGGGGAAGCCATCCCGAAGGACGGCATCCAAAGACATACTGGTGCATGCGAAACCAAAATGATTCGAGAAGGGTTCGGAGGCTTAGTTACGAAATGGGAAGGTGTTAGGCACCCATTCCTCCCTTTCGGTCTCTCATGGATATTTGCTATTTTCCCTTATTTTTCCCCGTGATATGTGTGCATGTGTATATATATAATGGAGATAGGAATCCTCGACTTGTATCATGGAAGAGATAAAGCGAGTCATCCGTAGGAAGATATAAGAATAATATTAGAAAGTAAAATTGACGCGATTACCCTTACGTTGATCGTTATAAGAGAACGATAACACATATGGAGTAATACGTCACTAAGAGTAAGTATATAGAATATAAGAAAATTAGCTTTAGAGAAGATAGGAAAATAAGAGAGAAGGTGAGAAAAGGACTCGAGTCTCGGGTTTGACCCCGAGACGCCTACGTAGTCTATAAAGGCATCAAAGTCCATGTAGTTCGCATACAAAACGAGGGGTGGGGTTTATCCCATAAATCCAAATGGGCGATCTCTTATTTGTGAGTGTGTGTGTGTGTGTAGAAAAAAGTGTTTAGGTGTGAGAAAAGTGTGAGAAAAGTATGAGAATCCCGATTTGGAATTTATGAGCAAACCCTCTTTTTCTTATTTTTTGGGTTTTTATTTATATGAAAATAAGAGATGTGCAATAATACTAAATAAATAAGTATATTATGATGGGTGAAATGAGATAATAAATATGCTAAATAATAAAACAAGTTATTGCAAATTTAAGAGAATTTGAAGAGAAAGTTAAGAAGGATGGACCTTCTTGGAGACCTTAAGCTTGATATTGAATGTGGGAGAGTAGCCCTTGCACTTGGATGATGATGGAGAGTGGATAATTCACCAAGTTTGATGAAAAGGATGATGAAAAGGGGAAGTAAAAAGGGGATTTGGAGGTTGAAATCATGCTGCCTTCGAGAGAGGTTTCTGGGATTCGTTGAGAGTGAATTTTATCAGATCTGGGATCCCCTTGAAAATGAGGTGAAGGCTACTTTTATAGGCTCAGGTCACTGCCGATCGGCATAGACCTCGATAGGTAGGGTCTGGAACCTTCCATTTGGTAGTACGCTTCAGGCTTTTTTGAAAAATCGACCGCCGAGGGCAAACTGTTGGTCAGAATCGCGCACGGGGCATACCATTGGAAAGGTAATTTAGAGACCTTCGAAAGTCCTTTGGACCACTCCCGGATTTTGGAGTTGACTTTGGGTCAAATATGACTCGAAAGCGTTTGTCAATCCATTAGACGGGGAATCGTTCAGACACAAACGGATCGTTCGTCCGCATGGTACGTCCAAATCGTGCACAGGGCAGACCGTTAGAAAAGTTAGTAGATTTACTTAGACATTCCAAAGAGTTTGACCCGGTTTGGAGAGTTGTCTTTGGTCAGCTGGGCCCGAGAAGCATCCGGTTACCTCTTGGAGTCAAACGGATCGTTCGTCCGCATGGTAAGTCAGAATTGTGCACGGGACGTACCATTGGAAAGGGGATTCAGTGCCCTTCAAATATTCATTCAGACTAGGCCGAGTTAAAGAGTTGAATTAGGTCAAACAGAGCTCGGGATCGCCCGGTGGCCTTTGGGTCAGGTTTCGGACGCAAACAGATCGTTCGTCCGCATGGTAAGTCGGAATCGCGCATGGGGCAGACCGTTGGAAAGGGGATTCAGTGCCATTCGAAGATTCATTGAGTCTCGGTTGAGACGAAGAGTTTGATTTTTTGGTCAAACTGAGCCGGGGAGTGCCCGATGGCTTCTAGGTCAGTACTCGGGACATGACCTGGGTTTGTAGTGATGAAGGGAGGTGCTAGGGACCTTAGGAGAGTTAGGGGTAACGAAATGGGGTGTCTACACTCCTCATTGTAAATTAGTAAATTAATAATTGTATACTTTAATTGTTAGTTTAATTAATGAAATTATTTAATTGAGTTGATGAATTAGAAGGAGTACGGGATACACATTTATTGTTGCGGTTGGATTATAGTGGATCGATATTGGGTTGGTTAATTTTAGAAGTGGTATGACCACTGGATTAATGTCCATATGGGGGTGGGATTTTTCAATTTTTTAAAAAAAATTACTTTGTATCACTCTTATGTAGTGTGCGTGTGTGTGGGCCGTAGGGGTGGGGGTGGGGGTGGGGATGTTTCACTCTTGTACATGTTATGAGCTAGATGTTGTTGTTTTGGAATTCAGAATTGAGGTGTGTGTGTGTGGTGGTGGTGGGGGTGGGGTGGGGTGTGTGTGTGGTGGGGCAATCTCAACAATTGTATAGCTTTAATTAATAAATTGTATAGCTTTAATTGTAACTTTAATTGTATAGTTTTATATGGAAGTAAATTAATAATTAGTGCCCATTTCATATGAAAGTAGGATTGCCCCTCATTGTAAATTAGTAAATTAACAATTGTTATACAACAATTGTTAGTTTGATTGATGAAATGAATTAATTGAGTAGATGAATTAGAAGGAGTACGGGATACACATTTGTTGTTGACATTGCTGTTGGATTATAGTGGACTGATGTTGGGTTGGTTAGTTTTAAAAGTGGCATAACCACTGGATTATTGTCCATATGGGGGTGTGATTTTTCAATTTTTTTTGAAAATTACTTGAAATTAAATGAAACATACGTGAACTCACCCTTAGGAGGAGATGGAGGGGGGGGGGCAGGGATGGGTGGGTGGTGGGGTAGGGGGCTGTGTGTGTGTGTGTGTGTGTGTGAATGTGCGCGGGTGTGTGCACGTGTGTGTATATGTGTGTGTATGTGCGTAATGTCCCTTGTAAACGAATTGATTGGTTATTAATTTTTGTAGTAAATTAATATATGATTGCCCCTCATTGTAAATTAGTAAATTAATATATGATTAATTATGAAAGTAAGATTGCCCCTCATTATAAATTAGTAAATTAATAATTGTATACTTTAATTTTTAGTTTATTTTCATGTCTTCTTTTAATTCATTTTGATATGTACTAATAACATTTTTTTAGAGCAAATGTCTCCTTCGGGTATTAAGGCGAGGATGATGATGCTTGTTTTGATGATGTCGTCCGGAATCGGTGGTAGCGGAGGCGACGAGGGCTCCTCGGCCCCTAGGCTCCCCAAATATGGAAAATTGGGGATAGCCATCGAGAATAAGTCAGGGATATTAGCGATATCCCTCGAGCTGGTAAAGATGATCACCAGCCTGGGGTACATTAGTTGGAAGGAGGTGCCATATGAGCTCAAGTTAGCTGTTTGGGTGGCACTACAGGTAATGTATTGATATTTATATTTATATTTATATTTATATTTATATTCATATGAATATTTCAATTTCGATTTCGATTTCAATTTCATTTTATATTTATATTTATATTTATTTGTAAATAATACTGTATTTTTTGGACATGAACAATTCAGCCTGGATCCAAAGCTATGCGATTCTGTCTTGGAGCAGTTGAGGGGGCAACACAAGACATGAAAGAAAAATATGCGGACCCGGTACTTTGGGAAGACACGAGAGTCCATTATCCAAAGGGATGAATCCGTCCCATCGAAGGAGCCGATCTCATTGGCACAATGACAAAGGTTCGTTGACAATGAGATCGGGGAGCGACAATTGGCATCTCGCCAATCAGGGAGGGAAAATCGAGCAAAAAAGACAGACGTGCACTACTCCGGTCGGACGTCTTACGCCTAGGTGGAGCATAGGATGATGGTAAGATTTAATTTTTCTATAAGTATAGAAATACATTATTCTGCATTATTTTACTTTGCGGGGCCGATACTAATTTTACTTTATTTTATTTCAGAGGATAAGGAGTGGCCCTGGGGGTAGGACACATAGGCTCGATACTTATGTGGCTCTTCGGATGAAGAAGGGGAAGGACAAGGAGGTGTCCCCGAGCGTCACGGCCACGATTGTAAGTAATTCGACAGTTTACTTTTTGTTAATTACGTTATAATTTTTTAATTTACTTATTTTACTAATCATGTGCTTTTTGTCGTTTCAGGCAAAACTTAAAGAAGTGAATGAGTCGCAGTCTGATGCCGACAAGGCATCTTTGTCCACAGACGCACTCAGCCAAGTGCTTGGCTCTGATCGCAAGGGGAGGACAAGGGGGCTGAGCTCGCAAGTGGCCAAATTTAGGATCATCAGATTGGAGATGAGCGACACCGGGTTGGCTCGAATGGTGGACTCGCATGACGCGAAGCTGTCCCGTTTGGAGGCAACGGTCCAAGATATGTTCTCATTCATAAAGCGTTCATTGGGCGGCGAAAAATGCAAGGGGAAAGGGAAGAAGAAGGTGGTGGGGGAGGGGGTGCGGGATGACGAGGATGTGGACCTCGCTGCTTTATTGCCGACACGTGCGGACTTTGATGATCCACTTCCCTATTTGCCTCCCTTCGACCGACCGATGTCGACGCTTGGTTGGCCCAGCATGTTTATACTGGACATATTTGATGGCCAACGGATAGGGCAGGGTTGAGGGACCCGAATATCGTACAGGGTGGACTAGTTCATGGACGTGAGCTTCAAGACATTGAGTCCAGGGTGCTCGTCATTCATGTGATACTCGGGAAGGAGAACTCCCCGTTGTGGTTGCGCGAACAATGTGGCACGATGTATATTAGTGGGTGTGTCAATTCGAAGACATGTAGTGACATTATTTGAATTGAATTGTATTATTTTTTTGTTGGTACATTTGAATTATTTTTAAGTTGGTACATTTGAATTATATTTGGATTATATCGTGATGCATATTGTTTTTATTTTGAATGTATATTTGCATTATCTCTAGTTTATTTGGATATATGATGTTTGAACAGGTACAACGTTGCTATAACAGGTACAAATATACCGCTGAACAGTGACAGTGGCCATACTGTCCAGCAGATTTTTTTCAATTCTGCCCAGAATTATCACGGTCATTGACCGTGATAATTTTTTAAAGAAGGTCACGTGCTTGTCACGATTTATAACCTTGAGAAATTTGTCACAGTCAATGACCGTGACACGATCGTGACAATTATAACGATCTTGTTATGGTCAATGACCGTGACATGACCGTGACAAAAAAAGTTGTCTCGCCCAGAATTATCACGGTCATTGACCTTGACAAGTTGAAGTTGTCAAGGTCAATGACCGTGACAATTCGACAGATTTGGTGTAGTATAGAGAAAATGGTTGAAAGAGGTTTCTCACTTGATGCATCACTATGGCTATGTTAGCAGATCTACTACCAACAATATGACGAGGATGAGATCCCATTGTTCTTAATATGATTCAGAAGTTAGTTTCAAGGGATGAATCAATTAGTCAAGTTTCAAGTGCGGAGTGAAATTGCCTTTCATATATTTCTGAAAGAAATGTCCTTAGCTTGTCTGAAGTACAACCAGACATGTATTATGCCACTTCTATAATTATCTAGAGTATTTTTGTAATCTATATTTTATTTTTTGAAACTATTTATCATTTTGAACTAGGATAATATTTCAATCTTCTAGAGTCTCATGCTTTATCACGTCTATGGGAGTAAGTCATATCGTTGTTATTTTGAAATATCTTGATTATTCCATAAAAATATTACTTTTGTTAATTAAGTATAACATTGTCATACTATTTAACCATGCTTAGGCGCATGCATGAGGGGCGTTCCCCTTTTTTAGTGATGCAAGGTCATCCATATTTTATGTATTTATGTCTTATATTTATTTTATTTCATATTTTATCCTTATTTTATTTAATTTCATCTTTTATCCTTTAGTCTATTATAGGAGTATTGCATTCTTTTTGAGGTCCCTAGCCAATAAAGGGAGCCCTTAGTTTATTTCACCATTCTTGACACTTTTTTATGGTTATGATATTATTTGAGCTGCTCATAAACTTCGCCATGATTGTTCTTTAAGTGTGCATGAATATATGATTATTTCACTGCGCTACAACATTTAGTTTTGCATTTATTTCATTTCTAACTATTTTATCTTTAGTTTTGTATATTTGTGAAAAATTTCCTTGATTGATTCAATCTCCAATTACTCCTCATAAATAGCTCTACTATTTCGGTAGGATCTACTAGCTGGTAGTATTATCAAAGGCCTATGAATATCTATTGAAATTAGTTGCCAGTATAAATTTTCATTCGTTTCTTATTTTTTGAGTTGATAGAAAGAACACTAGTGATTTGTGCGTGCATGTTTATCACTTACACACCCACTTCACAGAAGATCGGTTCCTTAACAGTGGCGGATCCAGGATTTATGTGCAGGGGGAGCGAAATTTTGGAGTAGTGCCGGGGGTTCGGGGGCGGGAGGCCCGGAGGCGAATTTTTTTAGGGTTAATTCAACTTTAATTGAGATTTATACAAATTTTTAGTTACTTTTTTCCAATAATGTTTTTATCCCTAATAAATATATACCAACATTTATTTGGCATAAATACACAATTAAAAATATTTTATCTGAATAGTATAGTTTATCTAAATAATTAACAACATTAAAAATGAACAACTTTCATACTAAAAAATGGGCATATTTAAATATCAAAAGCTCAAAAAATGCACAACAACAAATATTCAAATTGTTACCTTTGGTTTGGACACATTCAAACATTCAAAAACTACACAACAATAAACATTGAAAATGGACACATTCAAAATCTCACAGAATAGTAGCAAAAATCCTTAAACTTACCTTTGGTTTGGAGCAAGGGTGTGGGCGGAAACAGCAGGCGGCGTCGACGGACGGAGGAGGGTAGTACAGCGGCGGCAGTAGCAGGGGGCGGAGGTGAGAGAAGAGAAGAAGGCTGCAGGTAGCAGCCATAACATATTATAGTCTAGGTTTAAGTTAAAAGTTTAAATATTTAAAGTTTGGCCCCTTATATTTTAAAACTCTATAAAAAAACACCTTTCACTTACTATTTTCGCACAAAATACCCCAGAAATTTTTTTCTCAGTAATTTTTTTAGAAAAAGTGAGGGGGAGCCTCCGCACCCCCTCGGCCCTTAGTAGATCCACCAGTGTTCCTTAACATCATTTATATTGAAAACGGTGAGTGAAGACGAACTTGAGTGGAACCCGGGCTTCCACCTAACCTAATTCATGTGTATCATTAGAAAGATTTTCAAAACAACAGCTGAAGCCAATTGAGAACTTATCCATCAATGTCGAAAGTGCGACAACACTACTCAAGTTCATGTGTTGAGTTGATAGAAAGAACACTAGTGATTTATGTGTGTATGTTTATCACTTACACACCCCCTTTACAGCATGTCGGTACCTTAACATCATTCCTATCGGAAACGATGAGTGAAGATGAACTTGAGTGGAACCAGGGCTTCCACCTAACCTAGTTCATGTGTAGCATTAGAAAGAATCTCAAAACAACAGCTGAAGCCAATCGAGAACATATCCATCAATGTCGAAAGTGCGACAAAGCCTTCCGCTTCTAATCAACACAACACTACTTGGTGAAACACACCCCTTTTGCAATGTGTATTTCACATGAGATACGGTCAGTGGGCGGTCTTTGCTAGGTGACCTCAATCCATAGATTTACAAGGGGAACTTTATCCGCTATAGATGCTATGTATTCCTTACTATCGTCAATTAACAACTTTTTAGGGAAAAAAACTTGTCATATTATATTATGACACATTAATGGTTGACTATATTCTGTTACAATCCACGGGGTGCCAATGATAGTTTGTATCCTAAAGTGGTTCCTCAAAAGTTGGGGCTTCTCGCTCAACCCTTAACTGGACCGTGTAAAATTCAATGTGTGCCGACAAAAAAGGTTGGGTTCCCTTTGATGTTTGTCATTTTCTTTTGAGACGTCCTTGGGTAGTTTAATACGATAGCCTATACGAGGGAGGGAGGACACACGGGGAGTAACTTAAAGATGCTATTCTGACAGTAGTCATCCTTTCAACACCTTGGCTCCCATTAAGGTTCTTTATGCTTCACATGTTGAAATCTAAGGTCATCTCCAATGAGAGATCTAAATGTGTACATTTAGATTATTTGGCTTCACAATGAAATGAAGAATATGCACAATTCGGAGAGAGAAAAACTAGTGGGAAAGTAAATGTAGATTGTGGATACACAGTGGGGCCCACAACTGGGCGGCTAAGGTTTGCCCGCCCAGCATGTGGGCGGTAAAATGTTATATGTCCAAAATCCTATCCAAAAAAAAAAAAAAATGGTCTGGGCGGTAGAATGTTACCCGCCCAGGGGCTATCCCACACTTGCCACCTCATATTTGCATCGTTCCAACTCATATTTGCATCGTCCCACTCTGAAAAATACACCAACAATCTATCCCAAACAATGTACATTTACATCTTTTGAAGCCATCCCATTGGAGATGGCCTAAGTGGAAGCCAAGGGTACTGATCTGGATTTTTCTCTAATGCGCTCCTTCAACATTCCTCTAACCATTGTCGTCATTTGGATATGGTTGTGTATAGTTCAAAATTAAATTGGGACAATAATAGTTCATTGTGAATAGTTTATTTGTTTGGACACATGTTAAGAATGCAGAATGAAAGCATCATCTATAATCAATTATTAATTCCATCAAAATTACAGGCAATCAAATATGAATAACTTTGGGGTCTAAAGCCCAAATGGGCAAGAACTTTGGGCCAAAGTACAAATATCCAAGACGAACAAGCGAGAAATTTCAAAGTGGCATCTCGATGGGCTAGCTGGTCATATCGGAAAAGTGGGGATTCGGATCTCTCCCCTGGAGTGGTTGTTTTGACTCACAACGTGACATCATAATAATGTGCTCATTCATCGGTACTAAATTTCTCAAAACCTCATTCATCGGTACTATATTGTCAAAAGGTCCAAGAATTTTTTTTATGCTCGAATCTACACCTTTTTCCCTGTTCTAGAGAGACCGTGGATGGATGTCTTTGCAGATTTTGTTTTGGGGTATATATGTGCTTTATTTAATCATGATATATGATATATTCAGTATTCTTAGGGCCCGTTTGGTTCGCTATTCAGAAAACTCGATTTAAACGCAGTTTTAAAATTCAGTTTTTTGTGTTTATAATTATTGGTGTGCATTTGGTAAACTGTTTTTTAAATACAGTTTTTTGAAAATTTGACAAAATTAACAAACATATATATTTATATCATACATATGTGTGTGTGTGTATATAAACATACATAAAACTTTCATACATACATAATATATACATACATACATACATACATACATACATGCATACATACGTACATACATACATCATAAATTATATACTTGTACATTTATTATCATGTATTTTTAGGTATATTTAATGAGGTATGTTAGGGAGTTTAACTCTCTCTCTCTCTCTCTCTCTAATGAGGTATGTTGGGGAGTTTAACTCTCTCTCTCTCTCTTGCGGAGTTTAACTCTCTCTCTCTCTCTCTCTCTCTCTCTCTCTCTCTATATATATATATATATATATATATATATATATATATATATATATATATAATATAATAATAATGCTCTTGTGCGAATTAGTCTGCATTTTAAGAATACGGACCGGACATGTGTCACCTAACGGTGCGCCTGAAAATTATCGCCTAAATTATAGGCACACTCTTTCTTTTTTGGGCTCACCACTAGGTGACACATGTCCGGTTCCCACTCTTAAAATGATATATATATATATATATATATATATATATATACAGTTCTGCTCTTGTACGGACTAGTCCACATTTTAAGAGTGGGAACCGAACATGTGTCACCTAGCGGTGAGCCCAAAAAAGAGAGAGTGTGCCAATAATTTAGACGATAATTTTCAGGCGCACCGTTAGGTGACACATGTCCGGTCCGTATTCTTAAAATGCGGACTAATTCGCACAAGAGCATATATATATATATATATATATATATATATATTGATATTGCATGTATAATTCACTATAAAATTATATGCATACATGAATTAATAATTTTTTTAATACATATATACTATATGTATATTTTATATTGTTCTATACATTAATAATACATGTATAAAACTATATATAAGTAATCATGTATCTATTGATAATATTATTTAACTTTATATTATTCCATACGTAATTTTGTGTACATATATATATATATATATATATATATATATATATATATATATATATTATAAGAATTACACACATATTAATATATCATGTATGTATATTATATATTAAGGTATAACTGTATTAAAATATTAAGAATGAATAATTCTGAGTTGAAAAATAAGTTATAAAACACCCTAAACCTACTTTCTGAAAAACTTGATTATAACATATAAAAATTATAATTTTGTGTTTAAAAACAGGTTGTCAAACGATGATTTTTATCAGACTTGTATTTAAATACAGAAAATCAAATTATAATTGCAAACCAAACAGCCCTTAGTAGCTAATTAACTATTTTACGTAGAAAAGGATATTTTAGTATAAACAAATGCCTATGGCCAGACTTGGTGTCCATATTTGTAGTTCTTGGAGTTGAAAGAAAGATCCCTAGTGGTTTGTCTTTGTGTGTGTTCAATGATTTTTCCCCACATTACATCACTTTTAAATAGGGTTCTTTTATTTTTATTTAGGGAACAAATTTACTTTAGCAAAATCTGAAACTTGTAAGCAAGGCATTGGACTCCTTACGTAACACAAATTTATCATATCATTCTATCAACCCGCTTAATACCATTCTATCAACCAAATTTATAATATCATTCTATCAAATTTGGAGGTAATGGTACCGAATTCCGAGGTCTCCCTAATATTACCCTTTCGGAGTAATACTAGGGAGACCCCATTTCATGACCTTTTTTTGTGACCCTGCTGATGTGTCAAACATACATTGGGTGGTATTTCAAATGGACCCTTGTGAATTATAAACACCACCTAATGCATGTTTAACACATCAGTCGGGTCACGAAAAAGGGTTTCCTAATATTACCCTTCCAGAAAGCTACTTTAATCTCTCCAAAGTTGAGTTGTTGTTCTTCACATGCTCACAACTATAACAAGGAACCCTCTCATACTAACATTACTACTGCTACTACCACAACAACAATGAACCCTAATCATCTTGCACTTTTAACGAATTGAAGTAAAAAGCAGCTTGAAGATGATCACAATTCCTTCAATGGGATGCTCCAAGCTCGGATTGTGCCCTCCCTCGTATGTTTTACTGGAGAGTTAGGGAGTATTCTCAAAATGGCACTACACCAAAATGCACCTTTAGTAACCGTATTTTATCGTTACTAAAAATATTAGTAACGAAATTTTTTCGTTAGAAAAAAGGCGCAAGGCACAAAATTAATGACGGTAAAATTTTGTTACCAATTTTGAATCTACCAACAATATTTGACCGTTACTAATTCTGATTTAGTAATGGACTTTTGTGTTACTATTCTAAACTTATTACACCCTTTTTATAACACTTTTGTCTGGTTTTGTAACGGTAAAGGTCTGTTAGTAATATTAATACATATTTCAAAATATATATATATTTCAAAATATAATATCTTGAATTTAAACTAATTCAATTATTCTTACAACACTATTCAAATTCTAAATACATATAAAAAATAGTCCACATAAACAAAAGAAACTTAAGCCAAATAAATGAAACATCGTAATACAATCATCCTGAAAGTTCATTATTTTTATAAATACATCCAATATAACATCCTAATACAATTATTCCCAAATGAGATGTTTTTATATTATAACAAAGAAAATAAAATATAAAAAAGAAGTCCGTTGTGGAAGAAAATGGGATAATGTACTTTATAATGGTTCATAGAAAGTTTGCAATCACTTGTGTGGATTGGAATAGAAATTTCTCTCTTCCTTTGGCATCTCCGGAATCACAACTCGTCTTTTTGGGCTCCCCATACGATCTGTGTGAAATATTTCAACTGTGCAGAAAGTAAAATGGTGAAAACAGTTACCGATTCAAATTGAAAAACATAAGGATTGCAAAAACTGCAAACATGCATTCGTGTGATGTTTGCTACCACAAGTGAAATTATGTGATCTTAATGCTACGTTTAAATCTCAAAAGTAGAGGATAATGTGATATAAAATGGAGAAATGTATGGTACTCTGTCTCAAATTACGAGTAAGTTTTCTTTTTAAAGAAATTTTAAATTAGAGTCGTGTTTTTGAAATCAATGTACTGAATTTCATAATGTTACATTAAAATTAACATTTTCTTAAAAAGTTGAACTCTCAAATAGTGACTTCTAATTTGAGCGTGGCATATTTTTCTTTATATATTTTCCTTTGTGTTTTCCATGATCCAAACATAACCTATATAAATGTACAGAATACAACTTGAGAGTTAGGACCTTCTAGTTAACTATGCGAAGTCATCATTGTCATCATCATCTTTTTCTTCTCCCATGTGTTGTTTTGACTCAGGAAATTCCGGTGCGGAGAGTATAACCATCGGTGGCAGGCTGGATTCTCAACCTACCATTAACATGAAACTACACAGTGGGAACAAATACACAGATCTATAAATGATTTATGGAAATATAATGCCGTTATGAGTTATTTTCGTACTTTTTAAAACAACTCAAGGCATTTGGGTTTTCGTTATAATATGAGTCAGCGTAACATCTGAATTAATCGACCATTATTCATTTGGAAAACTTTGTAAACTAAAGCATGCCATTTATGTTTCTAGCCATACTATACAAGTATAATATATTCCAACCAAAAACAAGATTAGACTTCTAATATAAATATAAAATAGTTAATTTAACTGCAGAGCCGCCATTTTATTTACCACTGGAATTAGGAAGTAGGTTCCATAAATAAGCGGTTGTGCATGACATTGGGTTAGGGTAATCTTTTTCTCTTATCAACAAAAAAGTGAAAATAGTAATAACAAGTAGGAATCAATAAATTACTAATCACCCCAATCATCAAAAAAGGAAAATATGATAGTACACATTATTTCAAGAAAATAAAACACAAATGCATAATGGCTTTTCCCAAATATCGCTTCATTTTAGGACTAAAAGAAATTACAAAATAAAAACTTTCTCACATCTCACCTTTCCATTGTCGTACCACATGTAGCAGTTAGTAATAGTTGGAAGCATCAAACCATAATTGGAATATCGGGTAGCAGTCAAGGGGACAATTGAATCAGTATCGCCACTGTTTAGAAATTTATCATAAGGTATGTTTAGATACAAACACAACTATTATTGGAAGGTGATATAATAATTGTGACTTTAGACTCAGTTTGACTCCTCGAGTTGTATTAGCTTGTGTAAGTAACAACATATAATAAATATTTTGACATCTCTTTAAAATGGTTCAAATAGGATTTCTCTAGTGAGTTGGCAAGTTTTTTTCAAACAATAAAGAAATCTCTCATACGCTAGCGCCAAATAACCAATGTTAATTTCTTTAGAAATGTGCACATATTTATTTTTAAAAGTGTGTAAACAAAATTGGCTCATTTGTAGAAACAAACAAAGTAGAGTCATTTTGAATGTAATAAAAAATGCAACAACTTCAGTTCCAATTTTAGTCTAAGCGCCCTTAAGCATGTAATTTCTCATAAATTCGATGGAGTAAAATTAACTTTAACAGTATCATAGTTGTGCCCAATTATACTCAAAATGCATAATGCACAAACAATACCAAATCATAATTCCTAGTTGCATATGGAGTGGCATCATCTAACTTTCAAAAGCATTTTGTACCTCTAAGCATAGACCTATTTTAATGGTATTTAAAAATATTAATAAAAATAAATAAATCAATCACTTCGTCAGCTTGTGCTTGATGTGTTGCACTAATATGTATAGATTGAATGAAGTATCATCTTCTCAACCATATTTTAAGTGTATCAACAAAAATCAAAACCATGGCAAGTCAGAATTTATCAAAAAAACATTACAAGTTAAAGATTATATTAAATTTTTGAATTTTTAAAATTCAATTACTTCTTTGAAATTTTATTTCTTTCATGTCTTCCTTAAAGTTTCGACATTGCCGCAATATAAACCTTAACCTCAATTGTCTATAATACATGACGAAATCGGATATGGAGACTGATGTGGCTTCAATGTCATCACAATGTACAAGTGTGGTAATAATTGTTGGTACACTTTATATATTGTGATTAAAAATCACATCAAAAAGTTTTATCGAGATATCAAAAAATAAAATCATAAATTAATTTTAAGTCCACTGCTCAAAATTAAATTATTACCCCATATGATTATCGTAAATATGAACCACATGCGTTGAATCCAAATATTTACTGCACAATAAAAAATAAACAATATTACCTCAATCGTTTATAAATTCTCCGTAGACGATTATTGGGTTGAGTCGCAGACTAGGTCGCTCTCTTTAAGACGTTTCGCGGATCTACCCTCTTTGTCCAGGTAGTATTCAGTCACTCCGTCCCCAGGATAAAACAAGCTCAGAATCACCTATGTATCATATAACCATGCACCGTAGTTATATGTCTTCTAACACCCATTCCAAATTAATTGCTCAATATCCGAAAGTTTAGTTTGGGGGAACAAACTATTCTAAAAATATTTTGGGAAATAAATATTTTCATGAAGAAAATATTTCCAGTCGTAGAGGGAGAGAAGAAGTATTTTTGTTTTGAATCCAAAACACCCGATTTTTTTCTTTCTTACAAAACTAAACTCAAGTTTTTTTTTTCATTTCAAAACCACACTTGAGCCCTTTTTTTTCTTGTTCTCTGTGTATGTGTTTTTGGCCGGATGAGCCAATCCTATTATACCATGAAGGCAACAAAAGGTTACTCAAGCGGAAGAGTGGGTGTCATTTTCTTTCCTCTCTTTTAGCCGAAAATTTAGGAGAAGTGGGTAAAAAGTGTGCAAAAGTGGGATAGTGGGGATAAAAGTGGTTGAATATTTGGGCAAAATAATCGGAAGTAGTGGGTATCCAAAAAAAAGATTACCATTCAAAGTTATGTAGGTTCCTTTTTAGCCGATAGTTTAGGACAAGTGGGTATAGTTGGTCACCCACTTTCATTTTAAAATACAAACATACAACAATCCCTCACTTGGATTTTAAAAATACAATCATCGGTAACAATCCCTCGCTAGTAAATTTTGAAAAGTTACTGAGCAATAATTCATAGAATTGTGTATAAGCAAAGGTGTCTTTCGACGTAGATTCAGATTATACTATAGTAACTTGAAGTTTTGAACTCTATCTCTGACAACATCCCACACACAACCCTACTTGGGTGTATTCCTCAAGCCAGCACGTTACGGTCATGTGCTTCTATCCCAGTATGTGAACGCTCTAGGAAATTTGCCCAAAATTACCATAGGAAGCGGTCATACTTCCATATTCACATAGGTGAGTCTATCAAGGATCCTCCCGTAGCTAGGTACCCCACTCAAAATAGAGCTATAGATCATCATTAATAGTTATAATTAACTCAACCTTAACTCGCTTCAGGATATCATGCTCCATAGGGATGGACTCGGAGTAAAATCTCGTATATAATTATTAACATGATTCAACCCATATCACTGTAACTTGTTATTACCCTTTGAACCTATTTCTTGTGATCTCCAATCTATAGATTGGATTACCACCACAAATGATTCAATATCAATGGGCTTTAGTCTGATCCCTTTCTAGGTGTTAAAACACCTTCTCCCGCACTAGTCCTTTCGTCAAAGGATAAGTCAGGTTCTATTCTCATCAGTCCGATCATAATCCACACTTACAACTCATTAGTTTTAAATTCTCAAACTATGTTGTGCTTACGACATATTTGTCGTTCTTTCCATTATGATAACGGTTCTAAAATTTTACAATAGCCATGGTTCTATTGTTGTGGATAAAAATACTGTGTCAATCTCTACCATAAATGGTATCTTATTATAGGTCTTTTAACCTTTCATTTACTCACTATCCATAGCTAATGATATCACTATATACTCCATCATTAATTATGCCAATAATTAATATTTTTTGGAGTTCTAAAAAATAGCATCATAATATGTGTTAAACACATATCCATTATTGATTCAGAATCGATTCTAGGTTCATGATTTTATCAAAACACACAACCTTTCTCAATAGCATAAGAATGCACCTTTTTTTTAAATATAAACATTCATAGTACTCCCATAAAAAATAATTCCAAGTCAACCGTATTTAGTAGCTCAGTTGAGACTACTTAAGATGTTCGCATATTCATCTTTTCTTTTCACTATATATAATGTTCTTATACTTGGATCATGTGGAGTACAAGATGGTTCATAATAAGCATATATCTAATAAATAGATATTCTTATATTTCAATGTACTCGATCAATTAATTGATCCATATGGCCTTGTAATATTAACAAGTAATATTCTTGTTTCATTGAAACTCTTTATGCTAACACTTTGACTTAGCATGAATTTGGTTTTCTAGGTAACAAAATATTATAACCAAATATTAGCTAATCATTATTGCATAATAAATAAGAGTGCATTCATATTTCAACATGCTTAGTGATAAACACAATTCATATTATTCTCAATTCATTCTCATTTGATGATTTATCAAAATATCATGCCATTTATTGGTGCCTTTCATATTAACTTTTCAACTTCAAGTTGGTCCATGTAAGTTTCCTTACATAGGTCACCATTTGAAAAATAATATTATATATATATATTTAATTTTTAACTCAACATCATATATAATATCAATGGCATTCAAATTAAATGAAGCTTCTTCATTTTCATGAGAATAATTTAACGTGCAATATATATAACTAAGTTATATTGATGAATTTCGGCTATTAAACAAAGCTTATATTCATAAATGATAATGGTCTCAATATTCCTTCAAAGGATGAGTATACACCTCATTATCTTAAAGTTATAAAATAAGTCAATTATAAACTAATTTCTAGTTCATTCCTAGGAATTCAATCAATGATTTATGATATGACTTCTCTAAAGATTTTTCGAATCCTTTTCAATAACATAAGCAAGCTTTTATTTTTAACTCACAACTGAAAAAATAAGAGTTCTCTTGAACACCAAAGTTTCAGATTCTATTAAATGTTCTTTAATTATAGTTGAGAGGTACTCGATTGAGTGCCCCCACTATTCTCTAGGTATAGCATTCAGAAGCAACATGTAATGTGCCCCCACTATATCTTCAATTCATAAAATGGAATCTAAACTTACAGAGTTTCAACATTAAATAAGAATTAATCTTATTTCTTAAACAAATACATACTTAATGCTTTCAGGTATAGCCGAATCAAAAAATATAAGTTCATTCGTTCTAGTCATAATTTCAGATTTTCAAAGGTATGAAAGTCACTTATAGATTATACAATCTATTTCATAAAAGATTATAATATACAATTGTTCACAATGTATATAACAATACTTCATATTAGAGTTTAAACCTCTATTACAAATCAAAACATACGGTCAAAATAATTTTACCCAACTAAATTATTTCTACACGCGTATGAAGCACACCAAATTAATTCCAACATAGCAAGATTTTCAATTTTATTATATACCTTTTCCAACTCATATAAATGAATAATACAAAGAATTATTCATATAAAATTCTAGCGGTTGTACTCCAAACTCAAATATTGTATAAGTCCTTATATAATTTCTTTGAAATTCATCTTCCATAAATTTGAGTCCAAATTTTTCTAAGTACTTCATAAATCCTTGAATAAGAAATTTATAAAGGCTTCAAAACTTTTTTTAATCTGTTGGGAACACGACATGATACATTTTGTTCTAAGAAAATGTTGTCCAAAATATTTGTTCAAACGAAAAAACTTGAAGTTTGAAATTTCACCATGACCAAACCGCTTATTGAAAATTTATGAAATTTTTCAGAATTCATTCTTTATGAGTCTAGTCTTATCCAAAATTGGAATCACTCAAAAATATTAAACACAAGTGAAGATAAACTTGTTTTATTACAAGTTATCCAAAAAATTCAGCATTGCGCATCCCATTTGTAAAAATCATAATAAAGGATATACAACTCTTTTTTCAGAAATTTCGAAGCGCAAAATTTATAATCTCAACATACTACATGCATGCCAAAATTCACGAAATTTCAATCTATATATCATAAAAAAACTGAGATCATATCCTAACAAAATTCATAACATATATTTCAGTTTTTTTTTCATCATCGATCACTTTAGTGTGGTTGAAAAATATCAACTACACTTTCACATAAACACTTCAAAAAATATTTGAACAAATTTCTTTTGTATTAAACATAGTGCAAGGCGCAAATGTTTATAACTTACCCTTCGAATCCATATAACAAATTTTCATTTGTTGCCAAATATCAAATTTTTTATTTGATTCCATATAACAAATTTTCATTTGTTTTCTTAACCACAAGTGGCTCAAAATGAATTATCCAAAAATAGTATACAATTCCATTTCCAACAATAACATCTTATGTGAAATAATATTTCACATTCATAAATAAAAAATAGGATTGACCAATTTAAAAGTTTTCTATGAAGGGGTTCATTTTTGTTCAAATTCTAATTTCTCACGAAATTATTGAACGATTTCGAATTGACCAAAAATACTGAAATTTATATATCTACTTCACAAAATATAATATTTAGGAAGTTCGGGGGCTAAATGGTAATTTCTAGAGGTAAAAGATCAAAATTATAATTTCTAGACATAGAAATTTAGTTGGCCTTTTTTCATTTCAACATCATAAAAATAATCATATATGCCCATAAGATTTATTTTTCTGTCTCCATGGAAGACATAAAACGTCTTAAAATTGTTGGTACACTTTATATATTGTGATTAAAAATCACATCAAAGAGTTTTATGGAGAAATCGAAAAATAAAATCATAAATTAATTTTAAGTTTACTGCTCAAAATTAAATTATTACCCCATATGATTATCGCAAATATGAACCGCATGCATTGAATCCAAATATTTACTGCACAATAAAAAATAAATAATATTACCTCAATCGTTTATAAATTCACCGTAGATAATTCTTGGGTTGAGTCGCGAACTAGGTCGCTCTCTTTAAGACGTTTCGCGGCTCTACCCTCTTTGTGCAGGTAGTATTCAGTCACGCCATTCCCAGGATAAAACCAACCCAGAATCACCTATGTATCATATAACCATGCACCGTAGTTATATGTCTTCTAACCCTCATTCCAAATTAATTGCTCAATATCTGAAATTTCAGTTTGGGGGAACAAACTGTTCTAAAAATATTTTGGAAAATAAATATTTTCATGAAGAAAATATTTCCAGTCTTAGAGGGAGAGAAGAAGTATTTTTGTTTTGAATCCAGAGCATCCGATTTTTTTCTTTCTTCCAAAACTAAAGTCAAGTTTTTTTTTTCATTTCAAAACCACACTTGAGCCCTTTTTTTTCTTGTTCTCTGTGTATGTGTTTTTGGCCGGATGAGCCAATCCTATTATACAATGAAGGCAACAAAAGGTTACTCAAGCGGAAGAGTGGGTGTCATTTTCTTTCCTCTCTTTTAGCCGAAAATTTAGGAGAAGTGGGTAAAGAGTGTGCAAAAGTAGGATAGTGGGGATAAAAGTGGTTGAATATTTGGGCAAAATAAGTGGAAGTAGTGGGTATCCAAAAAAAAGATAACCATTCAAAGTCATGTAGGTTCCTTTTTAGCTTAGTTTAGAACAAGTGGGTATATAGTTGGTCTCCCACTTGTATTTTAAAATACAAACATACAACAATAATCATTTAGTGCCATGTGGGGAAGAACTTTAGTAAAAAATTCATGTATATAAGTCATAACAATGAAATAAAATAAAATAAATAAAAATAAAAATAAAAAGACACTAAAAACCCACCAACACCACGAACCCATCCACTGCTGTCCCCCAAACCCCTAGGAGTATTTAAAAGGAAGCCCAATCGAATCCAAGTCAAAGAAAATAAAATGATATAAAGTTCGGTAACATTCTCAATATTTTCTTGAAAAATGCCTTCTTCTCTCATTCCTATCTATCTCTCTCTAAAAAACATACACAAACATACCATTGAAAACCCACCCATCAGCCACCAACCCACCCATTGCCGCCGCCGACTCCCCCTCCTACCCAAAGCATCCTTGAATCCAATTGATCATGCCAACTGTTAAGCAAATTGAAGGCACCTCTATATATATTTTAAATTTTGTAAGTACACACCTTATAATAAATACATCTTTAATGTGCATGCTTCAGTAATAAAGGTTCGTTTGTCAATTCAATTTCAAGGTTTGGAATTGGAATTGGAAGGCCAATTTTAATTCCGTGAAATTTAAATTGGTCTTCCAATTCCAATTACAAGCCTTAGAATTGAATTGTCAAACGAGCCCTAATAGATTTCTCATATAATACAATGTTAATATCCCCAAAACAAACATGGAATTGCCTGAGACATTTAAAGCCTTTATCCTGAAGACATGAACTATGTTTACTGTAAACTGTTCAAATAATTGAACCAATATTCCTAGATAATTCTATAAGAAGTCTAATAAAGTAAAACATTTAGTACCTGGCATGGTGGTTGAAATATTGAATACCGTATGTGCAAAGAACAACCTCCTAGATCAGGACAAGGATGCCCATTTAATACCTCTAATGCTACTTTGGCAGCATCTCTTTAAAATAACAGACAATAATACGAGTGCTGCTCTCAGCAGATAAATAGACTCCTATTACTTTACTGCCCCAAACGTGCTGAACACTGCTGCAATAGAGTCGAAAGAAAATCTCATAGCAGGCCCACAGTTGGCCATATAAAGGTTAGGGTATCTCTTTTCGAATTATCTCTAGCGTGACGCTAGTTACCGGATTGGTCCGTTGGAGAATCATCGAGTCTTTCATGAGCATCGGATTACTTACGTAATTTCCGAAACATCCATTTCTTTGTCTCCGTCGGTTTTTAATGGCCACTTGCCCTGATGAACCTCGATTTTATCTATCCTGTAGTTCATGCAAGACCAACTGTTATCGGCATGGCAGGTTGTCAAATAGCTGCTTGAAAGCATGTAAGACCTACCCTCCAACATGTCTTCTTGATTCAACCCAATAAAAAAAAAAAAAAAAAAGGACTCTTATATGGTCCTCACAAATAAATTTTAAATATTAAAAAAATTTTAATAAATTTTAAACACTTATGTTCACTAATTCTCTTCCTCTAGAAGTCCATGCTAATGACATAACAAATGGACATAATAGTAAATTGTTCTTAAATGTTTAAAAATTGTTACCAAATGACCTATATGTAAATAGCCCTAAAAAAATAATTGAAAACAAGTTTTTTTAACTTGTACCAATCCAAATACGTCTTTCTTCCTCACCAGACACAAATCCACTGCAGAATCGACCTATCAAAACAACAAAGAAACCATAAATTTATGAACTAACTGAAATACAAAATGATATATTGTTCTGTTGTTCATCATCATCTTTAATTAATTAATAAACTAAAAGAATCCATCAAGAAGAAAACTTTAAGTTACCCATCAGTCTAAATCTCAAACCAACGATCCTAAACAAATAGATTTCCCAAAATATACTGATCTTTCAACTTATTTTACAAAGAGAAGTCAAAGCGTCTTGCATGTAATCAATTTTTGTTATAACAAGAATTCAAAATCAAATCTTTTGATCAACAAACAACAAGATCTCCAAAGCTGGAATCAAATAGGAAGAAGTAATCAAAATTCTCAAAAAGGAAAAAGAAAAGCATAAGTAACTAATTTTTCCCATAAAAATGAAAAAAAAAGTTACCTCAAACTGCTAAAGACATTTGCCTCCTCCAGCTGCAAATCCTCTATGGAAATGATACGTCGGCAAACTCCCATCCAAGCAGTCTACAAACAAAACACATATAATAAAAAATAAGTTCATATTAAATTTATCAGTAGATGAATTAATTAAATATGAATTTAATATTCATTGAAGGCGCCGAGGCGTACAAGCGATGCGATTGAGAAACGGTGAACGATTTGTGGGGATTTTGGTTTAGAAAACTACACCTATATTTATCACAAATATATTTTTTCCAAACTCTAACTTATATTCTACCCACCCATAAACACATTCGCGACACTGAGACTTAGCTTAGGTGGCTCAGCTCATCTCTTCATATTCGGCAACTACCGTCATCACTCATCAGCTCTTTGCAATCTTAATGCAATTGATAAAATTAATTGCATGCATTATGAACATATACTAAAAATGATCATATCTATGTCATTGCCTTCTTTCAATGATCATATCTATGGAGGCTCCATAAATGGTAGACAAGTTGAAACTTCCCACAGAATCATTAGCCTTTCCGTGTCGGATTTGATGGTTGGGTAGTGGAGCCACACTTGCCCCTAACCGACAATACCGAGTGCCTTTTTATTTTGAAGACTACCATGATGAGGTTTTGTTCACCGTAGTGGATATGCGGATATGCCATATTCTTTTGGGAAGACCGTGGCAATTTGATCATCGTAGTATGCATAACGGTCGAGCTAACACTTATTCGTTTACGCATATGGAGAGGAACTTTTTACTCCGCCCCATATGACCATTCCTAATGTCACGGCCCTCCGTCCTAGTAGTCTCACACGAGTAGTTAGCTACTGAGGCCGTATAGACAACTTTTTGTTAAGCTCTCATTAGTCCCATTACCACCCCGAAGGCGTCCGTTCCCCATACATCCAAAGTTTGTTAGATTCTTTTATTGACACGTGTACATCTCTAGATGATCTTCCTCCTCTCCGAGATATATAACATGCTATTAATTTTATCCCCGAAGTGAAGCTCCCCAACCTCCCCCATTATCGTATGTCGCCCACGAAACATACAGAGTTGCAGAGACAGGTCACAGATCTATGTGACAAGGGCTATATTTGGGGAGAGTATGTTTCCTTGTGAAGTACCTGCCCTATTAGTGCTAAAGAATGATGTGAGTTGGCATATGTGTGTTGATAGTTGAGCTATTAACAAGATCACCATGAAGTGCATGTGAGAATGCGCCAATAATCAATGATTAACTTGTTTAATTAAATTCCAATTCTAAATCCCCAAAATCCTAACTCTTGCAAACAAATTGTGACAGATTAATTAAATCAAACCAAGCATGCAAAGTCAATCACAATATTAGGAAAAATCCCCCAAAGGGGAAAACTCATTTTTATTTCACTATAATTCGTAACAACTTACAATTACAGCGAAATACAGTGACACATGAATACCCGTAGGCGCCGGTTCATTGTCGTCGGTGTTGTCAGCAAGAGATCCCTCAAGAGCTCCAATTTAGTAATGGAGAACAACCTTCTTCTCCACAAAATTACTCCAGATGAGTAGAACAATTATATCTAGGGTTTATAAGACTCGCATATATGTTTGGGAATGATTTGTGAATCAAAAGGGTTAAACAACAATGAAAAATGAAGTCTGGAAATGTGCAGCAGTTCTGCAGAAACGTGGTGCCAAAGACTTGAAAATCGTGTAGAATGGACACTGCTTTAAATATAAAAATCGAGGTGGCGCGTCGCTCGAACGAAATAAAGATGTCGCTCGAACGGAATTCCACATCGCTCGAACGACTTCGCGCGAGATGCCAATATTTCTTGAACGACAGGAAGGTCTCGCTCGAATGACGTCGGCGACTTTTATTTCCTTCGCATATACACTTAGAAAAATTTCTTCTTCCAAAGTAAGAACATTCTAGACCCTTAAAAATATTTTATAAAAGTTTTCCAAATATTTATGTAAATAATAAACACTCTCAATAAATTATTTTACCATAATTATGAGTGGAGTAGAGGGAACGATTGAAGAGCACATTGCATGGTGCATGATAAACGTATAAAGATGATGGATGCGAAGATTCAGATCAAGGCCTTCATGGATGATCGTGTTAACGTGCCAAATATAGCGGTATCAGACATACTAACTTTGATCTAGGACACACAAAAAAATTTCTAGATTCTAACTCGGACATTTATAAAATCATGTCCTTACAAATCTCCCCCTATATCTATACCGGTACATACATACAAAATACGAATTATTCTACCCAAATAAAAATCAAATGACAAAAAATTTAATATCCCCATTAAACCCCAAAACTGGAAATACGAAATGACATGTCTTCAAACAAACTTCAACATCTTAAAATCTCCAACTCTTCAATCTTTCTTTGTCATCATCAAGGTGTGCAGAAATAATCCTCAATCGTATACCTACACACATGAGATAAGAAACAATACCCATGACGCGCAACAGTTTGAATATAATGATAAACATTTCTAAATATCAATTAAGATCGAGCAAATCACTATTAAATCAAACAAAAAATCCCCTATAATTCGTTCTCCCTCTTTTTATGATGTCCCCAAATAAACAAATATGAACAACATAAGGCAAATGCAAATGGAGAATGTCACAAGGTAATCAAACTTTCTCTTTTTGAATTTTTCAAAATTTTTCTCACAATATATACAACAAAGAATCACACCATGAAAGAACACGAAAATAACCAAGTCGGTGAAAGCGAAAATGAAGGCATGTGAACAAATTCGACAGGAAAATCAATACACACAACCATAACATATATGCACGATGAATTTCGATATTCCTAACGAATGAACTCAACATCTTCCTTAGGTATAAAAATGGTGGAATTAAAAGAAATTGACTCAATCAGATCAACGAATCAAAGCTCAAAGGGATTTCCTCACTAATAACGTCCAAAGCTATGTAACGTTTTTTCATGACTTTCAAGGACGTGCAAACCCGTTTTTCATTTCTTTCCATCTAAACTCCCTCATAAATAATTATGCATTATATTTTTCTTTTGATGTGATGAAACTAAAACATATTGGCCCATTTGATTTGGCATATTTTTTTTATTGCCTTTTAATTTTTTCGAGCTCTTTTCAAACGGTGGCTTTCACGACGAGTTAATTTTGTACTCTCGCAGCCCTTTCTCGTGATTCACTCATCATATTTTGTTGTAATTTAAATCCTCACGATAAAAGATTTTTACATGCACTACTTTCTTGCCAAGTTTTATCGCATTTGGTTCGTTGTATAGACATAATTGAGATGGAAACACTCAAGCCAATAGGTGATAGGCAAGTACAATAGTCAAATAATACCGTGCATGTGTACAGTAAAGGAGATAAGGATCCAAACATGTAGAAGATATCACTAATCACATCTCAAAGGCTCCAAACAATGTAAAACACATGGACGAAATGATGTAGCATCTCAAATCACTATCAAGCAGTCACGTGGAATATAGAATGAAGTTCTAACTATGGCTATCTTAATGTTCATCCATAAATGGTGTAAACAAAATCCAAAACCCTTTTTGTGTTTTTCAAAAAAAAATTATAAAAAGAAAATCTTTTTGACTTTTTCTAAAAATTTTCAAAAATAAAATCTTTTTGGATTTCTCAATTTTTTAAAAAATAATAAAAAATAAAAAATAAAGATACAAACGATAGAATTTAGAGGTAGGAATCAAATGTTATGAACATGAAAAATGCATCCTACTCTAGACATGATGACCACCTCTCAGTCAACTGTACAAATTCCTAAAGACTTCCTAAGACTCTCGAATCTAAGGGCATCTAAAGGCTTCGTGAAAATATTGGCTAATTGGAGGTTGGTAGATACAAAACTCAAGGATACGACCTTTTCTTCTACATTCTCACCGATAAAGTGCTCGCGTATCCTAATGTACTTTGTGCGCGATTGCTGGACTGGATTACGAGATATGTGTATCACGCTCGTATTATCACATGAAATAGTCATGGTGTCTTATGATATCCCAAAATCCTCCAACATCTGCTTCATCCACAGAAGTTTCGTGAAATAACTCCGAACGGCTATGTACTCAGCCTTTGCAGTGGACAAAGAGATGGAGTTTTTCTTCTTGTTCAACCAAGAGACAAGAGTAGAACCAAAGAAAAAACACCCACCAGAAGTGCTCCTATATCCATATGCATCCCCAGCCCAATCGGTATCCGAATAGGCGGATAAACGGTCATTGGTATCAAAGGAATACCAAATGCCAAGTGAGAGAGTCCCACTCACGTATTTGATAATGCATTTAAGAGAGAGTAAGTGTGACTCTTTTGGGGATGCCTGATATTGCGCACAGACTCCAACACTAGAGGCGATGTCGCGATGACTTGAAGTCAAGTAGATAAGACTGTGTATTATACTCCGATACAAGGTTTGCTCTATGTTCTTGCCTGAAGTGTCCTTGATAAGCTTTGTTGAGGTACTCATCGGTGTACGTGCATGCTTAGCGGAGTCTAAACCAAACTTCTTCATAAGGTCTCTAACATACTTGGATTGGGATATGAACATCCCATCCTCTAGCTGATGAACCTGGAGACTAAGGAAGAAAGTAAGCTTACTTACCATGCTCATCTCAAACTCACTTTTCATTTACTCCTCAAAGTGCTGAGCATGATGGGGGCACGTGGATCCAAAGACTATGTCGTCCACATAGACCTGGGTAACTAAAATATCACAGTCATCTCTCCTGACGAACAATGTCATATCAACTCCCCCTCTCTTGAAACCACAAGCTAAGAGATAGTAAGTAAGTCTCTCGTACCAAGCATGAGGCTCGTACCAAGCATGAGGTGCTTGCTTCAAATCATACAAGGCTTTCCTCAGATAGTAGACGTGATTAGGGTGCTTAGGGTCTTCAAACCCTTTTGGTTGTTCCACGTAAACCTCCTCGTGTAGAATGCCATTCAGAAAAAAACTCTTGACATCCATCTGTTATATCTTAAAGCGCATATGACATGTGATGACAAGTACTAAGCATATAGACTCAGGCCTCCAACATGAGCAAATGTCTCGTTAAAGTCTACACCATTTATCTGTGTGTAACCTTGAGTAATTAACCAAGCCTTATTTCGGATAATGGTACCAGACTCATCCATATTATTCTTGAAGATCCACTTGGTATCTATCACATTTATCTCACTAGGTCGGGGAACTAGTTCCCAAACATCATTCTTTTTAAACTGGAGCAACTCATCCTGTATAGCACATATCCAGTGTTCATCTTTGAGTGCTTCCTTATAATTATTAGGCTCAACTTTGGACGTGTAGCCAACGGCAAATAATGTTCTCTAGCTAAGCACGAGTCTTGACCCCTAGAGTGGGATCTCTTAGAATAGCAGTGAGATCATGACTCTTGTGAACCCAAGCTGGAGTGTGCCCTAAATCAGGAATAGGATCCACTCTGAATGTGGGAGGTACAAAGGTATCATCAGTAGGAAGTGCGCCATCCTCACCCAAAAGGTTAGAATCAACGAATGCTGGCGGTACGTCATCTTGCACGGTGACGTTTATTGACTCCATAACCTTAGAGCTACTCAGGTCAAAAACCCGATATGCTCTACTAGTCGATGAATATCCTAATAGTATCCCCTCGTTGCTATGGGATTCGAACTTTCTAATTGCTCTCTATCCTGTAAGATATAACATTTACCCCCAAAGACACGAAAATATAAAAGGTTGGGATTCTTTCCGGTCCACAATTCGTAGGGCATCTTAAGAGTGAGAGGATGAAGGTAAACCTTATTCATCGTGTGGCATGCGATGAACACCACCTCTGCCCAAAATCTCCTAGAAACTCTACGACCTAGAAGCATATATCTAGCCATCTCCTGAATCGTCCGATTCTTCCTCTCAATAATATAATTTTGCTGAGAAGTCTTCATGACTACAAATTAATGTTTGATCTCGAGGCTATCACAGTAAAGATGTACTTCAGCTTCCGTAAACTCAGTGCCATTGTCATTATGTATTCGATTGATAGTGACTCCGTGTTTATTTTACAGGGCACGACACTTGGTCGTAAGAAATTCCACAGCATTGGATTTCTCTCTCAGAAAACCTATAATCGAGTAACGAGAGAAATCATTTACCATCACGAGGATATACGTCTTACCACCCAAACTCTCAGTACGAGTAGGACCCATAAGATCCATGTGTATTAACTTAAGCTCACGTGAAGTGGTAATGGAATTAAACTTCATGGGGGGGGGGGGGGGGGGGCTACGAACTTGCTTTCCCAACTAACAGGGTCCAAAAACCATGGAAATTGGCTTTTCAAGCGATGGCAAGCCACGTACTAGGCCCTTTTTAGCTAATTTCTCTAAATCTTTAAAATTCACACGACCTAAACGTTGATGCCACAGATCCATAGGAGTGATCGTGGTGCTATTGCATACAAATAAGGACTTGGGCACAATCCCATAACAAATATCTTTAGTCCTCACCCCTTGCAATAAAACTTAATCGGCTTGATCATAGACATTGCATTCGTTCCGGTCGAACATTAATCTAAAGTCAGCGTCGCAGAACTGGCTAATGCTGAGAAGGTTTGCTTTCAAACCTTTGATGTACACAACATCCTCTAGTGTAGGAAATCCTGGCATCTCTACTTTACCTCGTCCTACTCCGCTAGAATTACTCCTGTCTCCAAAGGTGACTTTACCTTACTTGTGATCCTCTATGTAGGTAAAAAATGAGACATCACCTGTCATGTGCCTGGAGCACCCATTATCGAAATACCATTGAGAAGCATTATGTGCTTTAAGAGTAACATGAACAATAAGGGCTTTTGCGTAGAGTTGAGGCACCCAAGATGAGGTAACCTTCTGTTTGCCCTTGTCATTGTTGGCTCTAGTCGGGATATTAGAAGTGTCTGCTGACGACATAGAAATCTGTTGGAATTATTCCATTAAACTCTGAGAAGTGGCAAATAAAAACTCAACCTTCTCTCTAAGACTAAAAAAATCACTAGTGGCACATGGTGTAGCAAATGTACATCGTGTCCGACCCAAACTATAGTAAAACTCCCTAAGGTGGCCCTTTCTTTTACAGTAGGTACAGAAGTACACATTCTTTGGTCGACCTTAGTTTTTTTTTCTTGGCCGAAGTGATGGCCATATGGATTCATAGTAAACTAAGGAACTGGTTTCGGTGTCATATGGGACATGGAGGCACCTTCAAAACCAATTCCCCGCCTTTCACCAAAACCTAAAGCAGGGGCGAGGAGCATCTTTCCCATCTTTCCATATATGTCCTCTATCTTTACCTTGACCTCCCTGGCCATCTCAAGGTTATGAGTAAGATGGGCTACAAGGGCTTCAAGTTTCTTTCGAGTGTACATGGAGGTCTAGAGCTCATTTGTAAGACTAGCCACTTGCTTGGTCAAGTCCCCTTTCTATTTCTCTAAATGTCTATCTTTCTCTCACTAAACTGACTCTCTCTACACAAACTCTCTCTCTCTGAATACAAAAATCTCTCAACACAAATAGTCCCTCTCTCTCTCTCTCTCTCTCTCGGTAGTGCTAATGGAGGACTCTCTCCCTCTCGTCTCTGCTAAATCTTTCTATAAGGCAGCTATCCTAAGTGCTAACACTTTATTACACTTTTTAGTTTTAAAAGAATCAGCTTATAAATCAGCGTACGCGCGTGGTAAATCACTTTCTCTCTCACTTTCAGCATCCTCCCCCTCACTCACATCACTTTCACTGTCAAGTTGTTCCTGTGAAGTAGCATCCTCATTGTCGTGAGGCGCACTGTCAATACTCACATGACTAGCCATGAATGCGGTGAAGTTACATTCATGCGGTGACTCATCTTAAGAGCAGCTTTGCCTTTGCATTAACATCTCAACCTAGTAGGACACTCAAATGCCTTATGACCTCTACCGTCACGCTCATAACATCTCTCCTCGTCTTTCTTAGGTGTGTCCTTTTTGTCCTTTCATTATTCTTTTCAAACTTATTTTTCTCAAAATTCTTTTCATCTTTGAAATTGCCATTTTTCTTTAATTTGAGAACTTTCTTGAATTTTTTTTTGCAAACAAAGCCCAATCGTCTAAGTCAAAATCAAACTCAAAATCAGACAACTCTTCCTTTCTTCTCCTAGACGACTCACCTATCTTTCTTCTCCTAGACGACTCACCTATATTTCTTTTTGACCCCTCACTCTTCCTAGCCTGGGCTTTAAGTACTACCCCTTAATCTTTTGATTTTATCGTATTAGGAAACATGTCAATGTCATAAGTCTGGAGGTCTCCTATAATTCTTCTAATTTCATACTACTCAAATTTCCTAATGAATTTAGCATAGTGATTTTAGGGATGAAATGCTTAGGCAATGATCTCAAAATCTTTTTAACTACTATAGCATAAGGAATGTGTTCACCCAAATTGAAACTAGTGTTAACAATATCAGATAAGCATGCATAGAATTCATTAAAACACTTAGATTCAAGCATGGTGATTGTCTCAAATTGTGTAGTTAAATTTTGTAATTTTGATTCTTTAACTACATTAGTGCATTCATGGGAAAGTTGAAGAACATTCCATTCTTCTTTAGACTTAGTACACGTCATGATGCGTCGAAACTCATCGGGGGTGACGTTTTCGAAAATTGCACTTAGCTCATGTGAGTAATATGTTCTCCACTTAAATTCATCTTTAGTCCATGCAGTCATATATTTTAAAGTAGTTACATTATCTACAGTGACAGTGGGAGGCATCTACCCTCTTTAACGCACAACCTAAAGACGTTCATCAATGGTGTTTAAGTGAGATTTCATACGGGATTTTCAATATGTGTAATTTAACCCATCATATATTAGCACTCTATTATACAAGTTTTCAATTGAAATTGCGTTTTTTCAAAAATCAATTTTTAGACCAAAATCGATATCCAGAAAATTTTTGCAAAAAAGTTACATGGTATAATTATGTAAATGGCTTTGATACCAATTTGAGAGTGCGCCAACAATTAATGATTAACTTGTTTAATTAAATTCCAAATTTTCATCCCAAAAATCCTAATTCTTGCAAACAACTTGTGACGGACTAATTAAATCAAACCAAGCATGCAAAGTCAATCACAATATGAGGAAAAATCCCCTAAAGGGGCAAGACCATTTTTATTTCTCTATAATTCGTAACAACTTACAATTACAGAGAAATACAGTGACACGCGAATACCCGTAGGCATCGGTTCATTATCGTCGGTGTTGTCAGCAAGAGATCCCGCAAGAGCTCCAATTCAGCAATGGAGAATAGCCTTATTCTCCACAAGATTACTCCATATGAGTAGAACAACTGTATCTAGGGTTTATAAGACTCACATATATGTTTAGGAAGGATTTTTGAATCAAAGGGGTTGAAAAAACATAAAAACGAAGTCTGAAAATATGAAGTAGTTATGCAGAAATGTGAGTGCTAAAGACTTGAAAATCGTGTAGAATGGGCAAAAATTTAAATACAGAAATTGAGGCGGCGCGTCGCTCGAATGAAATACAGATGTCGCTCGAACGGAATGCCAAGTCGCTCGAACGACTTCGCACGAGATGCCAATGTCACTCGAACGAAAGGAAGGTCTTGCTCGAACGACACCGACAACTTTTCTTTCCTTCGCCTCTACACTTAGATTTTTTTTCTTCCGAAGTAAAAACATTCCAGACCCTTTAAAATATTTTATAAAAATTTTCCAAATTTTTATGTAAGTAATAAATACTCCAAATAAATTAGTTTACCATAATCATGAGTGGATTAGAGGGAACGGTTGAAGAGAACGTTATGAAGATGATGGATGCGAAGATTCAGATCAAGGCCATCATGGATGATCGTGTTGACGTGCCGAATGTAGCAGTATCAGGCATACTAACTATGACCTAGGATACACAGAAAAATTCCTAGATTCTAACTCGTACATTTATAAAATCATGTCCTTACAACATGTTTCCTATCCCCGAATTAACGAATATGCTAGACCAACTCCAAGGTGTGAGGGTTTTCACCAAGCTAGACTTGAAGATCATCTATCACCAAATTTCCATAAAATCGGGGGATAAGTGGAAAACTACCTTCAAAATGAAGGACGTGCTATACGAGTGGACGATGACGTTTTAATGTCCCATCTAACTTTATGAGGGTAATGACATAGATCTTGCACCCTTTCATGGGAAAATTTGTGCTGGTTTATTTTGACGATATTTTGATTTATAGTTTATCAGAGGAGGAACCCCTTGACCATGTTGCTCATGTGTTGGTCGTCCTACGAGCCAAGCGATTATTTTTCTCATTGAAGAAGTGCACTTTTATGGTACCATCGATGACACTTTTGGGTTATGTGGTTTCCGACGAAGGCATAAGGGTGGATGGTGCCAAGGTTCAAATGATAGTGGATTGGCCCCCACCCACATCGGTATCCTAGGTCAGCAACTTTCATGGCTTAGTCGAGTTTTATCGGTGCATTGTAGCTAGATTCAGCACTGTCATGGTGCCTATCACAAACTTAATGAGTGTCTCTTCGAGCATTGAGTTTCGGTGGACTCCAAAGGCAGATAAACCCTTTATGCGTCAAGGTGTTGATGACGACAACGCCTATTTTAGCCCTGTCAGATTTCGATCAGTTATTTGAGTTATCTTGCGATGATTGAAAGATAGGGGTGGTTGCTGTTTTGATCCAGAATAGATAACCGATCACTTTCTTTAGTCAAAAGCTGACATGAGCCACTCTCAATTATTCAGCATATGATCTCTAGTTCTATGCAGTTGTAAAGGTGGTGAAGTTTTGGTTGCCCTATCTCCTCTATGCATAGTTTGTCATCAAGTCCAATCATGAAGCCCTACATTTTTTCTACATAGTCAGCGGCGTGTTAGTGATAAGCACGCCAAGTGGACTTCTACCTCCAACGCTACTCTTTTCACTTGCAGTACAAGTCGAAAAAAGACATTCAGGTGGCGGATGCTGTTAGCAGGAGGGCACATGCGTTGGTGACTTTTAGAAGTCAAGTGTTTTGGATTGATGAAGTCCGTGATCTTTATTTGATTGATGTAGATTTTGTACTAATCTTTGCGTCTTGCCAGCAGGGCAATGGTATTTTAGGCGAGTATCTATTACAGGATGGATTCCTACATCGAGGGATGACCTTATGTATTTCATCTTCTTCCTTGTGGGAGAATATTATTTCTGAGCTCGACAGGGGAGGATTGGCAGGCCATTTGGGATAGGTGCATGCTCACGTGAAGCTGCAATACCGATTTTACTGGTCGACGATGAGGAGAGATACAAATTCCTTCATTAGGCGTTGCTACACTTGGTCGACGACCAAGGGCCAACACACCAATGCGGGTTTCTATACTCTGTTTCCGATTCTTGAGAAACCATGGTCGGATGTTTTTATAGATTTTATCATAGGGTTGCCTCGTACATCTAGTGGCCATGATTCTATCCTTGTTGTGGTGGATAGGTTCTCCAATATGTCGCACTTTATCCCTTGCACTCGCATGACAGATGTGTCCCGTGTAGCTTCATTATATTTTTATGAGATCATCCATCTTCACGTAGTTCCACGTAGCATCACCTCCAACAGGGACGTACAATCTTCTTATGCACTGATTTGGGCATTTTCCTATTATCCGAGCTTGTGGGCCGAAAGCCTATGATGTTGATCACCCCGATGATTTCTGTACACACCGCACGTTCAATATGGTGGACCTTTGTCCCTTTCGAGACACCCATGCTCCGTCGATTCCCATTCCACCGACCACAACCCATCCAGTCCTCTCTCATGTAGATTGTGTGGAGAGAATTCTCGAATTCGAGCTCGTATCTTCTTGGTGATTATACGTGTTACTTGGTTCGTTGGGTTAGTCGTCACGAGGTCAAAGATTCATGGGTTAGAGAGGCCACCCTGCAGCACATTGATCCTGATTTCTATCGGTAATATACAGAGTATATGGAATCTTCTCAAGGGAGGGAGAGTGATGCAGGAGCATAGGGATATTAACATTCTTTTTTTATTTTGTTCTTTTTTTTGTTTTTTGTATTTTTAGTATAAATAGTCAAATAACCCTTTTTGTTGAACTTTTACCATTTTGATATTGAAAGGCTACGAGAAAGAAATAAGAAATAAGAAATTCTTCTTCATTTTTCATGTTGTTATTACTTTGATTACATCGTTAACCTTCCACGATACCAAAAGCTCCAAAAACTAATCTCCACTTTTGTTTTGTTAGCTGATTCTGAAGAAAAATAAATAGAAAGGAGTTGTTCTTTTTATTATATTAATTTTATCTAATTCCTTTACAAGACTTGGTGCAGTGAAGAGAGAGGAATAGTGGTCCACGGTACCTCTCTCTCTCTCTCTCTCTCTCCCCCTCTCTCTCTCATATTCCATATTTTGTCAACCCCCAAAAAATTCTCTCTTCTGGCCCGTTTGGTTCTATGTTCAAAAAATTTGATTTAAACACTGCTTTTAAATACAATTTTAAAATTCATTTTTTGTGTTTATAATTATTGGTGCGCGTTTGGTAAACTTGTTTTCAAATACACTTGTTTAAAAATTTGACAAAATTTGCAAACATGTATACTTATATTATACATGTGTGTGTGTGTGTGTGTGTATGCGTGTACATGCTATATATATATATATATATATATATATATATATATATTGCATGTATAATTCACAATAAAATTATATACATACATAAGTTGATAATATTTTAATACATATGTACTATATGTATATTTTATATTATTCCATACATTAATAATACATGTATAAAACTATATGTAAGTATCAGGTATTCATTGATAATATTATTTAACATATGGATCTTAGTATATTGTATGATTTAATAATAAAAATATGTGTAATTTTGTGCACATGTACATTTATACTTTTTATTTATAAGAGTTAAACACATATCAGTGTATTATGTATGTATATTATATATTAAGGTATAAATGCATTAAAAGATTAAGAATGAATAATTCTGAGTTGAAAAATAAAAAATAGAAGTTATAAAACAACCTTTTGCTGTTTTCTGAAAAACTTTATTATAACATAGAAGTATTATAATTCATTGTTTAAAAACAGGTTGCCAAACGTCAATTTTTATCAGAATTGTATTTAAACACTAAAAACAAAATTATAGTTGCAAACCAAACAGGCCCCGGCTTTGATAGTTTTATCTACGTTTTGCATGCTTAAGTTAGGGTTGAGGGTGTTGTCAGTGGCTGATTTGACGGTGCGGTGGAGAGGATCAAATAACCAATTTTATAATATCTAAGCATGAAAGTTTAAAAAAGAGGCATATAGGATGATATATTTTTTGGGTATCATACCACATGGTGTCCGGACTAGCTTTAAGTGCACCTCGACTAATCCACGTTCGCAGTTCGTGGCTTCCGCTAACCAAACATTATTTTGGGAGCGCCAGGGATCGAACTCGGGAGCAAACCCAATTCACCCCCAAAACTGTCCAAGTGACAGTGTTATATCACTGAACCAAAAGGGTTGGTTATATGGGATGATATATGAACACGTACAAACAGTGGTGGAGGTAGTGTGTTGATGGGGGTGCACGTGCTCCACTCAGCATTTAGAAAAAATAAATAAAACTAATTTGACTACAGAAATAGTCGAAGACAACAACATTTTCACACTTTTTTAATCCATTTTCATGCATCAACCATTGCTTCAACCAAGTTATGTTCCTTATTTTATTATTTTTTCTTTATCATGCTGGGAAAAATTCAATATTGATACATCTAAATTTATTCTTTTCAATTTTTATTTTTTTATCTTGCAATTTTTTTTTATATAAATCCGAAAAAATATTTATTTTTGTGTGTGGTGTTTTCAGCGTATCCATAAAAAAAATCTAACTCAAAATGCAAATTTTTGGTATTTAAAAAAATGGGTAAATAAAATAGACATACATGTGACCCATTTTTGTAAATGTAAAAAAATGAATTTGTTCTATTTTATTACTATTAATGTGTGAACATTTATTTTTTTAGCAATGAAGTATTGATGTGTGAATAACCTTAAAAAAAATTGGGGGCTACCGCCCCTAAATCCATGTACTTTTTATTCGAGTACCCCACCCATTAAAAATTTATGACTCCACCATTGCGTACAAACATTGAAAGCCATGATTGCGCAACAAAAATGTTTCATATTTTTAATTTTTTTGGCTGCATAGCTAGTGTTTTGGGTTGTTTGAATATTTTGGGAACACGTCATGTTATTATATACCTTATTTTTCTTTAGAAGCTTAGAAGTTGCTCAGTGGCCAGGGGGGGATCCAGCCCAGGCCGAAGTGGGGCGGCCGCCCCATTTCAACTTTTATAAAAATAAATAAATAAATTATGTTTATTTATAATTTTGTTTATATTTAGTGTTTGTGTATGTGTTTATTTATATGAATTTGTTCATAGAAATAGAGGTAGGTTTATATGTGTTTTTTTAGCAAAATAAAATATGTGTTTTTGTTTATATTTGTTTAATTTTTTTTAATGAATATTAAAATTAAAATCCCAAGAATCTATTAGTGTGAAATTTAGTTTATAATGTAAAATTAGTCTGAAATGAAATTATTTAGTGTGAATCTATTAGTATGATATTAAATTAAGGTTGTAAATATAGGAAGTCAATGGAGAATTTGTTTAAACGAAAAAAGGAGACAACACACCAACCGTATCCGAAGTTGAGGTTCAACCGCATCCGAACCGAAAAAAATTAGGAATCCAAATTTAGTTAATTAATACCTCAACATCTATAGGGTTAGAAATTGCAAAAATATAAGTAAAAACAACCCCAAACAAAGCGCCTCGGGGGCTCCCGCCCTCGAATCACCGGACTTCGTAAAAAGATTTTGCCCCACTTCATTTCAAATCCTAAATCCACCACTGTCAGTGGGTATTCTTCCCCGACACCCCCCAAACATGCACACCCCATGAAAAAAGTCGCTCAGTGGATACAAAGTTTCCCCTGATCTAGTTTTTTCTTTGTCCCTCCTTTTTTCTTTATTTGTCTTTCCTTTCTTTTTAAATGTAACTTCATCCCTGTATATTTTTTTCACCTTTTACATTACAGACACCATGAACTACCACCGTTACCATTTGCCTTTTTTGTCCTTTCCTATTGTAATTAGGGTTCTTGATCTATGATTTTGGAAACATGGGGCCTGGGTTTTTTTTTTGCCTCATGGAAAAATTAGGATGTAAATTTGTAATTATAATTGAATCCTAAATAGTTTAAAGTCCCGAACTCCATTTTTTTCCTGATATTCCTAAGTTATTCGTATTAGTTTGAAATTCTGCATTATTTTGGTTACCTATGCTTTTTTTTAATAAAGTTTTTATGCTTTAATTTTTTGGTGATTTATTTTGCATTAGGGGTGGCAATTCGTGTTTTTGGGTCAGGTCACGGGGACACGACAAGTTTTTTTTTAAACAAACACGATACGACAAGACAAGTTTTTTTTTACTTGACACGAACACGACGCCATAATTTTTTTTACCTCACACGGAGACGACGTGCATAGAATTTGACATGACACAACTAATACGATTTCATAAAATTTCCACTAAATTAAACATAAATAAGCATGATATAAATAAAAACACAATTAACATGACAAGACACAATAAGACGACTCATAATTTTGGCACGAACACAACACGGCACGAATTTGTGTCAGAAGACCCAACACAAACACGACACGGACACAAATATTATGTTAATTTCGGGTCAATTTCGTATCATTTCATTTTGTGTTTTCGCATCATTTATAAAATTGCTACCCTTTTTTGCATGATTGTTTGTAGTAATCCGTTTTTTCTCATATATAATTTTTGCTTTTATTTTTCCAATGGTGCATACTTCAGCAAATGAGAGGAGAATTGAGATCAAGGTAAACAAAGAACAAAATAAATTATACGGAATTGGTTTATTAGTTTTTACCTTTTTAGTTTGTTATATGTTACTGCTATTTTAGTTTTTTTTTTCCATAAAAAATAGGAAACTAAATTAAAACAACAGTATTTTACATGAGATATTTCGAGGGGCAGACCTAATTACACCACACGGACTCTTATCAAACTGTAAATTAGAAATTAAAAACTGAGGGGTAGACTGAAAAACCTAAAAGTAAAACGGACTGTTAACAGACAAAGCAACTAAAAGATCAGCACAGTAGTTAGGTTCTCTGAAATAGAGGCTTAGTGTGATATGGACCAGGGGAAGACTTCAAGGATGATCCTGGTCAGGTCCGCATGAGCTGGAGGTCGGGCTGAATTCCTGGTAAGCATGTGGAATGCAGTTTGACAATCTGTTTCTATTTTAATACATGTTAGGCTTGCATGAAAAGCTAAAGTAAGTGCAGTATAAATAGCCCAAAGCTCAGCTGATAAAGATGACACATAACCAATGTTGGAAGTAAAACCAAAAATAAACTTGCCCTGAGAGTTTCAAAAAAGTCCCCTAATAGAGGATAGACCTGAAATATGGGATCGGGAGCCATCTGTATTACATTTAAAAAAAAGGTGGGGGGGGACAGGAGGCATCCAGGTAATATGGAACGGGGTGAGGTGAGTCACGAAAGGGGAACTAAGGATAGAGGTAGAGCGAGAAAATTAGATAATCTGGTCAGAGACCACGGGACGAATCTGAGTAGGAAGAATTGGTTTGTGTTGAAAGAGTGCGTCATTCCGAGCAGTCCATAGGGTGCGGAGAAGAAAAAAGGTCGAACAGTCTGAGTCATTGGCGACAAATAAGGTGACTGATTGTAATAGGCAAGGCCTCGTAGAATAGAAAAAGGGGAGAGATCCATAACATCGGATAAAAGACGGGGCTGATAGAATGCGGGGCAGTACGTGAAAATATGAGAATTGGAATCTTGGAGACCGCATAAAGGACAGTCAGGCATTAAGAGTTTGTGAAAATAGTGCAAACGGTCTGCAGTGGGAAGGCTTTGATGAACTAAAAGCCACAAAAAGGTTTTTAGCTTAGGCGGTAAGCAGCTACGCCAAAGCCAATTCCAAGGCAAGGAGGGAGTGTGCTGACAGATAGTAGCATGGTTCAACCACTGACATGTCGCTCTGATTGTTAGGTGGCGGGAGTTGCTAGGCCACCAGAAGGGGAGATTCTGAGTGGCATATGGGGAGATAGGAATAGCCTGAATGCAAAGCAGAAAGTCAAGGGGGGATAAAGCATGCTAAAGTGAGAAGATCCCAGTAGTGATAAAGTGAGAGACAGGGATGTCATTAACAGCGAGAGAGAGGTGTGGGAACCTACTGTTGAGAGGCTCTTGATGAACCCAAATATGATTCCCAAAAGAGTTGGAGCTAGGCCCAATACTCCATTTAATTTCGAGATAGAGTGTGGGGAGTAGCTTAACAACTCGAGTCCAGAACCAGGAAGCGTTGGGAGAGTGATGGGCGTGAAGAATCGAAGCATGGAAATAATATTTCTGCTTAAGAACTCGGGACCAGAGAGTTTCAGGGTCAGTGAAAAGATTCCATAGAAGCTTGAGCATGAAAGCCATGTTGAGATTATGAAGATTTTTAATGCCCAGCCTTCCTAAGTTCTTGGGAAGCATAATAGAGGACCATGGGATAGTACGCGTCTTATGAGTAGATGTATAGGCGTTCCAGAAAAAGAACTTTATTTTGGAAGTAAGGGATGTGAGAATGCCTTTTGGCAGCGGGAATGCAGACATACTATAGGATGGAAGAGAAGTACAGACAACATTGATGAGGGTATCTCGACCCGCATAGGATAAGAAATGGGTGTACCAAGTCTATAATCGAGCATCCAGATTCGTAATAAAATTATGAAATAAGTCACACGTAACACGACTCATAATAAGAGGGAGCCCTAGGTACTTATCTTGGCTAGGATTATGGAGAGAACTAAGCAGATGACGCGATGAATGAATAACCTGGGGGGCGTTGTGTTGCCAAAGGTAATCATGGATTTATCTCTGTTAATTTCCTGGCATGAGATGAGAGAAAAGGTTTTAAGGATGTAATGGAAGTGGGTTAAAGTAGATGGGCTCGGTTGAAGAAAGAAAATATAGTTGTCTGCCAAAGCAAGTCCTGGAATGCGTAGTCCAGATTTGAAGGGGCGAAGGCAATCATTTATTTATTGCTTTAGTCGAAATCCATTTTACGAAGAAGGACATCGAGACCTAGAATAAAAAGAAGAAAGGATAAAGGATCCACCTGTCGGAGTCTACGGGAGGAGACAAAATAAGGTCCCAGGTGCCCATTGATTAAGGTTTGGAAGGAGGCGGTGGAAATGTAAGCATGTATATGAGTAATCCAAGCGGGGGAAAAATCATGCTGCTGGAGAACCCAGCGAAGAAAAGACCATTCCATTTGGTCAAAGGATTTAGTAAGGTCTATCTTAATGGAACAACTACCCTTGCGCACTTTAGATTTGCACATGGTGTGAAGCATTTCATGAGTGATAAGGATGTTGTCCTGTATATGACGATGAGCGACGAAGGTTGCCTGATATGGAGAAATGAGAGATGGCATAAGAGGCCTAAGACTGGCCAAAATTAGAGAGGCGATAATTTTGTAGATTACATTACGAAGGCTAATGGGGCAGTAGTGAGAAACTTGCGTCGGGTGAGGATGCTTAGGTATGAAAATTAGGATTGTATGGTTAAACTGGCGAGGCATGATTCCAGAATTAAAGAAGTCGAATATCATGGAACAGACGGTGGAACGAATATCCAGCCAATGGTTTAAGTAGAATTCAACGGTAAGTCCATCAGGACCTGGAGATTTATTCCGTCCCATTTTCTTGAGTGTCTTAAAAATTTACTCTTATGTTATAGGAGCTGATAGAGCGAGTTTATCCGTAGCTGGCAGATGAGTAAATGGGTAGGCGGTAGTAGGGTGGGCGAGATTTGTCGTTTGAAAAAGGATAGTGTAAAAAACCCGAAACTGAGTGTTAATAGATTCAGGAGTTTTATGCCAACCAGTATCAGGGTAAAAGATGGCCGAGATGTTATTGATTCTCCGACAGTGGGAGACATGAGCGTGGAAAAATTGTGTTAAGATCACCCTCCAGGGTCTAATGAAGCTTAACCTTATTTTTCCAATACAAGGCTTTTTTAGCAAGGCACTGGGCCAGCCGTTATTGCATTTTTTACTCCTGTGTAAGTAAGGTTGGGTGGAACTGACGCTGAATGAGGAAACGCATATGTTATAGTTGTTGTTGAATTAAAGATATGTTTTGTTCCATATTCCCCCACATTTTGTGTCTCCAAGCCAAAGAGGCATGCCGAAATTGATGCATTTTATAAAGAAAATAAGTAGTAGACGATCCTGGGCTGGGGTGGGACCAATGGAAATGAACTAATTCATGAAAGGATGGGTATGAGTCCGATTTAGAATAATAAATAAAATGAGGGATCGTACGAATGGTGAGCGGCTGACTGTCGAGTAAAAGGGGACAGTGGTCCGAGCCCACATATGGGAGATACGTCACAGAGGTATTTGGGAAAGCATCCTCAACAGTCCATTTGCGAGGCCCCTTTCCAAATGCTCACGCATGTGGTGTCCAAAATTAGCCTTCCAAGTGAAAACAGGGCCAGTAAAACCAAGATAAAAAATATTATGTGTTATCATAAAATTTTTAATAGCATTGGGGCGTGCAGGGTGAAAAGGTTGACCTCCTAACTTTTCATGCAGACCTAAAACTATATAAAATACCCTAAGAGTACCAATGGGTGGGTGATAGTATTATAAAGGTGATGCAATTGTTCCCATACCTGAGATTGCACAGGCGGTTGAGGGGGCATGTAGACTACAGTGAATTTAATGGAACCAGCATCAGGATCGTCGTGGACCATGACATGAACGAACCTAGGAGAAACCACAACCTCGTTGACAATGATCTAACCATCCATCCATAGAATCCATATACCTCCAGATTGACCAAGAGCTAGGGATACGATGTGATTACGAAAAAGAACTCGTCCAATCTTTTGAACAGATCTACGAGCATCAAGATGAGTATCCAGAATAACCAGTATGTGGGGCCTATGACGGGTGACGTAGTTGGCAAGTTCTGGAAAAAAAGTGGGTCGGACCACGCCTCTAGCATTCCATAGTAATATTCTCAGTAGGTGCAAGGTGGTATGAGAGGTCATGAGGCTTCTCTATGGGAGTATGTAAACATACTTGTTTGGGTGGAGTGGATTGATTAAGAGTTGCGCCTCGTTTGGAACATGATGTGCGTGAAATGTGAATAGCGATGCTGGGGTTGTGCGTGTCCTATCTCAGTGTTGTCCAACTTCTAAATGAACGTCGTGGCGCTGGAGATGTTAATGAAATAGATGAGGGTGGATACAGTTTTCTTGAAAAATGTGGTCGTGGGGGCCTCTTTGTATGACGTTGTGTCTGTCTAGGTGCAGGCCAAGGTCGGGGTGGTGTAGGTTTTATATGTTTATATTGGCAGTACTCAGGGGACGGAGTCTCGGAGGGAGGTTTCTTGTAATTAAATTCAAAGCCGGATGGAAGTGGGAGTTCAAGAAGGTCTGTGGTGGGATGAGAGGGCGGGTTGGGGGCGGAGAAAGGCGTCAGTTTGTGGGGAGTTGGGAGGTGTGAGAGAGGGAGTTGAGTTTTTCAGGATGGATTGGTTATTGGCCATCATTAGGTAGAGGAAGTGGTGAGCGTTGGGTTGAAGGGTAGTTGAGTCCGAAATTGTGAGGAATAGAAGCTAGGGGAATAGTAAGGGTCATTGTTGATGATATATGGGGAAAGGGAACTGACGTGCATGGGATAAACTCATGCACAACTAAACCTGGGGTGTCAGATGGGTTGACATGTAAGGATTATTTGGCTTTGTAGAAGTAGATTGAGAAGGTTGACTACAGTCGTCGCATATCACCTGGAGATAAATAGAGTTGTGATTGGGCTGTGGAACGGTTGGCAGTAGATGAGGATTGATTACCGCCTCATCTAGCGGTGATAGGAGAGTTGGCTTGGCACTAGTTTTGACGGCCCATTGAGTACCTGTAGTGGCTGTGGGTCCCTGGGAAAAGACCTAGTTTTATCCTTGTTCATTTTGGATTGAAGTCGCTTTAATAGTTACATTTGGAAGAGGCCTGCTTGAAGCTGGTGATACCATGGCAGTATCAAGTCGGTGAAGTCGAGCTCCGAGCGGAAGGCCATTTTTTCTGTTATGTTGCAGCGGTATGCGACGGGGACGACGTCTTAGAACGTGCTACTCATCAATTCCATTGGTTTTGTGAGAGACATTGAATGAGAGGTCTGGATATTGAGGAGGTTGGTTTTTGCAGTTATCCTGGGTATGGCCAACAATGTCACAATGGAAGTAGATTTCAGTTTTGATTTCATAAATAATGGAACGTAAAATATGTTCGATTTTGAGCTTTGAAGGTAGCGGTTTGGTAATGTTAAATTCAATACATAGACGAGAATAACGATCCCATCCTAATGACTCCGTGTGCATGTCAATTTTTTAAGGCTTTCCCAATGTAGTTGCAATGCAGTGTAAAATGTCATGCTGATAATACTCAATAAGAAGCTCATGCAGCTGGATCCCAAGGCTCACATGTTGTATTTTAGCTGTGGAGTGATGGATTTTTTTTTCGTCGTTGCACCGAGAGATAATGGTCGTCAAGAAACCAAGGGCCTCCCGCAAGAGTCTTAACAAATTCATCTAATGGAGCAAGCTGAATGAGATAAAAATTATGACTAAGATCTGTAATAAAAATTCTAGTCGTTAAATTCCAAATACGTGAGAGGCGAAGTGCAAGGCGTTGAAAGGACAAATATTTACCAAGAAGTTTGATGATAAGAGAATGTTTCCACTTTTGGCGGGCTTGGAATAATTGTTGTGTGTCAAAATCTACCATCAACGTGTTTTTTAATTGTTGGCATGCTTCATCTTCTTTGTCCTCGGAGTCATAATCGTCACTAGTGAGTTCCTTATTTCAGTATTGAAAGATAGGATGCTTTGAAGGAGCATGCAGACGGGGATAGCCCATAGAGGGTGAAAGGATAGAGGTGGGAATTGTGTTAGAGGACGAGTAGAGAAGCTTGTCTTTGAAGGAGATTGGTGTCCAGACAGTGGAGGTGACTACGCATGCGTCAAGTTCTTTTATGGTGGTGGTTTATGAGGACAGATAGGGTTAGGAGGTTGAGGAGGGGGGAGGATCTGGAGTAGGAGGGAGTAGGGAGGAGATAGTATTTACTTGAGACATCTTTTTAATTAAAAGCTTTGAGTGTGATTAAATGAGCGAGAGAAGTATGTTAGTTTCTTTCGTATTTATATTTCAGTAGTTACTGTTTTTATTGTTGACTTACATGATGTTGCGATATGAGGTTTGATGTTGTTTTAGATTTTCCATTTGTTTATCAACTCTAATGGAATAAATTTTCTTAGTCAAAAGCTATGGTTGTATAGGTCATTTCTCTTATCTTCCCTCAAATGATCTTTTTTATGGCTCTAATTGTGGTCTTATATATACTTTAAGCTAAAGTCCAAGCCTATATCCTCATTGTATTTGTAAACACGGGTTCTAAGTGAATCACAATGTTCTTTAAATTTCATTGTATTTGTTGATTTAAGAATACCTTCTGACTATAATAGTTTGTTATGATTGAATTTCCTTTCGAAGAGGAGTCAACTTATTGGTCTCTATACCTACACATATTGATATTTTCCATCTTTCTGTTTCCATTATTATTCATTAGTTTAAAATTCTAGACCATCTCCTAACCCATTTTCATGGGCTTGGCTGATTTCTATAGCGACGTTTTACCTAACAGATAATCAAAGAGTGATGCCGACAATGGAATCCAAGATGGGAAGCCTCAGTTTACTAACAAGGAACAACATTAGGGTTATGAGGTAATCGTTCTTTGAAATAAAAACAGTAACTAATGAAAACTAGATATTAGGCCTATCAATGGGTAGGGTCTAGACCCGGATCCAATCCGAATTCGAGACTTATAATAGTGTCTGAGCATATTTTTTCGAACCCAAGACCTGAAGACTCGAGAATCTATTTATTGAATGGGTATGGTCTGGATCTTATGCAAATCCCGGACCCGAAGACCCGACCCGACTAAATAGAAGACTGAGAAGGCAAGGATGAAGTCGGCTACTATAAGGACCTGCAACTCCCACACTAGCTGTAGCACGTCAACAATCTAAAGATCTAATCCTGATGCCCCTGTGGCTGGGCACCTGTAACACACACACACACACACAGAGATATATATATATATATATTTACACACACAAACACACATAAGATGGAAGAGATGACAGGAAACGGGTCATAGCCTGAGTGTAAAACAACTTCAAAATAGTTTAGCAAGTGTTTAAAATGCTTACCAGTTGATATTACATACATGTTAGTACCTCGACACGCACTTGGGAATTCTTACCCCTCAATTAGTGTGCACGCTTAACGTACTAATGAAATAATCTAGATAAAGTTAACCCAATTCACTAGTCTAACCCAACACACTAGTCTAACCTAATTTCCCTTCACCAAATTCTGTTTCAAGTAATTGCATGCTTAAAGTTTATATCAGATAACCATTTCTTATTAATATATTAAGCCAGTTATATTCATCTCACTACAGACTTAAGTTCGCAATCACTTAATTCATTTAATATTAATTATTCAATTCGTATATACTTACAAGCACAGCAGATTAGTCACAGGTATATACATTTATCACTCATAATATATATACTAATAGGGCATCCCACATAAATCTATGGTGTTAGTATACTCTTCTATCAAGTCCCCATATCTCTTGTACAAAGGGAAATACTAGTCCGGAATCACTCTCGAACTGTATTAACACAAAGCACACATATTGGAGGCGAAGCATAGTTCCCAGTCACTAAAAGGTCAGCACCTACCCTCACATCTCTTAGGACCGTCTGACTATCATTCTCATGTAGCCTGTATCCAGGGATGCTATGTTCTAAGGTACAAGTCAATATCCCCCATAAAGGTCCAATCGAGATAAGACTGTCCCGACTCGAAATCTCCGTGATAGCAAGTAGCGAGGGTATAATTACACAAAAATATACAATATTATACATACATACATATATATATATATATATATATATATATATATATATATTCACATTATTTAGCTAGGTACGCCCACGACCCATAATATATTCGAACCATGCGTGGCATATGACGCCTGAGTTTTGTGTATAATTAAATCATTCCTTTTATTTTCTCAATTACTGTAAATCCTTAAGTACTTCTCGACTCTCGAAGTGTATCCTCTTGATAAATATAAAATCATTAGGTGTACACTCACTACCCTACTGGTATAAGTCCTTCTTAATCCTCACAAGACCTAATTCAACGTACGAACAATTTCCTACTTAATTTATACCCCTAAATCCCACGGTTAAATCTCATATAGAGACGTAATATCGGGACCCTACTTTTACCCTACTGGTCCTCCTCAATTCCCATTATAATAGATTAATTATGTCCAAAGCTCCTTACACATTGGGATTGTATTAACATTTAATAGGAGAATCTGTCTTCCATTTCCAGGAGGAGTTCGATCGATGAAGAGGGGTCGATCGATCGATCCAGTCGATCGATCGACATTCTTGAGTTGATCGATCGATCGAGCAGTTCTTGGCCCAGTTTTTACAATTATTTAACTACGGTTTTCCTTAACATAAATCCTCAAAACCTCTAATAATTTGTACCAAACTCCCAACCAATCAAACCAACCGTTATATTATCCTACATACATGATTTCTAACGTAAAACATGTACGAATTCATCAAGGGCCATCAATTAAAAGTTTAATTCAAATTAATACATCAAGAACCTTACTTTTATGATCATAGTCAATATCTTCCTAATTCTTATAGAATTTAACCTCTACTGGACATCAATTTCTTTGTCAATCATCTCCATATAGCAATAGGGTTTTCCTAACATGATTTCTATTCAGAATTTCAATATAAACTAGTTGTAAACCCGTGCGATGCGCGGGGGAGACGATTGTGTACGCTTGATTAAAAATATGCATGTTTTTTTAAAACAAAATACTATTTGAATGGCAAGGTTACGATTAAATTATAATAATTTTTTGTAATATACATGCTTAGTAACACATGTGAGTTGTTATTAAAACATGTAAGACTTTTCATCGAATGACACAAAAAACTATCTAATAAGTAATGTTAGTATTTTTCCTAATGAAAGTAAAATCGAAATTTAACTAAATTAAAAGGAAAATAAGCGATGAGATTTTGGATTGACCGCCAAGATATTACACAAGTGTTAAATAGAAAATATTTGTCCCGTAATAATTATGATATAAATAATGCACAGAGATAATAGTCTAACCCTTTAAGAAGTTTGATGTTTAAGAATTAAGGCTCATCAAATGGGAAGTAAAAGTTAGTATCCAAATGAACAATACTAAAAAGACAAATTAAAAAAAAAATTCTAAACATATAAGAAGTAAAAGTTAAGTCTCCATATGAGAAAATACTTAAAAGATTAATAGAAAAAATACTAAACAATTGTACTTAACGTTAAATTTATGTATGTTAAAAAACATTAAACGAATATACAAAAAAAATACATTACATTAGACGATGTTTTAAATAAATACAATCAAATAACATACAACTAAAGTAATAGTCCTAGTAAACTTTCGAATTGTGAGATTTAATAAAAAAAATGTGTTTATGAGAGAAATGGACAAATTTATCATTTGATTATGGAAATTAAAACAATTTAAAACATAATTGTTATAAATGGACCAAAACTAAAAAATAAAAAATATAAGATTGACAAATGAATTTTTTAAAATTGGACTAAATAGTTAAAATCCAAAATGGGGATAATTACTTAATCCCCTAAGGAATTATTCTATACAGAGTTGCCTTTCCTATAAGCTTTTAATGGGTTTCTTAAGAATTATGGAGTTATTCAAATATGTAGATTACAGAACGATTTATAAGAGTATTTCGTGAATGTGATTACAATCCAACGATATTAAAATAAAAGGTTTAAAATCTCATGACTATATAGACACTAAAGATTGTCATACCTTGATATTTTTGGTGATGATGGCATACATGAGAGTTCAGGGATCATGGTACTGCTTTGCGTGATTCACAACCTTAAAAAATTAAAAATGAACAAAAACACACATACACAAATTAAAGGAGACAAAAAAAAAATGAAATATGAGCGAGAATATCAGTTACCAATCATAAACAGAAAAAATTTCTAACTCCATATGACAAAATATTCAAAGCCAAGTTGTTTTCTCATATAAGAGATAAATATGTTATGTTACATAAAAATTTAAAAAAAAAAGGTATAATGAAAATATTGGGTTTCAAAACCTTGGTCTTGAAATGTTCACATGAGATTGAGCCATTCTTTGGGCTCATATTTCTTGATAGCATGAGATAGTGTTCCCCCAGAAGCATACTTCAGCAACAAATTAAAACAATTGTCTCTTCATCGATGTATTTATATACATTTGGTCAGCCTCGCATATTATTCAGTGCCTCTCTATCTTTCAGAAGAGACCTCAAAACATTGACCTTTGTATAACAATAGATTAAATTAGTTTCTCAAATAAAAAAAATTCATAGATTAAATATGAAATTGACTGTACAAGGGCTTAAAAATGTGATTCGTAACAATTTTTTTTGTATTTATCAAACTTTTATTTTAAGTACTATACAAAAAATTTATATACAATATCTACAAGCAAGAAGCAACAAACCAAACGTGGTGAATTGTAGTAGAAAATAGAAACTATGATCCTCTATCAATAGTACCCCTACAAGTCTTCATTAAGGAGGCCCCTAACACCAGTTGGTGGTTCTTCGAGCTCCACGTATGGTTCTGCCTTACTCAACTCCCTTTTTCGTCATCCAATCAACACAGAAAATAGCCCTCATGGACTGTAATCTCCATAGTCACGGAAAAAGCCTAGATGTAAGAAACCACAACCAAACAAACCACAACCAGATATAAGAATCACGGCACAATCGGGTACGGAGTGAAAGGTTGAGCTTAGTAAAGCACAAACAAACCACAAAATATGAGAACACCCGAGAAACCATCTGTTTTACACTTGAAATTAAAAAACCACATCATATAACAACTAAAATCACAACAAAGGTAATTTTTTCACTCACCAACCACAGATTATTGGAAGAAGCCACATGTAATGCAAGATCGAAAAATACCAACTCAAAATAAAAGAGGAATTAGATAGAGAAAAGAAACATTTGCGCATGAAATAGGAAAGAAAATGGACAGGCAGGTGGTGTGGTGTAATTATCGTGAAAATGGGTGTGAATGAGCCGGAGAGAGAGAAGTCGAATAGGTAGTGACATAAATTATCTTATTTTGTGGGATATGTGAAGAACATAGAATGGAGAGAACATGTATTCTAGAGGAGAACATGGAGATTTATGTTGAGAGAGAGAGAGAATATGAAGGGGTAGAAGCATTAAGGTGAAGAAACGAAAGGGACAAAGGGAGAGAGGGGAGATGAATTACAACAAACCAACTATTTTGTTCTTTTAAAAGTTTTGTTGACACGTGGATAGTCTTGGGTTTGAGAACCTTAAATGCTTGTTTAGCATTTAGAAAAGTTTTGTTGACACGTGGATAGTATTGGGTTTGAGAGTCTTAAATGCTTTGCCTACGTGGATAGGCTGGTTGGAGAGGAGTTTTAATGCCTTGTTTTGCATTTTATAGTAGTAAGAGATCTCTCAAATATCATTTATCTTTCATGAAAATATAAATTATTATCTCCTGCACTAGAATGGATGTGTTATCAACTAAAGAACAGCAAGTTAGATACTTGCCTAGAAATCAAAGGTCTGATCCGAAGAATTAGAGTGGTGTAGGAATGATCCCATTCTTTCGATCTACGCATCGATCATGGAATTGGTGAGAGTGGTGTAGGGTTGATGGTTCTCCTCCTTAGAAGCCTTCTCTCTTCTCTCTTCCTTAGCCTCTCTACAACTCTAATGTTTCTAAACCTCGAGGACTCTAACTCCCATCAGATATAACCTCTCAATTTTCGTCCATAATTAAGGCCTAAAATTGAAAATTACCAAAATGCCCTCCCATATTACCGGTTAGGCCTAAAAATGTCCTGAGATTCAAACTAAACCCCCGGGTACACTTTTCTGACTATCTCGACACTTCCGAACATATTGACACACTGAAAATGACCATACGGGAGACTTAGAATTAATTTACTTTTTATCCCATTAATTTAGTCCCGAAGCAACTCACACGCGCGTCCCGACTTAATTTCTATAACTGCCGTATTATTTACTCGCGACAATTTTAATAAATTCTATCTCATATATTACTTTACTCAATAAGAAATATTCAACATAATTCTTATCAATAATTACTAACTCTCGTCACGCTAGTAAATACATAATTTAAAATCCGAATTAATATTAAATTAATTTATCCCAATTTAATTTAATTAATCCCATAATTTAAGGGCCATAAAAATACGGGGTATTATAGGAAGTTTGGGCTAATGAAAACGAGGGGTGTTATACTTCTGATTCGTGTTTTAGGTTTTTACCACTTATGAGATATTAGGTCTTTGAGATATCCGGTTTCATTTCAAATTTTGATTTGAAATTTGGGAAGCATTAATTTGTACGATCACAATTTTCGCATAAAATATCGTCTTTCTATTCACTAGCATGAAGGCCACACGATGCGTGGCCAAATTTATAAACACTTTATCTTTTTGTTGGTTTGTAAGTGTATGGAACCAAAATAAAAAGCAGTAAGCAAATGACCTATCAAAATTTCTAATAAGAACTTAGGGACAAACTGTATCATTTAACGTCTACAATGATGAAAGTGTGTAACAATATATTCTAAAATAAAGTAAGCGTATATTACGTATACATGATACCAAGAGTTAGGAGAGAATCTTCTCATCTTTATATGGATAACCATAGCATAATATGAACAATCTACACAATACTGTCAAAAAAATTCAAAAGCCGCGAAAAGAATATTTTAGAGTAGATACATTATTTTTACAACCAACCTTAACTCTACAATTCGGACATATTTATATTTATCTCTCGTGCTTTCCAAATGCAATAAACAGGATAAGAAAATTGACATATAAATTTCTCTCACTAAGGCCATTCTTAACATACCCTTATTATGTTGCCTTTTTTATATCAACAAGGAGCTAAAAAGGATAATGGATGTTCTTGTATTTAGAATACATAAAACTAAAGAGGTGGAAAAAAGATAAGGTTAGAAATCCATTAAGAAATTCAAACATGAGGCCACTGTGCAGACAAAAGAAGACAATTGAACGCACGTATCTGCAATTGTCGGAGGTCGTTCTCGCCGGAGCTGGGGGTTCGTTGGTAGGTCGTTGACGGAATTTTGGAAGGTATAAAAACTATGTTTTTAAAAACTGTTTATATACCGTATTTTTGTAAAAAATGTATTTTATCATAAAAACTTCATTTTTGAAAGAAATAAAGGAAAAAATATACAAATAACAGAAAAAGAACAAAAAATTATATTTTTAAAAAGTTTGGTTCCTTATAAACCGTATTTTTTATAAACTGTTTTTATAAAAAAAAATACAATTTTTATAAGAATAAAGTTTTGAAATAGATATTTTTATGAAAAAATCAATTTTTGAAAATATACTTCTTTAAAAAAATACAATTTAAAAAAATAGTTTTTTTCTAAAAGCAATACATCAAAATCCAATTGAACCTATTGTCTACGTACCTAAGTAGATTAAAAAAAATGCTTCTTAAAACCAAATCTAATAGTTTGTGATAAAAATAGAATTACCTCTCAAAAAACATATATTTTTAAAAAAACGGTATTTTAAAAAAAAATTGTATTTTAAAAAAAATTAAATAAAAACAAAAAAATTGAAAAACACTATTTTTTTATATAAAAAACTGTTTATAAATCGCATTTTGTTATGAAAACTATATTTTTAAAAAGAAATTAAGAAAAAAATCTACAAAAAATAGAAAAACAACAAAAACTTTATTTAAAAAAAAAAACTGAATTTCTTTATAAACAGTATTTTTTTAGAAACTGTTTTATAAAAAAGAATTATGAAAAAAATAAAGTTTTTAAATAGGCGTTTTTATTAAAAATCCAGTTTAAAAAAATATACTTCTATAAGTAAATACATTTTTTTTGCAATTCCATTTTTTTTAAAAACATCGGTGCACATCTTATAGGCATATGCATATGGTATGATGAAGAAATTTCATTTAGGGAGGGAAAAGAAACACATACCTCTAAACTTCATCCATGGCCACCCAAATCAAAAGCTCTAAAAACCCAGTTGTTCAAGTGTTCGTCCATGGGATTTTCAGGTTATATATATATATATATATATATATATATATATATATATATATATATATATATATGCTCTTGTACGGACTAGTCCATATTTTAAACGTGCGGACCAGACATGTGTCACCTAACAGTGCGTCTAGAAATTATCGCCTAAATTATAGGCACGCTCCCTCTTTTTCTGGGCTCACCGCCAGGTGACACATGTTCGGTCCGCATTCTTAAAATACGGACTAGTCCGCACAAGAGCAGGACTGTATATATATATATATATATATATAGATAGATAGATAGATAGATAGAGAGAGAGAGAGAGAGAAAGAGGTTACAGTTTGTGCGAGAGGAGGAGGAAGGTGGTGGGTTTGTGTTCTCTAGTTTTGGGTATACATGTGCTAAAGAAGATGATAACTTGGGTTGGGTTTTTTGTGTTTTTTTTTCTTCCTTTCTTCCTATGCTTGTAAGGAAAAAGGGAAGAAGTGGTTTTTGTTTGTTTCTTTGTTTCATTTAGATTCACATTTGTTTAATTGGAAAAATAAGAGGTCATAAAGTGAAGAAAGAAGAATCTGAAAAGGCAATTTCTTCGGATATGAAATATCGGGAGAAGTTGGAAAAATAAGAGGTCATAAAAGTCAAGAAAGAAGAATCTGAAAAGGCAATTTCTTGGGAGATAAAATATCGATTAGGGGAAGAAATTTGTAAACTCCAAGTTAAGAGGATTTCACGATAAATTCAATTATGATATACCACGTGTCAAGTTAAGAGGATTTCAGGCTACAGTTTTAGTTATATACCATAGATATGGGTATCAAATTTGAACTTAAAGTGCATAAAAGGGTGCATGATCAGAATTTCCTTATATTTATAACCCTTGGTCTAAAATCAAAATTAGTAACATCTCCCTATCTTTTATATGGTTTATTATATATAGGTATTTTTAGACATTTCTTTACTCATTCTAGTCCTAAGATGTTTTCCCCTAACATTTAGATCCTACTCCTAATTTTTTGGAACTCTTTTTCACAATTATACCCTTTTAAAACCAACCATCCACAACTTCCTTGAGGAAGTTACATAAATGGTTGAACTTTTTTTTCATTTTATTTTTAATTTTCAAATGATCATAACTTTTGATTCATAAATTCGTTTTTCGCAAAATTACTATTTTTGAAACCTCCTTGCCGAGATCTATGAAACAAGATCCATGAACCCTATAAAATTTTGAAGAAACAAAATTACATAGAGAGTAAACTTTATTGTATGCACTAGAAAATGAAATATTTTATATTTATGAAATTTTCACAAACAATGACATTTTTTGTGTTAAATCTATAAACTCATATATATATATATATTGAAAAAACACATATTTTTAGTTTAACCCATTTAGTCTCTCAAACACACATTTATTCGATATTCTCTTATTTTTAAAGGTCCACGCCAACGGCACCAAATGCCACCCCTACGCACCCCAAACATGAGATCCAGTGGATCCAAACCCCATTTATCCAATATTCTCTTATTTTTATAGGTCCGCGGTAATGCATGCCAGCTCTACCCACCACAAACCGAAAAATGAAATAGTTTTATATTTGCTAATTTTTCACAAATTCTTGTGAAAATGTCACCTTTTTTGTGAACACAGTAAAATTTACTGTATGCATCAAAAAATGAAATTATTTTATATTTGTGACATTTTCACAATTAATAGTAACATTTACTGTGATGAAATAGTTTTATATATGTGTCATTTTCACAAATAGTAACACTTATTATGTTGATATTACACAGACAATAAAATTTATTGTGTCGGTCAATTAATATATATAATAATGCTCTTGTGTGGACTAATCCGCATTTTAAGAATGCGTACCGGACATGTGTCACCTAACTGTGCACCTAGAAGTTATCGTCTAAATTATAGGCACACACTCTCTCTTTTTTGGGCTCACCGGCAGGTGACACATGTCTAGTCTGTACTCTTAAAATGCGGACTGATCCGCACAAGAGCAGGACTGTATATATATATATAGTTTAACCCATTTAGTTGCTCAAACATTCATTTAACCAATATTCTTTTATTTTTGAATGTCCACGCCAGCGGCACCCCATGCCACCCCTACTCACCCCAAAGCGGAGCTCCGATGGATCCAAACTCCATTTATCCAATATTCTCTTATTTTTAAAAGTTCACGCCAGCGGCACCCATGCCACCCATACCCACTCCAAATCGGATTTCTAATTAAGGTCGTTGGAGCTCCGACAATGGGGTGAGTGGGGGGAGGGGATTGGGTGCCGCTTACAGGGACCTTTAAAAATAAGAGAATATCGAAAAAAGTGGTTTGTATCCATCGGAGCTCCAGTTTGGGGTGAGTAAGGGTGAAATGGGGTGCCGCTGGCACGGTTCTTCAAAAATAAAATAATATAGGATAAATGAGTATTTGAGCGACTAAATGGGTTAAACCAAAAAATATGTGTTTTTTTTACAATATATATACATATATATACACAGAGAGAGAGAGAGACTTGTGTACATACCAAACGGTACATACCGCTGGCGCGAACCCGTTTTATAAATGATTTTGAGTTAAGTTTTTTATGTGGTATTTAAACATTTCGAGGAAGCCATATAAAAAAATCAGGACAAAACGAGGTTTTTGCTATTTTAAAAAAATCGGTCGAACTTTTACAACTTTTAAAGTGCTTTAAAGGCTGCAAAAGTTCGACCGTTTTTTTTAAAATAGCAAAAGACATTATTTGAGTTGATTATTTTTTAGATAGGTCTATTGAAATGTTTAAACGTCATATAAAAAAATTCAACCGAAAAATAATTTTTTTATGATTTTAAAAAATTGGTATGCACCGTTGGTATGTACATGAGACTCTCACTATATATATATATATATACATTAATTGAAACACAATAAATTTTGCTGTCTGTGTAATATCAACATAATAAATATTACTATTTTTGAAAATTGCATAAATATAAAACTATTTCAATACAGTAAATGTTATTGTTTATGAAAATGTCACAAATACAAAACAATTTCACTTTCTGGTGCATACAGTAAAGTTTATTGTGTTTACAAAAAAATGTGACATTTTCACATGAATTTGTGAAAATGTCACAGATATAAAAGTATTTCATCATCCGGTTTGTGGTGGATAGAGTTGGCATACGTTTCCAGTGGCGTGGACCTGTAAAAATAAGAGAATATTTGATAAATGGGATTTGGATCCACTAGATCTTCGGTTTGGGGTGAGTAAGGGTGGCATTGGGTGCCGTTGGCGCGAATCTTTAAAAATAGGAGAATATTGGATAAATGTGGATTTGAGCGACTAAATGAGTTAAACTAAAAATAGACGTTTTTTTTTTCAATATATATATATATATAGTTTATATATTATTTGACCCATTTATTTAACCAGTAAATTTTACTGTCTGTGTAATATTAATAAAAAAATGTCACTCTTTGTGAAAATGTCATGGATATAAAACTATTTCAATTTCTAGTCCAAACAGTAAAGTTTTCTTTCTGTGTAATTTTTTTTTCTTTAAAATTCTATAGGCTTCATGGATCTCGTTTGATAGATCTCGATGAGGTAATTTCAAAAATATTAATTTTGTGAAAAACGATTTGTCGATGAAAAGTTATGATCATTTGAAAATAAAAAATAAAATGAAAAAAAGTTCAACCACTTATGTAACTTCCCCAAGGAAGTTACGGGTGGTTGGTTTTAAAATGGTATAATTGTGAAAAAAAAGTTCTAAAAAATTATGAGTAGGAGCTATATGTGGGGGGGGGGGGGGGGGGGACATCGTGGGACTAGAATGAGTAAACAAATGTTTAATAAAACCTATATGCGAAGCCCAATTTTGTCTAAATATAGGAACCATTAGGTATTTTTTATGCTGTGCTATTATTTTCAAATTATAGCCCTTGGTCAACGATTTAGGTTTTAGTTTTGGACTTTCAGTTTTGTTTACACTAGCCGTCTCACACTATCTTACTATTCGATCTCTTCAATTCATTTGCGGCAGACTAAAGTTATTTTATTTTAGATAATGTTTATTAATTCTCAAACCTAAGGTATTCATAGTTTCAGACTATCAAATTCATTATGTTCATCGTTTACATCCTTCCGTTCCCCTGTATTTTTGTGAATTATTATCACACTGTAATAACCAAGAGTTAATCAACTATTAAAACACTTATGAGCCATACAGGTTTGCGATCGGATTATCTAGTAGGGTAGCTTGGTTGGCAACGACCATGTTAGTGTCGTACAACGTAACTTTAATAACTAACTAATTGAGTAATGGGATTTAATTTTAATATCTTCGTGTGAATGTCAAGGAATAATTTTAAACTATAAATTTAAATGATTTAAAACACCTCCTAATTTAATATCTGTTTCAAAAGTTTTAGTATTTCGGATGTGTACTGTTCGAACTGGCTCCTGGCTCTTAAGGGGTTAGGAGGAGGCCTGACATAGTTTTAGAAACATGTTGGGCCCTAAGTTTATGTAACCCTTTGGGATAAATTTTGGAACCATGTGACTATTGTTTTGGGCTTAATTAGGGGTTTGAAAATTAAACCAAAGAACACATCCGAGATTAAGAGGTAGAGTAGAGCCATCAACTTAATTAATAACCTATAGAAACCCTAGCATGGAAAATGATGACTTGGAGCAAGGAGGCACCATAAGTGGAGATTCAACACGAAAGATCCGATAAGAAATACCTATCCTTGCATATTATATGTAGTTTATTTATGTTAATTGCTGCATTTGGGAAATTTAGATTATGTTGGCTTTTTTTTAAATTGATGATGAACTTATGTAATCTAATTGAGAACTTAGATTAAGACCTTATATACGTGATTATACTTGGAGATTATAAACTAAATCTGATATATAATGTTAAAAATTCATATTTGTTTAGAAACCAGTTGGTTAGAAACATAACATAGGGTTAAATTCTTGAATAAGGTTAGAACAATCCCTTATGATGAATGTGCCGATTAATAATTATGGGGTATCGATTTAAAATGTTTTGAAGCTGTTTGGAGGTTGGGATCAGCTAGAATGCCATTAATTTGGAGACGATAAAAGGTAGACTGGATCGATCCAGGTTAGATCGATTCGGGTTGGATCGATTCGAGTTTTTGATCAAACGGTGTCATTTTAAAGTGGCATCGGATCGGTTTGGGTTGGGATACGAATTGATTCATCTATGCAACGTTATTCCGTTAGGGCTACTTTGATAGTTATTTTTGGATGGTTTTGTCCGTGGTAATTCAGGGGTCTTAAAGAGTACCATTATAAGAATAATGAGTTAATGATACGTATTTATATATGTATGAAATTATTATGTGCTAATTCGGGGATAGTTTAATGGACGTTAGCCGGACTTGTACAATTAGAGTTACAAGTTATCTTTATATGAGGATACTTGGTTGTATATGCTATGTATGTTGTGTGTTGGGGGGGGGGGGGGGGGGGGGGAAGCCACAATGTATAAGTGGACTTCTGAATAATCTATCGATTGAGATTTGATGGGATTATCACTTCTTGCATACTATGCTCCTGACAGATGATGCATGAAGATGCAGGTTCATATGAATAGTCCGTATATTTGGTTATGCACAAACAAATTCAAGTTTTATTTTGATTAGCAATTAAGTGTGCATTAAATATAATGTCCAAATTAATTTCTTCAATCACACAAGAAAATCAAACATGTGAAGAGATGACGAAAAATCCCTATTGGACAAAACCTAGTATTCAGCACTATAAAGAGTTTGACAAACACTAATCGACTTATAGACTACTTAGTTCCACTAAGCATAATGCACAGGGTCTTAAAATCTTCTACCAAATGTGATGCAGTCCAACACCACCCATAGGAAGCGATCTTCCCTCGGTATTCATCAATCAACCTAAGGATTGCAAAATTCTATCTTCTTCCAATATAGAGTCGCAATTCCAGAAGAGTTAGCCATATAACAGATCTTTACAAGGGTTTTTTTATGTAGATATAGAGACTGTGGTTTTCTCAAACTCATATATGGGATGTATGATTTGAAAAGGCAAAGTGTTTTTCTAAAACATAAAAATGAAAACTTTTGGTTCAGATATTGAGAATTCATTTTCGCCTAAAGTCTCCAGAAAATATGAAGAAAACTAGTTTTTATAGCAAACATGAATTTCAAGGCGGTGGTCTCGTTCGAACGAACACACAAGTTTCGTTCTAACGAGATTAGGTCTCATTCGAGAGACAACTCATTTTCATTTGAACAAATTTCTAACGATATTTCATAAACAAAGGAATCTCGTTCGATGGTCATTTAAAGCTCGTTTTAACGAGTACCATCTTTCGTCCGAATGAGATCTTAATCTTGTTCGAACGAGATAAAAGATATATTTTTTTTTAAACTTCATTTTATCAAAAAGCCTTGATGTAAAAAGATAGACATCCCAGAATATAATTTAATTGAGAAATTAAAACCTCAAGTCATATACCTCCATAAAGTGTGGGACGAATCCGAAAACGGCGTTCGGTCACTAATATATCTTCAAATGATCGCGAAGTTAATGTGGATGTAGTGTTTGGATTGAAACTCCGGTTTATAACGGGATACACCAAAATATCAAAAATCCTAAGCTGTGAGTAATTATAAAATCTTTCTCTGACAATGCAACCTGTGGATAAGTATAGTATCCCGATCTTACATGATGTGAGCCATCCATCTGGAGTGAGACTGACATAGGAGGTTGAATCCTTTTGTGTAATGTGGTTACATGATTGATAAGTCGGTATAGTGATTTCCCCTTTTGTGTGTGGTGTGTGTTTTGAGCCATTAGGAGTGAGACTTCCTATGGAGCAAATCTGTGGGGGCACGAGAGGTGTATCCTTTGTGTTGTTGGCATTACTTACTGGGATATTGGGTTATATGATAGCTAGGCCATTGCTGGAATAAAATTGCATGGAAATTGTATAGTATGTCACTTAGTTTAGTGATGAGTATGATTACCAGGATATTGCATAGTGTTATAGCTAGTCCAATCATGGGTAGAGGTTACATGGATACTATATACGATAATAGCTAGTCCATTTTATGAGGCTTAATTTATTTGAGTATCGTGTAGTAGTGATACTAAGTATATGTACTGTCTTAGGTATATAAGCAACACATGCAAAACTATACATGTAGTAAAAGATAGGAGTTACTTAGGTGACATGATAGTCATGGGACTTCATTGTTAGCTATGCCTAGTGTCGAATTGACATGTATGGTTAGATTTCCTTATATAGAGGTGAGGTGAGTTATCATGGGAGAGAATGTCGATGGAAACGACATGAGATGTAAATAAGTCGCATTTAATATTGTTTTAAATTGAGATAGATATTTCCTACAATATGGGGTCTGACCCCCAATAAAAACCCTTTTCAGGTACCTGTAAGGAGAAGGTTCAAGGTTGAGTGGACCTATTCCAGAGTCAACATAACCCAATTATAAAAAATGAAGATGTTGGAGTTTTTCCTTTTTTTTATTTCTCCTTTTAGTTGTATTTTGTACTAATGTGTAATGGGTAGCGAGAGCTTATTAATTACGCTACAAATCAACAGCATCAACAAATGGGGACCAAAGGCCTTATTTATAGGGCCAGTTTAGCTTGCTAGACAAGCTAACCCTAAAAGCTAAAAGAAAAGGACAAAATAAAGAAAAGAAAAAAATAACCCCTAACAACACTTGGAAACTAAGTAAAGACCCTAAAAAGACTAAATGGACTAAAAATACCCCAACCTAAAATATTCCGTTGGAATATTCATTTATTTAACTAATGAAAATAAATAAAATACAATTAAAAATTAAAATTTCTTTTGGTTCCACCTCCTTGTGCCACGTATCATCTATATACATCTCTTCCCTCCTTCAAAAAAGATCATCCTTGAGCATGAGGGAAAATTGCCCACATCCATACCAAACAAACAAATATTTGCAAAAAAAATTTAGCTATTATTGGGGGTGAAAAAGATTTTTTTCCTGAAAATTTTCATGCCCAAATAAGATATTTTCTAACATATTAAAAATTGGGGTAGCCCAAATTTCTTAACCCCAATAAAATCAATTTTTAAACCATTAACCCTCAACTCGAGTGGTTTGTCTCTTAAACATGGACCCAGACTAAACAAAGACCACTTGAGTAACTCATACTCTTCAAAAGTCTTATGGCCCAATAAAAGCCTCAAATAATTAAAGCAACCCTAGATGCCTCCTTCTCTTTACTCTTCATCAAGGATTGCTACCTTGACACTTTGCAGACCCACTAGAGCTCCACCAGAGCTTCCAGCAGTTCAGTGACCGTCGCCCACCTCCGACGAAGTCGTCGGAGCCATAAAAATGGAGGAACGATGGTGAGGGTTTGGAAAATTCATAGATCAACTTATTTTCACTACTGCACTATTGGCCCAATACCGTTCAGCCTTTTCGAAGCTCTTCTATGGTTCGTTCCCTACCGACGAAGATCGCAATGGCCCGATGAAGGTGGAGGGTAATCGAAGGAGTTGGAACGACGACCTTTAGGCTCGTTTTGTTGATGGTAGGGATGAGATGGCTAGATCCGAGGGTCTAAACTGTTGTCAAAAGTAACTAGAAGGGTTTCCACATGCTACCAACTCCCTCAAGACTCATCGGAGGTCCGTAAGGCCATCTCCAATGGGTAGTGCAAATGTGCACATTTGCATTTTTTTCCTTCTATAATTGGTAGAGAAAATGCACAATCAAGAGAAAGAAAGTCTATCGGTAATGTAAAACAAGATTGTCACTACACATCGTGTAGGTCCCACAACTGGGCGGCCAACAGTTACCCGCCCAGACTGTGAGCGGACAAAAATTTTCCGTCCAACTCCAATTTTTTTTCAAAAAAACATAAAATGTACGATTAGTGAGGAAAGGAATTTAATAATGTTGTTGGGCGGGTAAAACTTATCCGCCCAAGGTGGGCCCATCTCGTCCAGCTCATTTTCACATTGTCCCATTGTGTATCCAAACAAAAAAAATTACTCGAAATAGTCTAAATTTACATTGTCTTACATTGTCACACTAGATATGGCCTAAGCAAGGGGGTGGGGGGGTGGGCTCCAGCGGCTCCAGATTCTATCCAAATCCAATTTTTTTAGCTGCTCGGGTTTTTTGGGTTTATATATGATATTTGGGTTTGGGAGTTTTGATTTGTACCATAGGACCGGATGGGTCAGATTCTATCCAAATCCCAATGTAGGGTTTTGATGGTAGAGCGGTGATGGAGTTAGTGGTAGGAAACTTTGGGGATAAGGGGTTGTGATTCAAGGTGGTGCTCGTTTATAACGGCTCCTCCTAGTCCTCAGGTGGAGGTCCATTCTTTATAGCAACTCTTCGTCAGATATTTGATCAATTTTTAGGGTTTCAATCAAAAACCCGACTGTCATGGGAACATTTATCGGCCAAGATGCCTTCTCTACCAAACGGTTGTTCTGAGGTAAAGTCATAACTCTTACAGGCTTTTTAACTAATAAAAATATAATATAATATAATTAAAAATTAAAATTTCCCTCAATTCCACCTCCTTGTGCCACATGTCATCCATATACATCATGTAGATTCTAGTTATTCATTTTGTGGGTCTGTGGGGATTCCACAATTCATCAATTTGTCAGACTATTTATTTGGGACTCTGTATTGTAGAGTTTTCTTCTATTCAGTTATGTAGTTATATATCCAGATTTATCATATTCTCATTTTTATTATCGTGTTATGTTGTGGTTGTAATTATACTTTATACTTAAATGTTTAGAATTATAATAATTTTTTGACACTCCCCATTCCCGGCTTATAAGATTGGTTATTATACATGAATAATTGGGTGTGTTATGCTTAGTAGAGCTGGAGACGAGTCTTTTGGTTAAGGGACTTATTAGGGCCAAGAATTTTATATTGTAGAAACACCACATGGACTAACAAAATTAAGAAGGTTTGGGCTGGGGATATTCAGGAAAAACCAATGATCTGTTAGGACATCCTATCTTTCCACCTGTCACTATATATAGAATCCCATGGCACAACTTTCAAGTTTCTAGCAACTTTTGAGAGAGAGCTCTGAAGAGAGTAAGAATATGGGAGGATAGAGTGCTACGACGGCAAGGAGGCCGCGACCAGTTTAGTGTAGAGGCAGAATTGAGACGAAGCAAGGTGGTCCAAAATTCCCAAGGGAAACAAAACCTATTGTAGGCTTTAGGCGTCGAACTTAGTCTTATAAGGTAAAGGATTACCCTCGCATGTTTATTGTTTCATACAAACCTTAGTTTTAAGGGGCATATACCAAATAGTCCCTCGAACCTTTTTTAATACACGTTTATTCCAAGCCTTTTTAGTTTGCACCAAAAAGTTCTTCACCAAGCCAAAAAGGCTTTGTCATGCTGCTGGCGCGGACCTTTAAAGATAAGAGAATAAGGGACTTTTTGGTACAAAATAAAAGGCTTGGACTAAATGTCTATTAAAAAATGTTTGAGGGACTTTTTGGTATTTGATCCTAGTTTTAATGTTTTTTAAAACTTTTTTTAATGATATGAACTCTTTAACGTTTAGCTTGTATCTCTTTTCTAAGTCTGGGTCCGTGCCCAGGCCGAATTGTTTATTTATTGTAAATATTAGTTTAGGGTTGAACTGTTGCGATATATTAATTTGTTCTTGCCTTGGGTGTATAATTGGAGACTTTTTATGTTTGGGTTATTCGTTATTGTGATATTCATCAAGTTCTAGAGATTTTCTAATATGGTTTGGGGGTTTGATCTTTAAAATTTTTAATAAAACTTGTTTGTGGGGTAATTTATCATTTTACCAAAATACCCTTACCCTATTGAAAAGGAGTTTTAACTCCTTCTTTGAGACCGTAGACATGAGGCAGTATGTTATTGTGCCTCACTTTCTGTTTTGTACCCTTTTGTGCTCTTAAGAGTGTCGTAGCTGCAACACTCAATTTGTTAGGCTCTTGCGCCATGACATCTTGGGCTGTAAGGTCAGATTTGATAGTATAGCTCAGAATTATCCTTTGGTTTGTGCTAAGGATGACACACTAAGCTTGTTCTAGGCCTATCCTATGTAAAAGCGCGGTCGAGACTAGAGACTTGACGGCAGATTGCGAAAAGTTTATCCTAGAAGAAACCAGTAGATGACCGGGCAAAAGAACAAGGTTGTGGGGACTGGAATACCTATTAAGGCCCCAGAAGGCAGCGAAGGACAAATTGACTTGGTTTAATAAGGCTAAAGATCCTTGAAAAAGGCTTGCGTCTTAATTTAATATCAACCTTCTGGATTAATAGATATCACTTGACCGATGTTTCGTTGATTATATGTGGGATTTGGGTTGTGGGGTTGGGACTTCACATGTTCCTAATTGATTTTAGGGTAAAATTTAAACTTAACCTTAAACTTTGGGTTATTTTCAATTTTGAACCTGATGTTTCAAAAGTTGCAATGTTAACCCATATGTTTTAAAAATCGTGCAATTTTAGCCCTCCACCACATCTTTATTAGGACACTTAACAGAATGAATGGCATAAAGGAACCTGGCAAGTCTCCTAAAAACATGTGATTGGGAGCAAAAATTGAACTAATTTTGAAACATTAGGGTTAACATTTCAACTTTTGAAACAACGGTTTTAAAATTGAAAATGACCCCAAAACTTAAAGATTAATTTTGCAATTTAACCTTGATTTTATTTTCTCTCGTTAAACGCATTCATTATCTCATCTTCGTCTTATATTTATTTGAATCAATTATTCTTGATATATATTGGGCATTCATAGGTGCTTAGTTGACTTGTTCTAAATGAGGAGGTTTGGTTTATCCTTTGCTTAGCCATTTGAGAGTTCGTCTCTTTATATTCCTTAATTCCTTAGGTTAGTAGCTGAGGAGTCCTAATAGGCCGGAGATAGTTTGGGAGATTGGGAGGCCAAGGCCTTATTTTCTATAGTTGTATTTCATTTTGTTTTTTGTGTTTGGCCATGTGGGGTTTATGATTGAGAAGTTGTTGGAGGATATAAGGGTTCTCGACGTAAAAGAAGGGGTGGGCGGTTTGTCGGGGGAGGAAAGGGTGTTGAGGGTCGAGAAAAAAAGGGAGGTAGGAAAGCGGCTGGTTCAGGAGGAGGTGAGTTGGAGACAGAAGTCTAGGGCTCTTTGGCTTAGGGATGGGGACAACAACACTAAATTCTTCCATAAAGAGGCTAACTCCCATCGGCGTTTTAACCATATCGGGAAGGTGGTTGTTGGGGGAGTAGAGTTCACTGAGGAGGGTGAGGTTCGTAGGGAGATTAGTCAGTTCTTTGAGAGGCTGTATTCGGAGGTGGAGCCGTGGCGACCGAAGATTGATGGGCTTCCAGTGGCGAGCATATCTGGGGTTGAGGCGCCTGAGTTGGAAAGGCAGTTCTCAGAGGAAGAAGTGGTCCAGGTTCTGAGGTCGATGTCCGGAGATAAGGCTCCTGGTCCGGACGGGTTCACTATGGCTTTTTTTCAGCATTGTTGGGAGGTTATCAGGGCGGAGGTGATGGCTGTTTTCACCGAGTTCTATGATAGGGGTTACTTTCTGCGGAGCCTGAATGCCACATTCATTACTTTGGTTCCTAATAAAGGGGGGGCTACGGATGTCAGAGATTTCAGACCAATTAGTTTAGTTGGTAGCGTGTATAAGCTCATTTCTAAGGTACTGTCGGTTAGACTTAGAAGTGTGATGGATCTTCTTATTTCGGATGCTCAGAGCGCATTTGTGGGTGGTCGTCAGATCCTTGATGCTGCGCTGGTTGCGAATGAGTGCATCGAGTCCAGGCTGAGAAGTGGGAATCCGGGTATTCTTTGCAAGATTGATATTGAGAAAGCGTACGATCACGTGAGCTGGGAGTTTCTTCTTTATTTGCTCAGGAGGATGGGTTTTGGGGAACGGTGGTGCAGGTGGATTAAGAGGTGTATTTCTTCGGTCAATTTCTCAGTTCTTGTTAATGGGGTGCCTGAGGGGTTCTTCTTGAGTTCGCGTGGGCTTAGGCAGGGTGACTCACTGTCACCTTTCCTCTTTATTCTGGTTATGGATGTGTTTTCTAGGATGATGAGCAGGACGGTGGAGGGGGGTTTGGTTTAAGGGTTTTCTATTGGGAGCTCTGATTCTCATCCAGTTGAGGTCTCTCATCTTCTGTTTGCGGATGATACTATTATTTTTTGTGGGGCGTCTGTGGATGAGGTGAGGTCTCTGCGGCTGCTTCTGGTGTGCTTTGAGGCGGTGTCCGGTTTACGAATTAATGTCGGTAAGAGTGAGATGATTGTCGTGGGCGAGGTTGGGTATGTGGGCTACTTGGCCCGTGTTCTTGGTTGTAGGGTCGGATCTCTCCCTTCTACTTATCTTGGCCTACCGTTAGAGGCTAAGTTTAAGTCTTCTTCGATGTGGAATCCGGTCATTGAGAGGGTTCAGAGGAGGTTAGCAGGTTGGAAGCATGGTTTCCTGTCTAAAGGTGGTCGGTTGACTTTGATCAAAAGTGTTTTGTCTAGCCTTCCGACATATTTTATGTCAGTTCTTCCTTTGCCTCGGTCTGTTGGAAAAAGGCTTGACAAGTTGATGAGGGATTTTCTATGGAGAGGGAATGATGAAGAGTTTAAATATTGCTTGGTGAGCTGGGATGAGGTGTGTAGGCCGCTGATTGATGGTGGGGCTGGGGTCAGGAGCTTAGCCCATTTCAATTCGGCTTTACTGGGGAAGTGGTTGTGGCGCTTTAATAGGGATGGAGGTAGATTGTGGAGGAGAGTGGTGGTCGCTAGGCATGGGGCGGGAACGTATGGTTGGGATCCTAATTTGGGGCGGGCTGCGCATGGGGTGGGGTGGTGGAGGTTTATCGCAAGTGGGTGGGGGAGGTTCTCCTTGCTCACCTCCTTCCACCTTGGGAGTGGGAATAGGATCAGGTTTTGGAAGGATAAATGGGGCGAGGGGGGATCTTTGGAGGTTCTCTTCCCGGGGATGTTTAGGCTTGGGTTAGACAAAGATGGGTTAGTTGAGAATCATAGGCTGAGGGAAGGGATTAGTGAGGTGTGGGACCCAAAGTTAAGGAGGGGTCTCCGTGATTGGGAGCTGGAGGAGGCAGATGTGTTCTTCGAATGGCAGAGGTTGGCGCCGGTTCCGTCTATGGAGGCAGATGGGTTAAGGTGGTCGTACTCTAAGGATGGCTCATTTTCGGTTCGGAGTTACTATACTGTCCTTAGGGGTCGTGGTGGTGCTTTTTTCCCATGGAAGTCTATTTGGAAGTGCCATGCGCCTCCAAAGGTGTGCTTCTTTGTGTGGACCGCAGCCAGACAGGCCATCTTGACTATTCAGGGGCTTCAGCAAAGAGGTAGGAGGATGGCCAGTAGATGTTGGTTGTGTAGAACGGAGGAGGAGACGACTAATCACCTTCTTCTACACTGTGAGGTTACTAGGGGTCTCTGGGATTTATTTTTCTCCCTAAGCCAGATTGTCTGGGTCATGCCTCGTTCGGTGTGCGAAGTGCTTGCGGCGTGGAGAAGGCCTAGGGGTTGGTCAGGTCCGAGGGTGGTCTGGAGGTTGGTACCCCACTGTATTTTTTGGACTATGTGGTTGGAGAGGAACAGGAGATGCTTCGAGGGAGTCGATCTTGATCCTCCTCGAATTCGGTACAATTTTTTGTGCTTGCTTCTTACTTGGTATAGGAAACGTCATGATTCGTCTTTGTCTTTCCTTTTTGAGTTTTTGGAGGAATTCTAGGGGTCTGCGTTGTTAGTGTTGGGTCTCGGTCCTTCGCTTGTTTGCTTTGCATACTTCCTGTATACGGGATCCCGCCCCCTTAGGCGGGTTATTTTATTGGATCATTTGCTTATAAAAAAAAAGACCACTTATTTTAGGCCACATATTGAGATTGTACTTATCAATGACGTGAAGAACCATTTTGGACGTTTATATATATATGTATGGTTCCTGTGAATAGTGTTGGATTCAATTATGTTATCCTTTATAAGTTGGGGACTTAAACTAATGATCATGTAGTTATTTGTGTATTCGATGAGTGCATGTATATTTTAAGTGTTGATTGGTGGCCGGGAGGTGGTGACTAAAATAAGCTTGCCCAAAATTAAACCTAAAACTCTCTGTGTGTGTGCATGGTGTGACAGTCAAGCTGCGACATAATAGGGCAGGCCCGGGGTGTGAGACACACATACATAAAGAACTAAATAAATACTAGACATGTAACAGACTAATATTGCATGTTAACAAGTCCTCATTATTGATAGTTTCGTTCTATGTAGACAAAATCAAATCAATGTGTTAGAGACATGTCACAGAAGTTGCAAATAATTTTTATCTTCACTAGATAATGGTTCTTGTGCTTTGGATTATTATTTTGTTGGGATTATTATTGGTGTCATTTATTATGACTGTAAAAAAATATATTCGATATAATAAATTTTTGATGAGATTAATAATGCAATTGTTTGCATGTGTATAGGAACAATTCAAGGCTCTTTGACATTAATACAGTATTTGATTTGAGTATATTCGTAGGCATCATTCACAATTGAACTTTAATATTATTTCAAGTAGTTATTTAGCTACTCTTAACTTCACCATATGATGAAGAGTAGTTTCTCTATTATGTATTTTGTTTCTTCCATTATCTGATGATATTGTTATAGGTGAAATATGTTGTTAGCAATTTTGCTCAAAAGATTATATATATATATATATATATATATATAAAATATTTTTTTTCAATAGATTATATAGATTTTATGTTTGACCATTGTTACTTGTTTATGTAAAATAATTATTTCCTTAAATTTTCCTAAATTTATCTTTCTTAGTCACAATGGATGAATACGAAATTAAGGTTTTCAATGAATTCTGGGTTTTGAGTTGATTTATATATGAATTTAAGATTAAGTATTTGAAACCAAAACAAACAAACAAAAAAAATCAACTGTTAGTGTTGTGTTTGTGATGTTATTAACATTTTATTAGGAGTGGGTTCATCCTCAATTATTGTAATTAACACGATAGGGGCAAGGAAATTTGGTTCTCAAAATTAATTATGTGTTGGTGTTTGTACGTCATATGTTTCACAATGATCCATATCTTCTTTTTCATTTTTAGGAATCTTCTCAACACAATTTGACCGAGATTAAGCTACCACATGAGATAGAACTTATAAGCAGAAGTAAGAATTTAGCGAAACCTTCTCCTTCACAAAATCTTGCAAAATGAAAGGGAAAACAACTTTCAAAATAAATAAATCAAAACCATGGTTTATAACATGGAGACAATTTCATATGTTCAATAAGTTAGATTTGAAATGAGAACCCAATGAATAAATCTCCCCACTATGAATTAGGACAACGTGCGCGAGCGCGCGGGCACATGTGTTGATGGCCCTATTGTAATTTCATCTTTCATACACCCATACAACGGTGACTCATAACAAAACACCCAATTATAATTTTGTAATTTTAAAAATTTAAAGAGAGTTTATTATTCATATGGGTGTTTGAAGTGTTGGTCGTATGAGTCGCACCTACAATAATGTAAGCCGTAACCGAGTTTTAAGAAATATTTTGGTATATTCTAGGTATGCTTTACAAATACTTTACATGAAGGAGAGAAATACAGTTTTTGAGGATTAGCATATTATGAATTACTACATGGATGCTATTGTTTTAAATGTTAATCAAGACATAGAAGATGTTTGACAAAATATATTTTAGGAGAAAACAATGTAGCAAATAACTCATGTAAACGTATAAATCTAGTAAAAGAAGTAGGTGAGAGGAAAAAATGTTGATTAGATGGACATAAAATGTATAATCGAGCACCAATTTATGGATGAAACGTATAAACTAAACACCATGTGAACAAGTGTAACAACAAATAACTTTCAAAATTAAGGACCGAGACTCATATTTATTTGGATAAAGAAATTCAATTTAGACTCCTATTTTTCAATAACCTAAAATTTTAATTAACCTATCATACATCAACTTACCTAACAATTTTCATTCTCTTATTTTTGAAACTTTTGTTGGAGGATGTGGTTAACATGCAAAGAAAACTCTTTTGGGAGGACATTGATATGTCTCATTTTCTGGGACCTTCAGAAGAGTCAAATTTTATTTGTGATGGTGTGACGTCTCAGTTTGAATCACCGGTAGGAGTATTCGACCCATACATGTTGGAGGAAGATTCGGGTAATGAGGGTGATGGGATTGAGTAATGGGTTGAGGAAATGATATGTGAGTTTGGTAAATTTTTGGGAGTGTTATATGAAGGGAATGAGAGAAAGCGTGGAAGTTGTTTATTAATATCGAGAGGAAATAGAGGTTGAGCAATGTGAAGGAAGGGGAGGGTGGATACCTTTCGAAAGGGAGTAATCGAAGAGAGAGAGAAAGAACTTAGAATATTGCAGTGGTCCATCAATTATGAGGAGGTAAGGGGAGGAAATGATAGTGGGGGAGGTATGAGAGAGAGCGAGAATTGTAGTTAATGTGGGTGTGTATCATTTCTTGAAATGTTAGGGGCTTAACGACCTTGACAAAATAAATATTATTAAGTGAGAGATTTCATTGTAGAGGTTAGATGTATTGTGTTTACAGGAGACCAAAATTAGTAAGATGATTTTTTTTTTTTGGGGGGGGGGGGGGGGTGGAGGGTCGTTAGGCTGAGTGGTGCACTGTTGATTCTTGTGGTTCATCCGGGGGTGGGTGGAGGTAGGGGTGATGATTATGTGGGATAAAAGAGTAGTGGAGAGGGATGATCAACTTATTGGGATTCATTTTTTGTCTTGTTTGTTTAGGAGTGTGAAGGAAGGTTTTGAATGGAGCTTTTTGGGGGGTACGATTAGGTGGATGATATTGTTAGATTGTAATTATGGGAGGAGTTAGGTGTGGTGACGAAAGTTTGGTGGGTACCTTCGTACATGGGAAGGGATTTTAATGTTGTTTGTTATATGGGGGAATAAAGTAGGGGACATATTGTGACACCCCGCCCAATTAAATATGGGTGATCAATACTTTATTAAATTAAAACACGTTTCTCATTTGGTTCATTTTTAGCATCACTGTCAAAAACTATATTAATTACTTCTCACCTAAAAGTTAATTAAGCAAGTGTTAAATTTTATCTTTCATTAAACAGATAACAGTATGCGAAAACAAAACAAAATAAACCATACACACAATCACTGTCTAAAATGATACTGATTAATAAATGACTTGCCGAATAAATCATCGGTTACAAAATCCAAACAAAAATATCCAACGGATAATAATAAATCTCAATACAAAATCTGAATTGAAATAATCTGAATAAGTCCTGAAGGTGACATGCCCAAAATGAAATTTCAACCGAGATAAGATTCCTAATATAGGAATAAAGAAACGACGCGTCTAATCCAACTCCGTCATACATCCTCAGGTGCTGCAGCTGTGTATCCCTGGAATAGATAATCAAGTCTAGCGTCCTTGTGGCTAGACACCAAATAGGTTTTGAAAATATTTGCAGCAAGGGTTAGAACCCAAAATATTTTGAAAATATTTAGCAAGCGATTAAGTTTGCAGTAATTAAAATGCATGAATACTTTTCATATTTAAGTTAGTGCCACACTCCCTTGAGATAGTACTCACCCCTCATCTAAATTGCACACCTAACGCTTTATTCCTAACCCTCGTAGTTGTACTACCTCGTCTAACTAGTCTTGTTATAAATACTTACCGACACACTACTCTAGCCCGAGTAATCTTATTGTTGATTCATAAGTTATTTATCGCATTAACTTAATTAACCATTTTAAAATAAAACTAGATAACAGTCTCACTAGTTATATACAAATAATATCATTTTACCTCATGTAATCCACCAGTATATACATACTTACTCTATTATATACGTATATAATAATACAATTGCACGTCATGTATTTCAACCGTACATAAATATCTATGCTATTATATAGGAACATAATTAATACAATTTCACTCCATGTATTTCACCCGTATATAAATATCAATACTATTATATACGTACAATTATACTACAACATTCAAACACATGCCGTATGTATATTCATCCTCCCGAGTAATAACTCACCGGATGCATTCTCTATAATGAAATCACATCGCAGGTATACTCACTCTAACCCGGTTACCACAAATCGGACTACTCACACCGAAATTGGGTAAGAATATCGCATACGTAGTGGAGGCGATCATATTTATCTGAGAATGAGACCAAATCATACCCAAAATGCCTCACATTGAAAATAAACCACACAATAAAATAATGGACGATATGACCTGGGAATTATACTCTCCTTGCATTCATTAGCCAGGGGATTCACCCACATCGCGCAACCTCCTATGATAGTAGTAGAGGGATATGTATTTATATAATATCTTACACCAATATTTAGGAGCACACACACACTCATATATATATATACACACACACTATCACACTATCCGTATATATATAACAAATTAAACCCGAATACCACGTGCCGAACTCCTGTATCACTAGCTCGAACATAACCGAGCTAACTCCCCGACTCTTAATTTAATTAATTTCACATTAATTAATTTATTAAAGTAGTGTCACTCAACTAGAATACTCGTTACTCGGCCCATAATTTAAGTCGTGCAAATTTTATTTCAGTTAATTTCAAAATAATATTAACCACTAATTAATTCTCACAGTATAAAAAATTCGTTCCCAATTTCCCTACTCCAATCGAGGTAAAACAACTGTTCCCAAATCTTTCCAGCAAATCTTCTCATCCCTACAATTGAAATTTCTATTGGAAACCTCTTTGTTTAAACCCCAAAAATAATTGGGAAAAATAAACTGTCAGGTCCCCCGAACCGGTTCGCCCAACCCATGGAATCGGTTTGCCTCCAATTCCGAACCGGTTCGCTGTACCTGGGTTCTGAACCTTCTTCTTCCCCAACTCGTTTTTCCTCCATTAATAAACCTCTAAGTTTTCTAGTTTTATCCCAAACCTTCATACGATTATTCTCAACATAATACACCCCTATGTCAGGTTCTAAACATCATCTAAACCTTTAAATACAATTAATTTCAACCAAACTCCATCAAATTCTGAATTGGGTTATAATTGGGGTTCATTCAATCGTTCATAAATTCGAGTCTCTAAATCCAAAATTAGACAACAATCTCTACTGGGTTTATTATAGAATTCCAGTTATTACAACCTAGAATTATATAACATCATAAATTTCATATTAATCTACACAACGTGATTAAATAATCCAAAACCCCTTTTTTCATGTAATTCCCACCCAAAACTAATTTCAATAACACTTACTATGATATGAATCAATTATCATAGATTTACATTAAAAGCAATTTAACCACTTGCCTTTATGGATTCGTAGGGTTTGATCCTTTGACGTAGACAGTGATTTGACGAAGAACATCCTTAATCCTTATTGGTTCGGCTCCCAAAAAACTCCCTACTTTCTCCCTCTTTTCTTCTTTCCAGATCGAGGGTTTTCTAAATGAGTTATGCCTGCCACTAACTCCTTAACTTAGGTTAAATAATGTTAAACTCGAAATTAAACAAATGGGCCGAGCCCAAATGACCCGAACACCCCCGTATAAGCCCAACTATGCCTAAAAATGTCTAGGGACCCAATTACTATCCTCGGGTACTCTTTTCCGGCTATCTCGACCTATTCGGAATCAACCATGACCTCTAAATCATCATCTAAGTCACTTTATACAGCTTTTCTTATTTCCCTTTAAAATATGTTCCACGTGAAAATAAATAACAACCTGAATTAAATAAATCTACATCACCAAATTAAATAATTTCTCAATTATATGCATTCTCCAAATCACCAATTTAATTTAAATTCTATATCATCAGAAATACGGGGTATTGCACATATTTTGACTAGACCAATGAAGGAATTCTCAATGTTCATTGATGACTTGAAGTTGGTGGATTTGCCTCTAGTGGGGGGTCGCTTCACAAGGTCTAGTAACAAGGAGACACCTTTGTGCTCTCATTTGGATCACTTTCTGATGTAAGTTGATTAGGAGGAGCATTTCCCTGGAGTGGTGCAATCAGACTTGCCTAGGGTAATCTCTGATCATTTCCCAATTATTTTGGAGTGCGGTGGGGTGTCGAGGGGGAGGGTGTGAAATAGCTCGATTATATGACTTAGATCTAAATCCATTAAATACACTCCGGGATACACAAACACAACACACAATACAATTATAACTAGGCCAAAAAATTGTTATTTTTCAATATTTAGTCTTTATTACTAAACCCTAAGTGAGCATTTGATACGTAAATACAAAGCACACAACCATAACGTTGCAATGTATTAGGAAAATACAAATGGGAAGAACCTTGGATGGATAGGCCTAGACAAAATCCACAATAGATATGGTTTTATAAGAAGACACAAAAGACTTACAGACATGACCCTACAAGTATTGTTGATGTTGTCATCAACACCTCCGTCCGTAGTACGTGTAACTCCAATATGTTGCATGACACCTCCCATGTCTCAATTCCACCGAAAGCCAAACTCTATCTCCAACCCGTGTGGAGGTCCACCTCACACAATGATGATGAATGTCGGAGAATATGATTCTGGGTTTATATTCTTGAAAAATGATCTAAAAAGATCATACAAATGTTGGAGAAATTTTCTCAAATGATTTTTGTCTTTCCTTAAAAGTTAAAAGAGGTTTTTTATCGAATTTTTCTCGATCCCCTTATGTTTGAATAAAATGGAAGCAGTGGGGAATATGAGTTGTGAAGAAAAACTGCTAAAAGAACCGTTATTTTCCATTACTATTATGTTCGTTCGAATGACATGTAGTCTCGTTCGAATAATATAGCTAAATGTCGTTTGAACGAGATGCGAACGAGGTTTCAAATGAGATCTTAGCACAAATCCTCAAGGGATCTCATTAGAAGTCGTTGAATCACCTTGTTCGAACGAGATTGCAGATGTTGTTAGAATGACCTTAATAAAGTTATTAAAAATAAATTAAAGTTAAAAAATGTTTTGTAAAAACTGGAAGCCTATAAAGTAATTCTCCAAAAAACTTTAAAAGCGGATCATATACTTTTGGGAAAAATAAGTGTTCGGATTGATGATATGAACTTTTCAATGCGGCGAAATTCCATTTGCTTAATTTCTTCATTGTGGAGTATAATATGACAACTAAATAATTTAAATGTTTTGTATAATGGAAATAACCAATACAACAAATTGACTCGACTTGGAAATTTGTCCTTATAAATCTCCCCCTTTGGCTATTCCGCGACAAACATAAAAAAAAATGAAGAAAACTCAAAATTTGCTAAGCCGATCCTAATTCCCATCCCCATAACCCAAAAGAAAATGGACAAACTCGACTCCCTAACAACCTAGATGCTTGAAGCTCTTTGTAGGCATGAATCTGGCAATTTAAATGACCTACACACATCAAACAACAAATACATACACGCATGTGGAGAAAATTAATGATATCCAATATCTAGTACAAATGAGAGTAATAAGTAAAAACTAAATATGCCATAAACAAATGTGCCATAAACAAATATCCTAAGCTAACTGCGGAGAAAATTAATGATATCCAATATCTAGTACAAATGAGAGTAATAAGTAAAAACTAGAAATCTCTCTCACAAGTACATAAAAAGAAATGAATATAACAAGTTGTCACTGGGTCAAATCATTGGGTGAATCATCTAAATTATCGTCTCCAAATGATGATCCGGTACCCAAAGGACCCGCACCATGTCGCATCTCACCACCACGAAGCTCCCCAAAATGCTGCATAATAATTGAATCTCGATGAGCTTAGGCCTCCTCTCTACGGGCCTAAGCCTTCTCGGCTCTCTCTCCCTCTCTTCTTAGAGGAAAAGAACTCCTACATCATGTCCCTATCGCATCAACTTAAGCTCCTCCAACTCGGATGGGGTATGACGATGAGAGGTAGATGTCCTAGACTGAGAGGAGGCAGATGAGGCTACTGAGTGAGATGACTCAGAATGGGATGAAGTGGGATGAGGTGTGCCTTTAGGAAGATGACTCAGAGACCGACCAATAGATAAAGTGTCTATAGATTGATAACGGGTGGCAGTAATTTTAGTAGGAAGGAGAAGGCAACCAACATCAAGACAGTGTCGAGTAACTAAAATGGCAAATGGTAAGGCCTGTGTGACATGAGCTGAAGGAAAAATCCTACCAGCTCGGAGAATGCCAAAAATATGTGCTGGGAGGTAAATGGAAGCCCCAACGTTGATACCATACATCAGACGCATGTGGTTGGGCGTAATATGAGTATGGTTTGAGCTTGAATGAGACACGCACAAACAATCCAATTAAGGATCATAAAATTAGATTTAAGGTTACTATGATAGATAATGGAATTAACTGGCTCTAATAACTCAAAGACTATCTAAAAATGTGATCAAGGTCGGGTCTCGCATCATTGGCCCAAGGATAGGAAGGGTTGGATTCTTGGGGAAAACCAGTTAAGCGAGCAATGGAATCGGTGATAATTACGATTTCCTTACCACGAACCTTAGACACTAGCCCTCGCTCACTAAAAAGCATGACAAAGAAAAACTCCCGGATAACATTGGGGTAAATGGGGTCACGTAGGTTAAATGTAGGGTCCTAACCTCGAGTAGAAAGCCAAGTAAAGGAGATGGTGTCGGATAGAGACTAGGTTAATGGTTTTCTCCCTAACTATAGACCTAGTCGAGAAATCTAGATTATGAAATATGCTGTGGTTAGCATGAGTTCCCAAACGGAGTAAAAGGTTAGGGATGACTGAGTCTTCTAAGGAGTGTTCCTCGTCGGACTGAACTACACACCTTGGACGCCTACTACGAGCTATAGAGAAAGATGGAAATATTTTTACACCCTACCCAATATCACCAACCGATTTGCCAAACCACCAAAACCAACAACAATGCCCAAACTCCATCAGAATAACACAAATATATATAACATAAGGCCCTTCAAAAATAAAAATAAAAAATAAATGATTTTTCATGAGTGTTTTGACACAAAATTTGTTTTTTGAAATAAAAGTAATACCAAAAAAAAAAATCAAGAAGTGTCATTTAATCGGGGCAAGAAAAAAAAAATTATGTTTTTCCGAAAAAAATTTATGATACACATATAGCCCCAAAAAGAGAAATATTGTTAAGTTTTCATATGAAATGGAGTATGATTGAGCAAAAATTACGACGCAAAAATGTTGCATGTTAATAATAGTAACCCAATACACATGGACTCAAACAAAATGAAGGAAATACATAGTATAAGAGTTGAAATGAGAGAATACCTCAAGAAGAATTTCCAAAAACTCAAAAAATCTCTAGGATTAATGGAGGATAGCCTTAGGTGTTATGGGTTTAATATAGGAGGAGAGATAAGATGGAGAGTTGAGGAGTGGATGGTGTTATAGTTTGAAAGGGTGAGAGAAAAAAGGAGAGAAAAAGAAGTGGGAGGAAAATGAAAAGACTCAAACGGCTAAGACTAAAGAAACTCAACCGACCTGATAAAAGCTCGGTTGTTCGAACTACAAGTGTTCGGGTTCAAAAGATGTCGTTTAAATGGCATTTGGACGATACTTTGAAGGAGAAGTCGAGACTGGCAGGGAAGAGTTTGGTTAGAATCTCGCTCGAAAGAGAGTTTAAACGAGATTTCAGTAAAGCCAAAAATAATGAAAAAAGTAGAAGATATAGAAAAAGATAAAGAACCAACAAAGATGAAAAACAAAAAAAATTATTTTAAAATTGTCATAGGAAATCTTAAAAATATTCGGATCGTGGAAATGGAATGCATAGGTGTGATCAAATCGAATAAGATCATCCCCTAAGATAACGTACGAATGCATAATGCTAAACAATATTCCTACACGTTATGCACTTACACAATTAAGGAGAATTCAGTTCGTGTCTAGTCACTTTAACAAAGATGCCTAGAAGTTTGATGATTCTTCCGCCAATAGCGTCACCTAAAACGCAATATGATGACTTATTGTGCAAACTCATTGATCTTAGACTTATGTCTCTCTCAAATGCATTTATTTATGAATTTCACATAATATATTGAAGCATCGATGTAGAATAAATATTGGCCTTAACAATTTTGTTTTTATATGCCATATAGCATTTTAGGCTCTTTTCTAATGGTGGCTTTTCACGCAAAAGAGTTTTCTTCTTTCGTAGCCCATTTCCATTACTCACACATTTTAACACAATCCATTATATGGGCAATGGTTCTTACATGCATAGTTTATTTGTCTATTACTTATATGATTAGGTGACAAATCTAATAAGACAAAACCTTACTTCACCTAGCATATGTAACTCAAGATTAACATCCTCAAGATTTCATGACATATGTGTGCATAAAAGGCAATGATATGAGGCCAACGTAGAGGGAAATATTATAAACGGGCATCAAGGCATCATAGAAACACATAATGCGCATAAGAGATGAAATCAATACTAACTACTCATCGTAAGCCACATGAACAGGAATGATATTGTGACCCGAATATCTCACAAGCATATCCCAAATGGAAAAAAATAAATTTTGATTTATGAAAACATTTATACAACAAAGGAAAATGAAAACATCTTTAGAAGTTTTGAAAATATATGTATATAAATATAATTTAGTTCATAGGGATAATGATAAGCATATATCTCACCCTAAACTAGATTTTTAATTTCGAACTCAATCAACGGAGCAAACCCCTATGGATTTCCTAAGATCCTCGAACCTAAGGGCATAGAGGTTTGGTAAATATATCGACCAATTAACGTTCGGAGCCTACAAAGCTTAAGTAAATGACTTTCTCTTCAACTAATTCATGGATAAAGTGCTCACGAATCCTAATGTGCTTTATTATTGAATATTAGATGGGATTTCAAAACATGTGAATTGCGCTCATATTATCACAATGAATAGTCATTGTGCCTTGTGAAATATCATAATCCCTAATATTTTCTTCATCCATATGAGTTGTATGCAACAACTCCCGGAACCTAGGTATTCGGCCTCTGCAGTGGATAAAGAAATGACTCATTCATGAGACAAGTGAACTCCAAAAATAGAAACATTCGCCTGAGGTGATCTTACATTCATCAACATCTCCGACCCAATCAGCATCAAAATACGTCGATAGACAATCACATTAGTATCGAAAGAGTACCAAAATCCCAAAAGACAGGGTCCCACTCACATATTTGATAATACGTTTAATGATAAATAAGTGCGATTTTTTTGGGAGACCTGATAACGGGCGCAAACTCATACAACAAAGGAAATATCCGAATGACTAGTGGTTAAGTAGAGTAAACTACCCATCATACTCCTAAAAAAAGTGTGATCTACATCCTTCCCTTCATTGTCTTTGCTAAGCTTAACAAAGGAATTTATGGGTGTATGTGCATACCTAGATGAGTTTAAATTAAATTTCTTCACAAGATCTTTCGCATACTTAGATTGAGATATATATATTCCACTATCGAGTTGATGCACTTGAAGACATAGGAAGTAAGTAATCTCGTCGATTATACTCATCTCAAGCTCACTTTGCATTTCTCCCCTAACTATGTGAGTATGTTGGTTACATGTGGACCCAAAAACTATGCGTCGACATGCACTTGGGTAACCAAAATAACACTTTCATCCCAGTGAACAAAGAACATCATGACCAATCACCCTCTCGTGAAGCTACGAGCAAGGAGATAGGAAGTAAGCCTCTCATACCAAGCACGCGGTGCTTGCTTCAAATCATACAAGGCTTTCTTCAAGTAAAAGAAGTGGTTTGGGTGCTTAGGGTCTTCAAACCCTTTTGGTTGTTCCACATAAACTTCCTCCTGAAGAATGCCATTTAGGAAGGCACTTTTGACATCCATTTGATAAATCTTAAATTTTAGATTCCATGCAATGGTTATTAAAAGGTGAACGGATTCTAGCCTTGCAACAGGAGCAAACGTTTCATCAAAATTAATACCTTATATTTGGGTGTACCCTTGGGCAACTAATCTAGCTTTATTACGAATAATGACACCATTTTTATCCATTTTCTTTTTAAAGATTGATTTGGTACTAATGATGTTAGTATCGTTAGGCTGGGGAACCAACTCCCAAAACATCATTCTTTTGGAATTGAAGCAACTCTTCTTACATGGAATTTATCCAATGTTCATGTTTTAGTGCTTCTTTGAAATTTTTGGGCTCGATATTAGAGGTATAACACAAATATGTAAACTCGTTTTTAAGTTGCACTCTAGTCTTGACACCTAAGTCAGGATTCCCAATAATATTGTAAAGGTCATGACTTTTGCAAATCCAAGGCGATGGATCCCTTTCCTCAAATATGGGGTACACCGAGTCATTATGAGAATAAATTTGATCAACACCGGGGGGTGCATCGTTCACATAAGAGGAATTGTCCTCAACATCAACACATGTAGCTGGAGCATCATATTTTATAGTAATATTTATTGATTCCATGACTTTAGAGCTAGAAAAATTATGAACCCTATAAGCTCTACTATTTAGTGAATAACCTAGAAATATACCTTCATCACTCCTCGAGTCGAATTTCCATAGAAGCTTTCAATCCCTAAGTATGTATCATGAACTCCCAAAGACTCGAAAATAGGCTAGGTTGGGTTTCTTACCTGTCCACAATTCATATGGAGTTTTATTAGTATGAGGACGTAAGTATACCCTATTCATCGTGTGAGAAATGGTACTTACCGCTTCCGTCCAAAACCTTTGAGACACTTTCCTACCAAGAAGCATAGACCTTGACATTTCTTAGATTTTTTTTATTCTTCCTCTTAACTATGCCATTTTGTTGAGGAGTACGAATGGCCGAAAACTCATTCTTAATACCAACTTCATCACAAAAGGCATTCACACACAGGATTCCTTAAATTCAGTTCTATGATTACTTTGAAAGATATTTATGTTGACACCATTTTGATTTTGTAGGACTCGGCATTTAACAATAAAAAACTCAATCGCGTTGGACTTTTCCCTAAGAAAACCTACAATTGAATATCTTAAAAAATCATCTACCACCACTAGGATGTATCTCTTTTCTTCCCTACTCTCGGTACGAGTGGGACCATAAGGTCCATGTGAATTAATTCAAAGATATGAGAGGTGGTAATAGGTTTAACTTCTTATGAGGGCTCTTAATTTTCTTTCCAAGTTGACAAGGATCGCAAATTGAGTAGGTTGGTTTTCCTATTGATGGCAAGCCATGAACTAGGTCTTTCTTCACTAGACGATCGATATATCTAAAATTGACATCACATAGATGTTGATGCTAAAGGTAGGCAGTGGAAACCTTGGCACTATTATAGACGAATAAAGACTTTGGAATGATCCCATAACAATTATCACTAGTCCTCATACATTGTTGTATATTCTCACCAGATTTATCATCAAAAGTACACTTAGTCTGGTTAAATTTAATTGCTTGGTTTTCATCACATAATTGGCTAATGCTTATCAAATTAGAGTTGAGTTCATCAGAATACATAACTTTTTATAGTTTTGGAAAATCGAAAACTTCACTGGTGTCTCTTCCCATAATTCTAGATTTACTCCCATCACCAAAGGTAACCTTACCCTCCCTGTGATCCTCAAGAGTGGTAAAAAGAGATCTATCACCTGTCATATGTCTGTAGCACCCACTATCAAAATTCATTTAGAGGGTATTTTGAGCCTTTAACGCAACATGAACAACTAATGCCTTCTTGGTCTTATCTTTTGAAACCTAAGTGTGAGTTGTGTTCTTGCCATTGTTGTTTCTAGTGTTTTGGTTATAATAACTTTCTTAGGGCATAGATAACCTTAGAAACTCTTCCATTAAACCTTTGGATGTATTAACTAGATATTCCACTGGCTTTTTAAGGCTAGCCAAATGACTATAATGTGGCATAGAATTAGGGAGATAAGAGTTCTTCCTAAGCTTGCAACATAAGTCTCTAAGATGACCCCGTATGTTTAAAAAGGTCAAACAAGGTTGATTTGGAGTCACCTTCATAGGTTGCTTAGGTATATTTCTCTTAAGTGGGTTAAGTTTAGGAGGGTACGTTTTGGTAACAGACTTTGCTAAAGGTTCAGATTTAGCATTGGATGAATCACCACCTTCATATCTTATAACTTTTCTCTCTTGATAACCTTTCTCCTTTTAACTTAGGACTGGTTTGAGAAACAACTTCCCCATTCTCTCGGGGTTGTCCTCAAGAGCGACTTTGACTTCCTGAGAGGTCTCGAGATCTTTCTCAAGTTTGATAATGGTTTTTTAAGTATTTTTTGAAACGATTCATGAATTTCTTTAGTAACATGAGCTAGAGAATCAGTCAAATCATTCTTTTCTTCACCCGCTAAAATAATCTTCTCCGAAAAGGAAATCTTGATCACCTTGAGTTGACTAGCTAAGGCCTCTTTCTCCTTCAGGACTTTTAACTCTTTTTCTAACGTCAACACCTTAAAGTTAACTTTTTATTATTCTTTGAAAGTGCATGGACTCGTTGTATAACTCAGAATAGGCCGAGTGCAAATCACTTTCATCAACATCACTCTCACTAAAGAAAACATCAATTGCTTATGAGTGATTAGATACAGCTTCAAGTTTTTCATGCCTGAAAATGTTAATATTGGGATGCAACTTACTTGAGGAGCTATCATGACTCGCCATGAAGGCGGTGGAATTATTTCCATATGGAACAGAGTCATCGGAGTCTTCAAACGAATTGTCACTATCGCTATGAGTCGCATTATAAACGACTTTGTCCTTGCCTTGTCTCTTAAGCTTATCGGGGCACCCATACACTCTATGACCTCATACCTTACACTCAAAACATCTTTCATATTCATCCTTTTTAAAGTTATCTTTTTTAGAATTCTCACTTTTATATTTCTTTTAATCCTAATCAATAGAATTTCTACTTGCCTTATTTTTATATTTCTAAAATTTTGATTTATCAAATTTTGAATTATCAAATTTTGAATTTTACTTTCTAAACTTGAGAAACCTTTGAATTTTTTATCAAATAAGGCCATATCGTGATGATCTATATCAGACTCATCGGATTCAGACACTTCTTCCTTTTTAACTTTTAGAGCAGCTCCTTTTTCTTTCTTTTTGTTATCTTTAGTAAACATGTCTAACTCATGTTTGGATATCACCTACAATCTCTTCAATTTTTAAGGAATTTAACACACCTAAAGAATTAAGGACAATAACTTTAACATTGAATCGACTAGGGAGAGATATAAGAATATTCTTGACTACACGATTTTCAGGGATCTTATCACCTAAGTTGAAATATGAGGTAACTATATTAGAAATACGACCATAAAACTCATCAAAAGTTGCACTCTCTTTCATGGTGATAGTTTCAAATTGAGTGGTTAGATTCATGAGTAACTTGAAGAATGTACCATGCTTCCTTGTAAGTTTCACATGTCATGATACGACAAAACTCCTCAGGAATAAGGACATTAACTAAAACATTTAAACCCTTAGAATTAAAATTGCATAATTTTAACTCATCCTCACCCCATTCCTTTACAGTTTTTAAAACAGTAGATTCTCCAACTACAAAGGTTGGAAAGGACCACCCTTTTTCAACAACAAGCCAAACACGTTCATCAATTGATTTTAACGAAGATCTCATATATGCTTTCCAATAGGCATAATTTCTTCCATCAAACTTACGGGGTTTATTTTACGAATAACCTTCTGTATAACCTCCGGGATTCATCTACATAACTTTTAGAAATCTTCTTTGATGCCAATTTGAAATAGCTCGATTATATGTCTTACGTCCAAATTCGTGAAATAAACTCTAAAATACACAAACACAACGCAAGATACAATTATAATTGGGCCAACAGATTCTTAATTTTTAATTCCTAGTCTTAATTATTAAACCCTAAGTGGGCATGCAGGATATGATATGTAAATAGAAAGCACACAACTACAATACCATGATGTACGAGGAAAACCCAAATGGAAAAATCTCAGACGACCTGGCCTAGACAAAATTAATTATGAATACAATTTTATAAGAAGACACAGAAGACTTACAGACTTGAGCCTACATTTATCGTCAATGTCGTCTTCAACACGTCCGTCCATAGTACATGTTGCTCCAACATGTTGCACGACACCTCCTGTGTCTTGGTATCCACCAAAATCCAAACGCCGTCTCCAAACCATTCGGAGGTCCACTGCACACAATGGTGATGAATGTGGGAGAATTTGATTCTGGGTTTATGTTCTTAAAAAGTGATTAAAAAAGATAATACAAATGTTGGAGAAATTTGCTCAAAGTATTTTTGGCTTTCCTCAAAAGTTAAAAGAGTTTTTTTATCTGATTTTTCCCAAGCCCCTCATGTTTGTGTAAAATGGAAGCAGTGGGGAAAATGAGTTATGAAGAAAAACTGCTAACATAACTGTTGTTTTCCATAAATGTTGCGGTCATTCGAACGACGTGTAGTTTTGTTCGAATGACATGGAAAAATGTCATTTGAATGAGATGCGAACGATGTTTCAAACGACATCTCAACACAGACCCTTAAGGGATCTCGTTAGAAGTCATTTGAACCACCTCTAAAAAAATGTGTTGTAAAAACAAGGAGCTTATAAAATAATTCTTCAACAAACTTTAAAAAAGGGTCATATACCTTTGGAAAAAATGAGCGTCCTGATTGATGATATGAACTCTTCAATGCGGTGAAGTCTCAATTTCTCAAATTACTTCAATGTGGAGTATAATATGACACCTAAACAATTTAATTATTTTGTCCAATGGAAATAGCCAATAATACAAATTAACTCGATTTGAAAAAAATTCCTTACAAGGAGACTTTTAGATTTAAGAATATGTGGTTGAAGGAGGAGGATTTCATTAAGAGAGTGAGGGTGTGTGGGACTATTACTATATGTAGGGATCTACTGGTTATATATCGGCGAAGAAGCTCTTTCCTTAAGGTGGACTTGAGAAAGTGGAATAAAAAAGAGCTTTAGAAGCATGAGGGAATCCATTATTTGAGAATTAAAAGAGTTTAAGAATTAGATGAAAAGGAAAGGGGTGGGTTTATTTTCTAAAGAAGAGTGGTTAAGGAAGAAGGAGATGAAATGGTAAGTAGGGAGGAAAATAATCCAGTAGGAGATTTATTGGAGACAAAAATCAAGAGCGATGTGGATGAAGGAAAGAGATGGAACCAACAAGTTTTTTCATAGAACAACAAACTATCATCGTAGATTTAATCATATAGGAAAGATAATGGTGGATGGGGTGGAGTATAAGTAAGAAGTTGAGAATAGGGAAGTTATTAATGAGTTTTATTAGGCCTTGTTCGCAGAAGAAGAGGAGTTGAGGACTACATTAAACGAGTTGGAGTTCGGTGTTATTTCGAGGGAGAGTAACGATGACTTGGAGAGACCATTTTCAGAGGAAGAAGTGGTTATAGTGTTGGATCAAGTTTCGGGAATTTATAGGTCCTTGATGGGAATTTTCAACAATGTTGGTCGGTGTTGAGAGGTGATGGTCTTTCCTTTTTCAAGGATTTACACGAGAGAGGTAGATTCTAGTTAAGCTTGAATATTTACTTTATAGCTTTGGTCCCAAAACAGGAGGGGCAATGGATGTGAGGGACTTCTCATCCATTGGTTTGGTTGGGAGTGTTTATAAGTTATTGGCTAAGGTGTTATCGTCAAAATGAGGAAGGTCTTAGATCGAATTTTATGTGTGGCTCATAATGATTTTGTGGGGGTAAGGCAAATCTTGAATGGGGTGGTAAATGAATATGTGGAGGCGAGATTAAGGGGTTGTGAGTCAGGCCTAGTATGCAAACTAGATATCTAGAAGGCATATGATTATTTAAATTATCTTTTTCATTGAATGTTCTTGAAATAATAGGGGTTGGTCAGATGTGGCGTTTGTGGATAAAAAGCATCATTATCACTATTAGGTCTTTCGTGCTGGTGAATGGTGCACTAAAAGGATTTTTTCCTCATACCAGATGGTTACACCAAGAGGATCCACTTTTAACATTCCTCTTTATTTTGGTTATGGAGGGGTTGAGTAGGATTTTTAACAAAACACTGGGGGCGGGCATGCTAAGCAGTTTTGCAATGGGGGACCTAAGGGGCGCCTAGTGTAGGGTGTCCCATATTTTATTTTTCGATTATACTATAATTTTTTTTGTGGAGATGAGGAGGATCTAATGCGTAGGTCAAAGATCATTTTAATTTGTTTCGAGACAGTTTCAAGGTTACATATCAATATGGGTAGGTGTGAAATGATCCTGGTTGGGAGTGTAAATGAGGTTATTGAGATGTCGGAGGTGATTGGGTGTACAGTGGGATCACTACCATATAATTACCTAGGATTTCTATTAGGAACTTCATTAAAAGCTAAGGCCATTAAGGATACGGTTATTGAGAGGGTGTAAAGGAGATTGGCGGGGTGGAAGAAGAGATACTTGTCTAAAGGAGGAAAACTTACATTAATAAAGAGCACACTATTTAGTTTCCTTTTTATTATCTTTCCATTCTTCCGATGCCAATTTTCGTTCAACAAAAGATAGATAAGATTTTGAGAGATTTTCTATGGCATAGTTAGGTGCGTTGGGAGGAGGTGAGCAAACCGGTAAGGGAGGGAGGGGTAGGTTTTAGAAATTTGATTGTATTTTATAAAACTATTTTGGAAAAGTGGTTGTGGAGGTTTTTGGGTGAGGCATATTGGTTGTGGAAAAGGGTAGTGGTGCTGAGGTTTGGGCTTGTCCAGAATGGGTGGAGATCACGAGAAAGGCATTTTCCACATGGGGTAGGGTTGTGGAAGCATATTTTGGGGACGAATGGAGTTCCTCATGTGACAATTTTTTTCCATTAAATGATTTAGTGGAAAAATTTTAATGATTAGTCACAATTTTTTGTGACTAAATTTTTTTTTCTTGCTGTTAACAGAGAGAGAGTCATGTTGTGGATGGATAAATAAGGGGGAGGCCGATATTTAGAGGAAATATTTCCTGGGCTATTCCGTATTGAAAGTGAGAGGAAAAGATCGAAATATTTGGAGGGATAAGGATAGAATAGGATGGGACTCTAGGTATAGAAGGAGCCTACGACATTAGGAATTAGAGGAGGCAATTAGGAATTAGAGGAGGCAAAAGAAATGTTTGATTGGTTGGGCAAAATAGGTTTTCCTCAAGGGAGAGGACTGTTTGTGGTAGAGTGGAAGTAAGAAAGGTTTATTCCTTGTGAGATCTTATTATGTGGATTTGATGGGTAGTAAAGGGATGGAGTTTTCTTAGAAGATCATCTGACATATTCGTGTGCCATCAAAAGTAACTTTTTCGCATGGATAGTAGTGACACAGGCTATTATGACGATGGACGGGCTGAAGAGGAGAAGTAAACGCTTGACAAGTATGCGTTGAATGTGTAAGAATGCTGAGAAAATGGTAAAATACTTGTTGCATTATTGGTGGCTAGGGGATTATTTATTTCATCTTCAGGGTGAAATGGGTGTGTGCTAAATCTTTTAAAGAGGAGATGGTAGCCTGGAGCTACATGACTAAGGGAAGGGGGAGTTTAGTTTTGTGTGGAGAATGACCTCTTTATTCATTGCATGGACTATATGGAAAGTGAGGAACAAGAAGTATTTCCAAAGAAAAGATATTAGGTCAACAAGACAATGATATACCCTTTTGAGCTCTTAATATATGTGGTTTAAAAAAGATGCAAATTCTACTTTTAGTGCTTTTAAGGTTTTTTAGGAGTTGGGGAAGGGAATTAATTGTATAGTTCATGGTTAGGCTTGAGGAAGAGGGAGGATGGGAATTTTTTTTTTCTTTTCCCATTTTATTTTTATTTTTATGGTGTTTTGAAAACTTTTTGTATCTCTCTCGTATACATGTTTCCACCCCCTTAAGTGTTTTTTATTAGGGTATATTACCTAAATGGCCACTAATGCTTGGTAAATGTTTCTATTGAGCACCTAATAAATTTTTTTGTACCTATTAAGCCATTAATGTTTATTGCTTATTTCTAATAAGACATTTTGTTTTAAAAAAATGCTAAAGTTAAGATTTCGCATAATTTATCACTTTGACCCCATTTAAATATGTAAACTTACTTTTTTTACCTCATTAAACACTCTAAAGTTTTTTGAGCCACTTACTCTTGATATGAAAAATAATTTTTTTTGAAAAATAATTTTTTTAACTAAGAAAAAGTTTTTCTAGAAATAATTTTTAACAACTTTAATTATAAAAATAGTTAAAGAAAGTTTTCAAAATTTAATTTTTAATATAAATTACAAATATTTTTTCGGTAAAAACTTTTTCTGACATGTTATTTGTAAAAAACATTTAAGTTTTTATTTATAAATGACAAACAATTTTTAAACTAAAAAACAAATAACTAGTTAGTAGTATAAAATATATTAAACATTAAAATCCATTTTGAAACTTGTATAATTTCCTTTTTTTAAATGTGTTAAACATTAAAATACAGTAAATTATATATATAAAAAAATTACAATTATAAAAAGAACTGTTGATATTATAAAAAAAATTGTACATACTTTGTCCCCTTTATTATTTAAACAAATGCATGATTTTAAAATAAAAAACTGTACGTACACTTTCTTCATAAAATAAAATTGTTTCTATAAATAAAAATTGCATTTTAACTTATTTTTTTTTAGAAAAATGTTTGTTATTTTTATTAAGAAACGTGCTCTATTTATTAAATTAAATTATTAACTCTTCTGTATAAATTAAAACGGTAAAAACCCGTTAAATGTTTTTATGAAAACGGCTTGTTAACTATTTTTTGAAGTTTTTATTTATATAAAATAGTTTTTATTTAATAAAAACATTTTAAAATAGCAAACAAATTTATATTTTTATTAATAACAAATTTTAAATTTTGATTTTTTTAACTGCTTTGTATATATAAAAACGTTATAAAACTGTTTAAAAGAACTATTTTTTTTATAAAAAAAGTTTATTATTATAAAATAAAAAACAGATTTTTTATATAAGAGTAAGTTCACAAAAAACTTTGGGGTGTTTAATAAGGTAAAAAAGTAAGTTTACATGTTAAAATGGGGTCAAATTAGGCGAAATACGTTAACTTTAATGGTTCAATGGAGGGGCTTAATAGAAATAAGTGATAAACATTAAGGGTTGAGTAGGTACAAAAAATATATTAGGGCTCAATAGAAACTAAAGGAACAAGATTAATTTGTCACGTGACCGAACACGTGGCGAGCAACCGGGAGGAAGGATAAGGAGTACTCGACCCATGATAGTTGGGATAATGGCGAATCTAATGAATTCAGTAAGGATTGAGATAAACATTAAGTGACCTACGGACATAGGGCACTAAATTAATAAGTACGACCAATCTAATAACATTTGAAATTAATTGTAACCAACACGAAATAGCTCGAACTCTCAGCTAGCAACACTAGCATTCCAGCCACTTCCATTCCCTCTCTTAAATAAAAGAACACTCCCCTTTACTCCCGTGGATGTAGTCCGATCTCATGGAAAAACCACATAAACAGTTATATTTGTCATTCTTTTTGCATTCATATAATTATTTGGGGCATTCCTGATATTTCTCTAAATATTTTGGGAAGAATCTCCTACAATTTGGCTACATTTGTGGAAAACGAAGCTCTCATCACCACCAAAGTCAAGAAAAAATCGAAAACCTCATCATGAGTGTAGAGTAATCTCACCCCACCCAAGCAAAGAGTCACATACAGTCCAAAATTCCCATCGTTAGGAGGGAACGAACTCCTGTGCGAATGCCCCCTTTCCAGCAACATCAAGGTCTAGAGGATGCTTGCCCAACGGATCTGGACCAAATCGGTGGCATCAAACGCCATCGATTACCCAGGATGAGGAGAAAGCTATCTCTCGTTTGTCTAGTATTTATGAGGAGAAACTCAAAAATCCGTGATAAAGAGATCACCCGTCTGAGGAAACAACTTACCTAGAAATCAGAGGGTAGCACATCAGACTCACGAATTCAGCCTCATCACAGAAGAGTACCTCGTCATCCATATCTACATTCTGAGGGCAATACCTTGAATTTCATACTTGACGACATCACATGAGGAGACCTCGTTCCCCCTGGAATCAACCCATCTGGGCTTCACATTCGATGAGTTACCATGTGATCCATTATAATCAGCACAACCATTCTCTTAGAAAATCTCCATTCTGTGACACCCCGCCCAATTAAATATCGGGTGACCAGCCCTTTATAAAATTTATAACATAATGTTTTGTTGGTTCATTCTTAGCATCACTGTCGAAAACTTAAATCCAATTAATTACCTAACATTTAATTAAGCTAGTGTCAAAACATTTTCCAATTAAACTTGAACCCAATTAATTCAATAAATTTCTGAACATGTAATTATAAATCATACACAAGAATTGAATGCGGACTGAATCAATTACTGAATAATTAAGACTAGATAAAATCTTCCAATTCAATGCCACAAACCAAAACATAATAAATACTCAATCCAACTGAAAAGAACTACAAAGTAAACTGAGTACGACTCCGCTAATGAGAATGGGCGACACATGCCCGAACTAAGATATCTGAACTAGGAACTGAATGAAATGAGAGAAGCGTCTAATCTCAAATGACCCGCAACTTCCACAACAGTTGCAACTCGACAAAAAATCCAAGTATCTAGAATCGGTGTCCCTGTGGCTGGGCACACACACACACACACACATATATATATATATGTATATATATATATAGCACAAGAGAGAAGAAATGCAAGAGACGGGTCAGAGCCCGATGTTTTAAAAAGATTTATTAGCAAGTATTTAAAATCGCATAAAACAAGTATCATATGCATGTTAGTTTGAACTCTCACATGATATTCTCACCTCTCGACTAGTGTGCACACCTAACGTACATCTAATCCAACCTAGCCATCTGACACACTCTTAACTAGGAAAAGGCTTATCCTACTAGTTACCCCTCGTAGTAGTATCTCGTATTTGATCTCGTCATTTATCATTTTAAATAAGTGTTATCACACTAAAGTCAAGTATTTACTATTTACGTTACTGAATATTTCACTATCTTAATAATCTGTAATTATCTCATTTTAGATATACCATAAGCATACATATATATTCCTCACTGTTATATATATACGTGTATTAACACAATCTTAATATCCTACAAATATCACATTGTAAGTATAACACAAGTATACATATATATCCACCACTAGTGTATGTATATATATATATATTAACACAGCACCCCAAGGATACACCTGTAGTGCATTGCATACTCTGCTATCATGTCCCTGTACATCTCGTACTTAAATGAGGACTATCGGTTCGAAAATCTCCCATGAACCATATAAACAAATCACACATATTGGCGGCGAACATAGTTCACATACCTATGGATCACAAACATACCTACGCTCCCATAGTCAGCGACTTATCAACTCACAAATAAGTCTTCACAATCCTATGTTCTGAGATACAAGTCAAATATCCCCCCAAAGGTCACTCAGGATAAGACTGTTTCTGCACAACCCCCCACGATAGCAGGCATCTAGGTATGTCATACACATAATATCAAATATAGGTATACACACAACCCATCAAATCAAACGGTATACACACAACCAAATGTCATATTCCATACGTAGTATTACCGTTAATAAATACTATCAATATATTTTTAAATCATGATATTCCCTCTTTCGTAATATATATAACGATAATATGTCACCCGAAAATCCTTAATACATAATCATAAGAAGTACCAAAAGTAACCACTAATTTTTATTCTTATAAGTTCCATATCATTCGAACTAATATCGTAAGTATTTATCATTTAATACTCTCGACGCATTTACAATTACGATTATCTCTCTCTCGCAATCTTTAAGGTAAATTCACCGTTCCAAATATTTGAATCATTATACCTAAAAAACTCCTAATAACTCTGCACTATTTCGGGTTCATCAAATACTAATTTTTCTCACTCAAATTGACTGTTTACACAAATAGGGGCAAAATAGGAAATTCTCTGAAAATTAGAAATCTCGCTCAAACCAGAATGGATCTCGCTCAAATGACTTCCACATGTCGCTCGAACGACTTCACGCGACATCCAATCTCGCGACCTGGGCTGTTTCTTCTTCAGGCTTAGACAACCTCGTTTTTCACCATTTTCAACACTAAAACCTCTAAAATATCATCCCAAACTCCAATCAATCAGTCCCAAATCGAATCCTAACATTTGTAAATGAATTCTAACAACCTAGAATCATTAAATCATTACAAATCGTTAATGAAATATGAAATCCCCAATTTAATTACACAAACCCTAGTTCTTCCAATTTTCATTCAAGAACATATAATTCCCATATTCGTTCATCACATAAAGTCATCAAACCATGATTTCAAATCTATATACACGAAAGGTTCAACATAATTTAATCTCAAATCAAAATCATGTGTATCCAATCTCCAATTTTCATCAATATTATGAACAATATATTGGTGTTTCATCCCTACAGTAACATGAACATGGTTATTGCTAAAGAAAAGCAAGAAATAAACACTTGCCTCGATTTCAAAGGTTTTATCCATTGGTGTTGTTGGTATGGATGCGCTCCTCGTGTTCCGATCTACATGATGATGGTGTTGGTTGTGCAAGGTGGTGTAAATTGACTCTGCTCCTTTGGAATTTGCTCTCCCTCACCCACTGTGGCTCTATCTTGATTTTTGTATATCCTAACCCTAATTATCCCCCATTTGCTGACATAATATTTCTCCAATTTTCTTCCATATAATTCCTCCAAAAATCCAAATTACAAAACTACCCCTACCGGGTGCCGGCTTGGCCTAAAAATATCTTGAAGTCCAAATAGAATACCCAGGTAGAGTTTTCTGACAATCTCGACCCCTCCGGACTCAATGGCGCACTCGAAATGATCATACGAGTTACTTAAAAACAATTTACCCTTTTATTCCACTTAATTAGTCCTGACACGACTCACACGCGTATCCCGACTTAATATACCAAATTGTCGTATTTCTCTCTCATGGCAAGTTATATCAAATCTTTATTCCATATTAATTATTCTCACAGTAATATTACTAGTTACTAACTTCTCGTCACGCTAGTAAATATTCAATTTTAATCCGGATTAATAATTAATTCTCACATTTTAATTTAATTAATCCAACAATAATTATTAATCACATAATTATTTAAATCTTCAAAAATATGGGGTGTTACATACTTCCCCCTAATAACGGAATTTTGTCCCGAAATGCAGAAAATAAGGCATTTCTGGTAAGGACAACTCCGAGTATATATTTCACATCTCATGAATCTACGCAGTACCACCCATACAATGCATTATCGAATACCCACACCTCCCTATTAATTTAGTCTCCAAGCCTTAACATTTAAGTTTCACCACTTAAATTTTAGATATTTACTATCTAGCCTCCTACTACTCGCACTAGTAGATTAATTGATATTTAGATATATATGAATTTGTCTTACACACAATATGTACTATAATGTTAACACATTTTCGCAATACTGCCTCCGCAAAGGACTATGGAACCTAAGCCTGTAAGCTACCGGCTCAAACTTAACAATAATAGGAATAGATCCCACATCACTCGATACCAATTTCCTCATTCCAACATGCAATAATGCAACCCCCAATCATTTCCACCCTAGTTAACGGGCCCTAAAATTCCTCTAGACATAGTAGATTATTTTCCTCCCCTCTTTCCAATAATTAAGCACATGGATAACAAGGATTGATATATATAATTCCTCGAATGGAATCCTATCGATAATAAGTTGAGTGGAGTCGTCTTACACTAAATCCACCAGTGGAAGATATTACACTAAACCTTCCCATAGTTGGAAATGCAACATACCTCGCAATGTGCAACTAAAACTCTCAGTCTTCCCGTCCGCCTGCGAGTTAGGCCAAATATGTTCGCATCTCGATATTCATAGCCTCCCGGAAAATCTTCCCAATAATTAAGTCATAACTCTCTTGACTCTTTCGAACAAAAACTCTAATTGTACCCCATATGACCTAACTATCCCAGGAATAATGGTTAAGGTTTAATGTTACACGTTATGATTTGTCCTAACTTGGCATAACGTGAGCTACTTTAATTACCCGACCCACTTTCACCCACATAAGGTCGTGATCCCATTGCGAAGTATTTAACTCTGTAATGGTTCGGGGATTCACTCTCCCATTACTACCAAGGAATTCTTAATCCTGAAGGAACTATATTATTTCCTTATAGTCCACTTCCAATTGGAGCTCATTAATGTCTTGCTTTGCTTATGCCATAACTACTACGGCTTTATATCATTATGCATTTTACCTATCTTACAACCACATCCACATCTATGGCTCGGGCGACAGTGTCATCACTGCATGTCGCAAGTCCTTCCTCCTCTCTTTAAGCTTTAGATTCTCGTGAAATATGTTATCCCCATGTCCTATCAAGTAAGTTTCAACCTTCCCGAGTTAAACTTTATAGAATTCTTCCTTTACCATCCTCGTGGCAAATTTGGGAATTAACGGTCCTAACTGACCCAAACCATCAAACAGCTAAGTACTGAAGTCAAAATGTCTACATTCCGTTACCTCCAAAATACGCATTGTGTCACAATCTTTCACTTGAGGAAGAAAAATTTATTACCCAAATATCTAGGGCGCCCATATACCCTATGATTTGTGCATTGCAGCACCGCCATACTAGACGTGTTATATAAATATCAAATTATTCCCCACTTACTTGGCATGACTATATGGTAAAGTCCTACTCAACCACCCTACCTTTTCCACCTAATAATATCTTAGGTTATCCCACCAGTCTGCTTATGGTGTCAACGATTGGTAACATTAACACACATTATTCTTATACGGCTCCATCGGCCTTAATCTGTAATATAATGATTTTCTCGCAGTTATAACTACGTATACGGGTAATCATTACGATACTAAATCCATGTACTAAAGGAAAGCTTCTCCCAACTTCTAACGTTCGCTAAGTTTCATGCGTGGGATGTCTCGCAAAGTGAAATCCTAACAAGGAACCCCCCCGATACACTACTACCTAACACTACTGGTCATCGGGATCTGTAAGTCCTTAATCCATAACCTATATCCCCGAATGCCCATCTACGAACATAAAAATTCTACTCATCCACTCTCATGTCACTAAAGACGGCATACGATGCGGTGCTCTAACTATCACAAGTTATTAACGCTATATGATTAAGGGGCTATACATTTCCTCTCTATAAAACGTTAATATACACTGAATCACATCAGTAAAACATCCCTACTCATCGAGATTAACATAGCAAGACAACATACTCACCGAAGTCTATAATACAATACAACACATATGCAGGCTCAACCGTCTTTCAGGTGATGCCTCGTTAAAACCATATTTTTGAAATTTGAAATTTTTAGTACGATAGTCTTATCACACAATTTACTACAGTTCAAACCCTCGGTAACCAGTAACTATACAATATAATAATAATATGCTCTACTATAATAAAGATCAAAGGAGCATGAATCATTACATAATACCATATATAAATTTCTCTTAGTGTCCACACTTGCTCCTCCCCGTAGATGGTACAAAAAGTCTTGCTACCCAAATGGTAGTAACATACATAATAAGGCTGGTATCATCAGCGTACCCACTAAATCGAATGCACACTCGAACCCTTAGTGTTAACTATTCACATATGTTGTGACACACCCATGTCACTTGAACTCATCATTTATTCGCAAGGATAAAACAAGGCTTCATCAGTCTAGCCTGATCGTAGGGTCCCTGCATATACTTTTCGCGACCCATAATTATTTACAATCATCATACCTTTCGGATTCCACTCATTAGTTTTTCCCTTCCTCATTGTGGGTACATTATTTTATTTTATGGCTTACCCGCTCGATATTGATACATTGGACATATCTCAAGGCCTCAAATATGGCCTTACTGGCCTCCCCTTTATTTCGTAGGCCCCATCGACCCCGAAATACGGTATGCTACAGCATTTGAGGACTACGTTGGTCCTGGCTAGACCCACTACTCTCGGGTTATTAGTTCCTGGACCCAATTCTCTTGACTCGATTCTTACACTGAACATTTTCTCTCCAACTGGTATGCCTTACAGGCACGGTTTATTATTTCCGATACTATCAACTTTACTTCTCACATGAACACATTAAATACTGGTAACCCTTATCTCTACATACAGGGAAATTTCCCTTTCACTGGTCCTCCCGGCCTTGTTGGGATGTCCTTCTCTCGGATCTGGCAGTCTTAACTCCCAGTTGTTATTTTCATTATTCCTTGTGCTCTACAGGGCATATGGAACACATGGCCGACCCGCTGGTCTTAGCTAAATCCATTACCATTACATTAAGATTTAATCATATCATTTAAATAGGTTTCCCCCCACTGGGTATACCTTCTGGTGATGTTCTACTACCACTATTTAATTTAACCTTGCCCTTCGGCTAGGTATCACAACTTGACTAGCTCCCTTTCTTCTGGGGCGTTGACATATTCTAGTAAATATATACTTTGATGACATTGACACTAGTCACCTTAGTCGCACCTCCCATTTACGCTAGGGTATCCTACCCACGAGTCCATTTTCAACTTACGGACCCTTTTTGGTCTTTTGTAACCCCTACTTCGATTTCAAAGTTTGCTTACCAGGTTAACTCATCATTTACTGTCGGTCTCTACCCAACCTAATTGTGATAAGTTTGAAACATCTTTCGTATCTCCATTTGACCAGTAGATGGAAAATTTCACGATCAGCCCACATCCAATATCTCGATGTGGTTGACTATTCTTACTCTTTGCTGTTTCTCTGAGCTAGAAAAATTTCTTTAGAATTTAAAATTTTCTGAGTGTCACTTCACTCTACTTTATATTATTTCCTTTTGATTAATTCCCTTTATTGGCGCATCACACTTAGATATTACTATTGGTGACTTCTATCATGATCACCGTTCCCCGAATGCTTCACAACTTCCAATTGTTTTTCTCCTCCTGTAGTCCCCCTAACAGCCTTCGCTGGACGTCCCATATTGTTCGGAGTACGAAGTCCAATGACTCTCGCATATAAATTGAATTCACTAAATTGAATCGCAGGAGAGCGTAAATCGCATATGCGGTGGAATACAACAATCCTAGAATAATGCTCTACATCAAAGAACGCTAAGCTGAAACGTAATAAGCCGTACAGATCCTAAAGGACACTAGAACCTGATGCTTTGATACCACCTGTGACACCCCGCCCAATTAAATATCGGGTGATCAGTCCATTACAAAATTTATAATAGAATATTCGGTTGGTTCATTCTTATCATCACTGTCGAAAACTTAAATTCAATTAATTACCTAACATTTAATTAAGTTAGTGTCAAAATATTTTCCAATTAAACTTGAACCCAATTAATTCAATAAATTTCTGAACATGTAATTATAAATCATACATAAGAATTGAATGCTGACTGAATCAATTACTGAATAATTAAGACTAGATAAAATCTTCCAATTCAAAGCCACAAACCAAACCATAATAAATACTTAATCCAACTGAAAAGAACTACAAAGTAAACTGAGTACAACTCCACTAATGAGAATGGGCGACACATGCTCTAACTGAGATATCAAAACTAGGAACTGAATGAAATGAGAGAAGCGTCTAATCTCAAATGACCCGCAACTTCCACAACAGTTACAACTCAGCAAACCATCCAAATATCTAGAACCGATGTCCCTGTGGTTGGGCACCTATACTAATACATATATATATATATATATATATATATATATATATATATATATATATATATATATATATATATATATATATATATATATATATATATATATATATAGCAAAAGAGAGAAGAAATGCAAGAGACGGGTCAAAGTCCGATGTTTTAAAAAGATTTATTAGCAAGTATTTAAAACTGCATTAAAGCAAGTATCATATGCATGTTAGTTCGAACTCTCACATGAGATTCTCACCTCTCGACTAGTGTGCACGCCAAACGTACATCTAATCCAACCTAGACATCTGACACACTCTTAACTAGGAAAAGGCTTATCCTACTAGTTACCCCTCGTAGTAGTATCCCGTATTTGATCTCGACATTTATCATTTCAAATAAGTGTTATCACACTAAAGTCAAGTATTTACTACTTACGTTACTGAAGATTTCACAATCTTACTAATCTGTAATTATCTCATTTTAGATATACCATAAGCATACATATATATTCCTCACTATTATATATATGTGTATTAACATAATATTAATATCCTATAAATATCACATTGTAAGTATAACACAAGTATACATATATATCCACCACTAGTATATATATATATATATATATATATATATATATATATATATATATATATATATATATATTGTTGATGTAAAAAATTAGATCATATTTAATTATTCAATCACAGATAAATAAATGAGACAAAGAAATTTTAAAGTGGTTCAGCCTTATAAGAATGGCCTACGTCCACTGTTATGTTATTGCTGAGTGTTTGGGAATTCTCGATTACAAGTTCTCTCAAGAAATTCCGGTCCCCTTACAATGAGTATTGTACAATGTATTTATAGCCCTGAGGCTGTAATATGAAAGAGTAATACATTCAATGATGTACATGTGAAAGGGTAATATATAAAATGCCCCTTAAGCGTATACATCTGAATGATAAGCATTTAATGAACAGTCAAACTGTTGGTTATCCTGCTATTAATGCTTTGTTCGAGGTGCAGCTCGGACCGCCTAAGCTGCTCGACTGTTCGGTACTCAAGAGTTCCTCGGTAGAGTTCTTGTTGGTCGGAGCGTATGAGTTCCTCGGGGAAGCAATGCTCCTCGTTTGCAGTATGGTTCCTCGGAGCGTCTGAGTTCCTCGGAAGTGTTTATTGTTGCCACGTAGATTGCCACGTGTCTTCATTCAATTGATCCATGTCAGCAGACTAAATTTGGTATCAACAGAAGCCCCCAATGTTTCATAGTTCAAAATTTGAGGAGTATGGAACATTCTTTCTCGAAATATGATGGTTTTAAATGGTCCTCCTAATTTTTAGGAGTGTTTCCTTTGTATTTATTTTTCCTTCCACATTCGTAGAATCAGGCTTTTTAAAATTTTTGTAACCGCCTCGATCTCCGCATACTTTTTGTCCTTCTAGCCGCCGGTAGCGTAATCGTTTCTTTTTGTAATCATTAACTTTACCGTTTCCCAAGGCAGAGTATTTAAGCATCACAAACAATCCCATCGTCTTCTACTTTTTCAAATTTGTATCTTCGAATTTTCCATTGCCTTACTCTCTTGTGCGTTCATCCTTTCCATCGTTCGTTGTCAACAGATCCACTCTTTTCTGTAAGATCTTCTTCCTTCTTCTTCATTTCCTTCTTTCATCATGGTTTATTCTGTAGAATCGATTGATAAATTTCACTATGATTTCTCTATTCCCTCCTGGGTTATTTTGGAAGAGCTTTCTGAGCCTTCAGGCTATTTCTGTTTGGCTGAGGGACATTGGTTCTCCAGTCCCTTTGTTGCTGAGTGTGGATTTTCTTTTCCACCAAATCCTCTATATCTGGAATTCTGTCAATATTTTGACGTTGTTCCTGCAAGAATAGCCCCCAACACATGGAGAATAGTTAATGGGGTTCATAGATTAAATCAAATTCATGGAACTCGCATAGGAATTCCAGAAATCATGTTTTGTTATAGATGGGCTGTTGGTGATAACACTTTTTATTTAAAACTAGATTTTTAAATAGGGCTTTAGTGGTCAATCTCCCGGATGCCAATAGGGACTATTTTGAGCATGGGGTTGTTATAAAAAATTGGCAACATGCTCCTTTATTTGGAGATGAAGTGTATCAGGGTCCCCGATGCCCTCCCTATGGCAATGGGATAGGTTATTTTTATTTCATTTTACTTATTTTGAAATCATGCTTCTTCTGTGTTTGACAAAATATGCCACTGATATTTTAATTTTGATTTATTTGCAGTTGATAGCAAAAGAAAGTGTCCAAAAGAAGCAGACGTTAATATAAGGAACTTAAAACTTATCTGGAGTTTGCATCAGAGTGTTGCCGACGAGCACATTAGGTCAGCCTCGTATTTGCTGCAGTATAAGAGCTATACATCTTCTTCCACTGCTCGTTTGGTGATAAGTGAAGTAGAACCATTACCAGCTTCTACTAGTTCCTCGCCTGAGTCACACGTTCCTTTAAGTGAAAGGATGAAGAAGAGAAGACCTCCCACCCTTTTTGAGAAACCTGCCTCTGGTACTGGAGAGGCAAAAAGAAGTAAGATTGACGTCCCAGGGAAGGGGACAAAGAAAACTGATGCACCTTCCTCGGCTGCCCTTGTAAATGTTGTCGAGAAGCCCCCAGTGACCCCGAGCAAGGTTGCTGCTCCAGGTGAAGTGATTGTAATATCACCGACCAAGAGTTTTTCCTTGGTCAAAACTATTCCTGTTCCCTTGAGGAAGCTGAAGAAGAGCTCCTCGGTCAATTTGGCTGAAACCATCTCCCAGCCCCCAACTACTGGAACTGGTGTTCTTACTTTTGTTCCCCCGAGCTCTGTCATGAGCTCGGTGAAGACTTGGATCATTCCCGAGATCCAAGGTATTGAAGAGAACCTTTCTCGGGACATGGTTACCTCATTGGCTGCTCGCCATATTGCTTCTGTAAGTCTTGTTGTTTTGAACTTTTCATCTTTCTCTTGTTATATCTGTCTCTGACTTGCTTTCATTTTCTTTTCACAGTTGGTGAGTTGCTTCAATACAATTTTGAAGAAAGATGAAGCTATTAAAGCTTCAAGCTCCTCATCTGGTGTGGAGGAAGCTCTGGTGGGCCTGACGAGGTCTTTGGAAGATTCTCGTCAGAAGTATGATACTGACAAGGCTGTTTGGGAGAAGAAACTTACCTCCACCGAGAAGGAGAAGGCTTAAATTGTTGAAGTCTCCATGGGGTTGGAGAAGAAAATGAAGGACTTGGAGGAGAAAATAAAGAGCTCGACAAGAAGCTAAAAAATGCTGGAGAGTTTGAGAATAAACTCAAGGTTGCTGAGAAAAAGTTGGGTCAGCTTCAGGAAGTAGGTCGACAGAATGAAGAGGTTGAGAATAAACTGAAGGCTGCTGAAAATCTTATGGCCGAGAAGCTTTCCTCGGAGAAGTTAAAGAGGAAATTAGCTGTGAAGAAATCCTTCAGCGCTAGCTGGGATAAGGGTTGGAATAAAGTCTTGGCTGCCATGATGTCTCACGTAGAATATAGCAGCCTCAAGTATTTTAGAGATGGGTGGGTCGCTGCTCTGCAGGAGATGAAAATTGATGAAAATTCTAAACTCTTTCAGCGACACATCCCTGGTCCCCCTCCAACTCCTGAAGACGAAGAAGAGGACGAAGCTGCCTCCGAAGAGTCTTCCATGGTGATGGGAGATCATCCCCCAGCCATCCAGCCTGCTAACGAGGAACTTCAGCAGCTCACTACTTCCTCCGAGCAACCTCCGGCACTTCCCCAGCTACTATCTGCTCCATCCGAGCAACCTACCTCCTCGTCCCAACCTCCCGAGAAAGTTTTGGGAGGCAAGGAAAAGGTGTAGAGTTGTTCGAACTTCTATCTATTTTATTTTTCTTTGACAAATGTAATCCTGAACCATGTAACTCTGAACCTTGTGATATAATAAAACTTGAATTTTTGTTTTTGCGTACTGTTGTCTCTTCTTCATGCTCTGTTTTGATTATTGATTACTGCTTTTTCTTTTTCTACTAGTTTCTGGACAGGATGGAATTACTGTCTGCTCATGATACCAAGCTGTTGCGACAATGTAATGAATATTTTAAGGCTGGTCACACAGATCTGAGTGCAGAACAAATCGTCGACATCATCGGCTAAGATGCTTCGGAATAGGCAGTTGAAGCCTACCAATACTTGAAGTGTCTACTTGATCGTGTAGTGGCCAATAATATGGCTTATTATGATATGATTGAGGATCTTCAAGGCAAACTTGAAGACCTTCAACAACAATATAAGGAATCCACTGCCCTCTTGCACGAGGGGTATGAGAAGAAATATCAGCAAATCGTTGTCGACAAGGGATACGACAAACTTTTTGTTGGCTACGATGTGAGGTAGAGAACTCTGAGGGGTGAGGTCGAGGAGTGCAGACAAATAGCTGAATTATTAGAGCAAGAGAATAAAAACCTGCAAAGAGAGTTGTTACAGTTGAAGTATGCAGCTTCCACTTCAAAAGCCTTGATCCCAGTGACTGATGAGGGATTCTCGTTCTTGGAGGTCGAGAACGCCAACTTGAGGGACGAATTGGAGACCTTGAAGAGAGTTGGCCCCTCTACATCTTCTCGTGGACGAGCAAGAGCTCCTCGGATTCCTGTCGAGGAACAGAGGACTCAATCTATTTTAGAGAACCAGGCCTTCCAATTAATGGCGAAGAACCCAGCGTTGGCTGAAATGTCAAAGAAGATCAGGGACCTGGAAGAGCTGCTTTCTGCGCAGAAATCTACCTTGGAGAATAAAGAGCTCTTCATCAAAAATCTCCACGAACAGATGGAAAGATTGACATATCAATTCCACAAACAGCCCAGGGAGTTCTGGATGGCTGGCTACAACGAGGCTCTCTACCACTTGGACGATCGTATCCAGAATGCCAATAATGAGGGCTACAAACAGGGATGGTTAAATGCCTTAGGTGTGCTATAACTCGAAGAGGGTCATTACCTGTGGGACTACCATGATCCAGGGCTGCTCGACCTACCTGTGCTACCATTCAAACTGGATATGAGTTGGATCCCTGCTCGGGCCATTCCTCGATGTCTAATTTCCAAATATCTCAGCGACTATAATCTCCATTCAAGTGTCGAGATATCTCGTCCCGAGCACCTCCTAGATCGACCATCTGTGATGAATATCAGGGTGTTAAAAGATCTCAACTTCATAAATTCTCCTCTTGCTTTAAATGATCCGCCTGCTGGCGAGGAACCTGTTTCAAAAGCAGAGGGGAAGAAACCAATGATGTAATAAATTTGTATACATTTCATTCTCAATGTAATTTGTTTTTGGATTTAATGAAAGACTTTCATTTTTGTTCGCAATCTTAATTGCAATTATCTTGTAAAACACTTTACATCTGTGCATATGTATCTGTTAAAAAGATAACAATATTGTGTTGTTTGTCGATCAACTTATTGTCGACTAGCTTGAATTTGTGGTAGTCATTTGGCAAAAATAATGTTTTGTTTCTCGACCAACTTAGTAAAAAGTTACGAGTATCAAAAATGTTGCTCGATCACTTTCTCGTTTTCATAAAATGTTTCCGACCAACCAAGGTCGGTAAATTTTTCTTTTCGACCAACTACAGTTAGTGGGTTTTTATCCCCGACCAGCCATAGTTAGTGGATTTTTTCTCTACGAGCAACTTTGGCACTTTTTGGAATAGTTGTAGCTCCCGACCAACCTTAGTTGGTATTTTCGAGAATATATTTACTTCCTAACCAACATAAGTTGGCATTTTTAGGAATACTTTTACTTCCCGAGGAACACATAGTTTTACTTCCCGTAGGAATACAAGTTTTACTTCCAGGAGGAATACAAGTTTTACATCCCGGAGGAATACAAGTAGCTTTACTTCCCGGAGGAATACAAGTTTTACTTCCCGGAGGAATACAATTTTTACTTCCCGGAGGAATACAAGTAGCTTTACTTCCCGGAGGAATACAAGTTTTACTTCCCGGAGGAATACAAGTAGCTTTACTTCCCGGAGGAATACGAGTTTTACTTCCCGAAGGAATACGAGTTTTACTTCCCAGAGGAATACAAGTTTTACTTCCCGGAGGAATACAAGTTTTACTTCCCGGAGGAATACAAGTAGCTTTACTTCCTGAAGGAATATGAGTAGCTTTACTTTCCGGAGGAATACAAGTTTTACTTCCCGGAGGAATATAAGTTTTACTTCCCGGAGGAATACATTTGTTTCTCGACCAACCTTAGTTGGCGTTTTCGAGAATAAATTTGAGTAGTCCGAGTTTTGCCGAGGAGTAGTGTGTAGCACTAGTATTCCCCGAAAAACTTTCAATAAAAGGAGAGAATATCCATCACTTATAATACTTGCGCAGGTGTTCTGTGTTCCATGAATTCTTAAACTCCTCCCCTTCTAAAGTTGTTATTCGGTAAGTTCCTGGTCGAACAACTTCTGTAACTCGGTATGGTCCATGCCAGTTTGCCTCCAATTTATTGTGCTTTTGAATCACCTTCTTTAGCACATAGTCTCCTTCTTTCAGGTCGCACTTCCTCACCCTCTTATTGTAGAACAAAGTTGTTCGTTGTTGGTATGCAGCATTCCTGATGGCTGCTTCTTCTCTAACTTCCTCGAGCACGTCTAAATCCAATCTTCTCATTAAGTCGCTGACAGGGGAATTGAAATTCATTACCCTATGTGTTGGGAGGCCCAACTCGGCAGGTATAGCAGCTTCACTTCCAAATGCTAGCATATATGGAGATTCCCCTGTTACTACTCGGGGAGTAGTTCGGTAAGCCCATAGTACTGATTGTAGCTCGTTGATCCAATTTGCTTTCGCGTTACTTAGTCTTTTCTTCAAGCCATTTAGCAGCGTTCTGTTTGTCACTTCAGTTTGTCCATTGCTTTGAGGACGGCCTGGTGCTGAATGGATCTTCAAAATGTTTGATTGATGATAATAGGCAGCGAACTCCTCGTTATCAAATTGTGTTCCATAGTCTGTGATGAAGGCATGAGGAAGACCTTATCAACAAATGATGTTCTTCCAAATAAATTGGTACACCTTGTCGTACGTCATATCAATGAGAGGCTCAGCTTCTACCCACTTAGTAAAATAATCCACTGCAACGACGAGGTATTTGAATCTTCCTCTGGTCGTTGGCAGTGGCCCGACCAAATCTATTCCCCACATGGCAAATGGCCAAGGAGAAGTAATGGGTGTTAATAATGCTTGTGGAGTTCTTCAGATGGAGGAAAAGGGTTGGAACTTGTCACATTTCTTGGCATAGGGTATACAATCATCCCTCATCGTTGGCCAGTAGTATCCCCGTGTCATCACCCTTTGCAAAAGCGTCCGACCTGCTACATGGGCTCCACAGGACCCTTCATGGATCTCTTCAATCAATTCTTTTACCTCGGAGGGATGTACACATCTTTACAAACCTACCATAATTCCTCGTCTATATAGAATACCGTTAGTTAATACATACCGAGCAGCTTTAAACTTCAATTTCTTGGTTGCGAGCTTGTCAATTAGTAATTCTCCCTCCTCAATATATGCCCTGATGGGATCCATCCAAGATGGTCCTAAATCAAGGATAATAAAGTTCATCGTCAGATCTTCATCTATACTCCGACCAGCCAACACTTCAATTGGGATTGTTCTCCGGAGCTCGGTACGAGTAGCTGATGCTAATCGAGTTAGGGCGTCTGCTCTTGCATTCTCCATTCTTGGTATTCTGACCAGCTGAATAGCAGTAAATTCTGATACCAACTCCATCACCTTTGCATGATACTTGATCATTAATTCTCCTTTGGCTGCATATACTCCCAACATTTGATTTATGATCAATTGAGAATCATTGAAAATAATAACCTGCTGCGCCTCCATTATTTTTGCCAGATTAAGACCTGCAATCATGGTCTCATACTCAGCCTCATTATTGGAAGCTCTGAATTGGAAACGTAGGGCGTATTCCATGTCGACCTCGTCCGGAGTGCTCAAAACTATCCCTGCCCCACAGCCTGTTGTGCAAGATGAGCCATCTACATATAGCCTCCATATGGGTAACTCGTATTCAAATTTCTGATCTGACAGAGTTCCTCAGTGAAATATTTGTTGCTTCCTTTCATCCTCCCCTGGTATTCCTTGCTCTTCGTCGATCATCTTTTCTTGCCCTTTTACCAACTTGAGCTGGTCTGGGCTTGAATTTGATGATCCTGTAACATCTACTTGCCCTTTTACCAAACTAAGTTGGTCTGGGCTTGCATTTGATGATCCTGTAACATCCACAGGTTGATCAGCGAGTAACTTTTGTTCCTCGGGGGTATCAGGATAGGTGAACTCTGCTATAAAATCTGCTACCGGTTGCCCTTTTAGCGATGATCTGGGTTCATAAACTATATCGTATTCACCGATTTCTATTGCCCAGCACATCAATCTTCCTGACTTTTCTGGTTTATGAAGGGCTTGCCTCAATGGCATATCAGTATATACTACTATGGTATGAGCCTGAAAGTATGGCTTCATTCTTCTACTTGCCTCGATCAATGCAAGTGCCAATTTTTTCAGCCTTGGATATCTGATCTCTGCTCCTCGGAAGGCCTTACTTGTATAGTAGATTGGTTTTTGTACTCCATTTTCCACTCTTATTAATGCCGAACTGACTGCATTCTCGGACACTGCCAGATACAAGTATAATTTTTCTCCCATCACTGGCCTGGATAGCAATGGAGGTGCTCCCAAGTATTTCTTCAAGTCTTGAAAAGCCTTCTCACATTCGTCATTCCACTCGAAAGTCTTTCGGAGCGTCTTAAAGAATGGGAGACATCGATCAGTTGCTCGGGATACAAATCTGTTGAGTGCTGCTACTCGTCCTGTAAGACTTTACACCTCTTTTTTCGTTGTTGGAGATCGCATCCCTAATAGAGCTTTGATATTTTTAGGATTTGCCTCAATGCCTCGCTGATTGACAATGTACCCGAGAAACATGCCTTCTCGTACTCCAAATATGCACTTCGTCGGGTTCAGCTTCATTTGATATTTATCCAGTTGATCAAAAGTCTGACTTAAGTCAACTAGATGGTCGGCATCTTTCTTGCTCTTTGTCAGCATATCGTCAACATAAACTTCCATATTGCAACTGATTTGTTCAGCAAAGACCTTGTTCATCAGCCGCTGATATGTCGCACCTGCATTTTTCAAACCAAAAGGCATAACATTATAACAATAAATTCCCCTAGGGGTAATGAAAGAAGTAATCTCCCTATCTTCAGGTTTCATTTTAATCTGATTGTAACCAGAATAAGCATCCATGAAGCTCAGCAACTCGTGTCCCGAGGTAGCATCAACTAGTTGATCAATTCGGGGCAGCGGAAAATGATCCTTTGGACATGCTTTGTTGAGGTCGGTGAAGTCTACACACATCCTCCATTTGTTGTTCTTCTTTTTCACCATCACCACATTTGCTAACCAGTCTGGATACTTAACATCTTCAATTAAGCAAGCTTTCTGGAGTTTCTCGACTTCCTCCTGTATAGCTTGGTTCTTCTCGGGGCTAAACACTCTTCTTTTCTGCTTCACTGGCTTGATCTCCTTATTCACATTGAGCTCGTGACATAAGAAATTTGGGTCTATCTCGGGCATATCCTCATGACTCCACGTAAAATTTTGCTTTCTGCTTCTTAGGAAAGTTATCAATTCCTATTTTAGTGAGGCTTCCAACGACGAACCTACTTGAGTAGTTCGTTCAGGGTGCTCGTCGTCCATAATGATGTTTTCAGTAGCTTGCACCACTTGACCCTTCACGAGTTGCGACTCATCTCTAGGATCCAATGTTTCAATTTCTGCACCTTCATCCACTTGATAGGTAGTAGTCTTTTTCCTTGATTCCTCCAGTTCCTCTTGCTCGGCGGATGAATAATAGCATTCCCGAGCTACTTTCTGATCACCTTTCACAACTCCCACTCCAAAATTTATTGGAAATTTTAGGCATTGATGAACCGTAGATGGTACAGCCTCGAACTTCTTCAATCCTACTCTTCCCATGATGATATTGTATGATGATTGAACATTCTTATCCATCACGAAGAAGCGTATTCTTTATGTTCGACAATCAGGCCACGTACCAATGAATATATCCAACTTGATCGTCCTAAGTGGAAATACTTTCTCGCCAGCAAAATCGAGGAGGGGTCTATGATAAGGCTCTAGCTGAGATAGCTTTAGATTTAAACTATCGAAGCACAAGTAAAACATGATGTCTGCCGAGCTACCATTATCTACCAGTACTCTTGAAATCATTACCTCATTCATCCTCATTTTGATCACCAATGGGTCATCATGAGGATACAAGACTCCTGCGAGGTCATTCTTTGAAAAACTAATGACTAAATTCTCTTTATTCACCTTTCTCGGGCGATCCTCCTCAACTAAATTTATTCGTTGAATGTACGAGTAAGCTTGAGCCTCATAGAGGCAAGCTTTTCTCTCTGCAGTAAGGTCTCCTCCTCCTGCATCTCTACCTGTAATAACATTACAATCAAATGACCCAAAGCGTATTGAAAATACCTCTCGTTCTGGCTTCCTTGGTCTCTTGGAAAGATCGGGGTCGTCTTCTGGATCAATTTTATGGTTTCTTTTCTTGTTCTCCTCTGCCCGACGAGGAGATCTAGACCTCTCTCTTGTTCGCTCGTTGTTTCTTCTTTCGCTTCCACGGTCAATATACTTCGACAGTTTTCCTCGTCTGATGAGTGTTTCAATCTCATTCTGAAGAGCTATGCAATTTTTGGTCATATGGCCATGATCTTTATGAAACTCGCAATATTTTGCTTTATTCCTCCTATTAGGGTCTGCCTTCATTTTCTCCGGCCAGTTTAGTTCCTCGTTGTTCTTGATTTCTTCTAGAACATGGTTGATGTCCTTTTTCAAAGGAGTATAATTATCGAATTTCTTCATTACTTCCCAGGTCGACCTAGTTTTTGAGTGTTTGTCATTACCATTGTTCTTATGCTCTTTCTTCTTAGCTTTATCACCTTCCACCTTGGTTTCTTTGGCATCTATATTCTTCTTCGCAACCATAGCCTCATCAGCATTCATGATCATGGTCGCTTTTCCCATCAGGTCTGACATGGTTCTAGGTGGATCTTTAGCCAAAGTGTAGTACAACTTGTTGGGCAGTAGTCCACTCATCAAGGCGGTAATCGGTGTCTTTTCCTCATAATCAATGACTTCGAGTTTCTCGTTATTAAAACGAGTTATATAATCTCTGGTACTCTCACCAGCTTTTTGTCTAACACTTAACAAATGTGCTACTCGTTTAACTGGCTTTGCCCCAGAACAGAAATTCCGAATGAATAACTCGGCCAGTTGAAGAAAAGTTGAGATCTTACCCCGAGGAAGATTATTATACCATATTTGAGCAGATCCGGTAAGAGTTCCTGAAAATGCTCTATATCTCATCTCATCTGGAACAGCATAGATGTTGGCTGCAGCTTGATATTGTTCTATATGAAGGATAGGGCCAGTCTTTTCATCATACTTGGGGGTCACAACAGGTGCTTTGAACTTTGATGGTGTTGGAAAATCTACAATGGCCTGGACAAAAGGTGTTCCTCGAATAAAAGTTCATTGTAGAGGGTTCTTGGCTTTAGCCATTTCCCCTAATCTATCATCCAGCCTTTGAATAGAGCCTTTCCATGCATCATCGGCTTCCTGGGATTTATCTTGACGAGCAACTGGTCGCGACTGGACAGATCCTTCCCTTAAATATGATGGTTGTCGAAAACTTCTCGATGCGACTCTTGGAGGACTTCTACTCCTTCTAGGTCCTACTCGATCAAAAGGTGATACCCTGCTTAACCTTTCTAGCGCACTAGTCCATTCTGGAGAGAGAGTGATACGTTGTTCAGTATCTGTGGCCCGCACTGACGAAGTTTGTCCAGGTTGATAAGAAAAGTCTTCAGACTCCTCATTACGATATGAATCGGTACGCCTAGTACGCGAAGAAGGCGCACAGGTATTTCTTTGAATACTTCGTAACCCTGAATAGGTTGGTGCACCGCCATGGAGGGTTTGTATGAGTTGTCGCATAGTTTCTTGCATAACGGTCTAGCCCTGAGCCAGATTTGTCATTATTCCAGCCAGATCTGGAATATTTGGCGGAGCAGATTGATTTGGAGGACTTCCAGCATTTCGATTGCTGGATTCTGAAATATCAGCCATTTGTATTGAATTATTTTCGATGAGAAACGATATTACCAGTCTTTTCCCACAGACGGCGTCAATCTGTTGATGTAAAAAATTAGATCATATCTAATTATTCAATAACAGATAAATAAATGAGACAAAGAAATTTTAAAGTGGTTCATCCTTATAAGAAAGGCCTACGTCCACTGTTATGTTATTGTTGAGTGTTTGGAAATTCTCGATTACAAGTTCTCTCAAGAAATTCCGGTCCCCTTACAATGAGGATTGTACAATGTATTTATAGCCCTGAGGCTGTAATATAAAAGGGTAATACATTCAATGATGTACATGTGAAAGGGTAATATATTAAATGCCCCTTAAGCGTATACATCTGAATGATAAGAATTTAATGAACAGTCAAACTGTTGGTTATCCTGCTATTAATGCTTTGTTTGAGGTGCAGCTCGGACCGCCTAAGTTGCTCGGACCGTCTAAGCTGCTCGGCTGTTCGGTACTCAAGAGTTCCTCGATAGAGTTCTTGTTGGTCGGAGCGTATGAGTTCCTCGGGGAAGCAATGCTCCTAGTTTGCAGTATGGTTCCTCGGAGCGTCTGAGTTCCTCGGAAGTGTTTGTTGTTGCCACGTAGATTGCCACGTGTCTTCATTCAATTTAGCAATGTCAGCAGACTAAACTTGGTATCAACATATATATTAACACAGCACCCCAAGGATACACATGTAGTGCATTGCATACTATGCTATCATGTCCTGATACATCTCATACTTAAATAAGGACTATCGGTTCGGAAATCTCCCACGAACCATATAAATAAATCACACATATTGTAGGCGAACATAGTTCACATACCTATGGGTCACTAACATACCTACGCTCCCATAGTCAGCGACTTATCAACTCACAAATAAGTCTTCACAGTCCTATGTTTTGAGATACAAGTCAAATATCCCCCTGAAGGTCACTCAGGATAAGACTGTTTTTACACAACCCCCCGCGATAGCAAGTAGCTAGGTATGTCATACACATAATATCAAATATAGGTATACACACAACCCATCAAATCAAACGGTATACACACAACCAAATGTCATATTCCATACGTAGTATTACCATCACTAAATACTATCAACGTATTTTTAAATCATGATATTCCCTCTATCGTAATATATATAAGGATAATATGTCATCTGAAAATCCTTAATACATAATCATAAGAAGTCCCAAAAGTAACCACTAATTTTTATTCTTATAAGTTCCATATCATTCGAACTAATATCGTAAGTATTTATCACTTAATACTATCGACGCATTTACAATTACGATTATCTCTCTCTCACAATCTTCAAGGTAAATTCATCGTTCCAAATATTTGAATCATTACACCTAAACAACTCCTAATAACTCTGCACTATTTTGGGTTCATTGAACACTAATTTTTCTCACTCAAATTGTTTGTTTACACAAATAGGGGAAAAATAGGAAATTCTCTGAAAATTAGAAATCTCGCTTAAACCAGAATGGATCTCGCTCGAACGACTTCCATGTGTCGCTCGAACGACTTCGTGCGACAACCAATCTCGCTCGAACGACTTCGAGCGACATCTCACGACCTGGGTTGTTTCGTCCTGAACCTTAGAGAGACTCGTTTTTCACCATTTTTTAACCCTAAAACCTCTCAAATATCGTCCCAAGCTCCAATCAATCAGTCCCAAATCGAATCCTAACATTTGTAAATGAATTCTAACAACCTAAAATCATTAAATCATTACAAATCGTTAATGAAATATGAAATCCCCAATTTAATTACACAAACCCTAGTTCTTCCAATTTTCATTCAAAAACATACAATTCCCAGATTCGTTCATCACATAAAGACATCAAAACGTGATTTCAAACCTACATACACGAAGGGTTCAACCTAATTTAATCTCAAATTAAAATCATGTATATCCAATCTCCAACTTTCACCAATATTATGAACAATATGTTGGTGTTTCATCCCTACACTAACATGAACATGGTAATTGCTAAAGAAAAGCAAGTAATAAACACTTGCCTCGATTTTAAAGGCTTGATTCATTGGTGTTGTTGGTATGGATGCGCTCCTCGCGTTCCGATCTACAAGATGGTGGTGGTGGTTGTGTAAGGTGGTATAAATTGACTCTCGTCCTTTGGAATTTGCTCTCCCTCACCCACTGTGGCTCTCTATTAATTTTGGGATATCCTAACCCTAATTGTCCCCCATTTGCTCATATAATATTTCTCCAATTTTCGTCCATATAATTCCTTCAAAAATCCAAATTACAAAGCTACCCCTATCGGGTGCCGGCTTGGCCTAAACATATCCCGGAGTCCTAATAGAATACTCGGGTAGAGTTTTTTTACTATCTCGACCCCTCCGGACTCAACGGCGCACTCGAAATGATCATACGAGTTACTTAAAATAATTTACCCTTTTATTCCACTTAATTAGTCCTGACACGACTCACACGCATGTCCCAACTTAATATACCAAACTGTCGTATTTTTCTCTCATGGCAAGTTATATAAAATCGTCATTCCATATTACTTTTTCTCACAATAATATTACTAATTACTAACTTCTCGTCACGCTAGTAAATATTCAATTTTAATCCGAATTAATAATTAATTCTCACATTTTAGTTTAATTAATCCAACAATAATTATCAATCACATAATTATTTAAATCTTCAAAAATATGGGGTGTTATAGTCGTAGGCCTCACTGGCCATGCCCATCAGAGTTAGCCCAAAGTAGCAGACCAGCTCGCTCTGAACAACAACCAAATAAGATGAAGAAGAATGGTTCAAGGGGTCTCACTCGTAGGGAGATTGAGGGAAGGATTAGCCTAAACATTGCCAGGACTCCTAAGGATTAGCTAGTAAAGCATGGGGGCATGGCGAAGCCTCACCTTTCACTGAGCAAATAGATTATTTATAACCTCTGAAGAAGTTATCTATGCCAAAAGTCATAACGTACGATGGAAAGACTAACCCGACTCACTGTATCACACATAACAGGCAGACTATGTCTCTTTGGAGCCATCATGATGCACTCATGTGTTGGGTGTTTCCATAAAATTTGGGCGAGATCGATCTAATGTGATTTGAAAAAATCTCCCTTAGATCAATCTCCACCTTTAAGGAACTCACCAAGCAATTCACAGCTCAGTTTATCATAGTCAGTAAAGTGGTTAAGGATGTAGATTTGCTAATATCCCTTAAAAAGAAGAAAGGAGAATATCTCAAAAAGTATGCTCAGAGGTGCTGGGAGTTATAAAATGAAATGGATAACTGAAACGAGCAGCTGACAATTGCCTCTTTCAAGTTTGTTCTGGAACGATCAGATAATTTTTACCAGTCTTTGACCAAAAAGCAAGAGTCGTCAATGGACGGCGTTGTAATACCCCTTGATTTTTGGACTGATAATTTAATTAATTTGGGAGAAATAAATATTTAATTTTATTGGAGAATTATTAAATTGGCAATTGAGGTCAAAATTTGACGATGTTAGAAAGTATTTTCAATGACGATTCTGAGTGTGCGGTTGATTCCGAAAAGGTCAAGATAGTCGAAATGACTGTACTTGGGTCTTATTTGGGTTTCAAAATATTTTAAGTTCGTTTGGCTCGAATTAAAGTAACTGAGTCATTTAAAGTGTGTATTATCATTTAAAGTTGGGTATTTTGGAGATAAGGCTTATAAAGCCTCCGTGAGATAACAATCTCATTTGAGATTGAGAGAAAACCCTAGAGAGAGAGAGAGAAGAGGAAAGGAAGAAGAGAAAGAAAAGAAAAACTTGGGGATTCCGGCTATTGCGCGATTTCGAGGAAGATTCAACCTCTACAACTTTGAGGCAAGTGATTAAACTTGCTAAATAATTCTTGTGCATCCTTTATTTCATGATTTGTGGATTAAATAATGGATTTTGGGTTAAATCTTACAATTGATGTGCATATAATGGATTTGAGGTTGTAAATTAGTTGGGTATATATATTTGATGTTTTTTAATGTTAGTAACACAATTGGGTTGAAGATTGGTGATTAAAAGTTGGAAATTTGGAGTTTTTGGAAAGTTGGAATTTATCAAAATGGTGTTTGGCCGAGGTAACTGGTAAGGCCGGTCGACCACGGCCAGGGGGCCGGTCGATCGCGCCTCAAGGGGAAAATCCCATTGTCTTTGTTTTTAGGCAAAATTGAAAGTTGCGGTTGACCGCGGCCAGGGGGCCGATCGACCGGGCCTCTATTTTTTGTCCAAGTTGAGATTTCAAGTTTATCCCCTTTCTTTTGGGTTTATATTTATGAACCCTCTTAGTTATTTCATCCTAGGGGGTTAAGTGATTATATGAGGGGATTGATGACCTTAGGAAGGTGAGGAGATGTTTGGGGTCTATTTCATAATGGATTTGAGTGTGTAGTGCCTCTCTCATTAAGGAATTGAGAGCCGGATTAGTAGATGATTGGATGAAATGTTGGGGGTCGTATTGAGTTATTGCGAGATAGTACGAGTTTGAGTTATCTTATGAATTTAATGGAAATCCTCTTAGCGTCGAGGTTAATATTTGGGGAATAATGATTGTTGATCGATGTGCATACGGGCGTAGAGAGTATCCTAAATGTTTGTTGATTTGGGAGACTATTCATACTAATATAAGTGAAGGATGGGCTTCAAGTGAGGAACCGTATCGTGTATATAAAATGGGAAGGTATGTGAGTTAGCAACGGTTAGTATATCGAGAGTAATATACTTATAAATGGAATTACTTCTTTCATACATTTGATCTTAAAAGAGTATGTATATCTATATGGCCTGATGTAAATACCTTGTGTGATGGTTTGCATTTATATGATTTGATTATATATATATATATATATATATATATATATATATATATATATATAGTGTGTGTGTGTGTGTGTGTGTGTGTGTGTGTGTGTGTGTGAATGATATGTGTATGCTTATTGTGTGAGCATACCCTCCATTGCTATCATGGGAAGTTGCGCGATGTGGGTGAGGCCCCTGGCTTGAGGAGCAGGGTGCGTATAGTCCTTAGGCCATAGTCATCCTTTATTTATTGTGTGATTTTATTCGGGGTGAGAAGTCTTGGGTACGATTCATTCTCACTTTCAGTTCGGAGCTATGACCGCTTCCTATACGTTGTGATTTTTTTTATTACCATGGCGGTGTGATAATAATCCGATATATGGTAACCGTGGATAAACTGAGTAATTCCTGGAAGATGATAGCATTGTGAAGTATTTTGTATATCCTTATGTGATTGGATTTGGGGATATTAATATGTACGCTGAGTGTGTTATGTGTACTTAATTATTGGGATGAAATGATTGTGCTTTATAACTAGAGTAATGTTATAGACCCTAAATGTTTCGAAGCATTATCTTATTTATGTGATTAGAGATTATTGCTCCTTAAATGTATTGATAGTTATGTGTGGGGTGCCGAGGGCATAACGGACCTCAACGACCAACATTGTTAAGGAGTAGTGTATCGGGGGGTTCCTTGTTTGGATTTTTCTTGCGAGACGTCCCACGTACGAAACACAGTGCAATGTTGGAAGTGGGGATAAGTTTAGTCCTTAGTACTCAGATTTATATGTTATAGTGAAACAAGGTTTTATGAAAAATAAACTGGCGTAATATTTAAACAGTAGTTGATGTTATATGAATCGCGCATTGAGGGCTTAATGAATCTCGATAATCAACATTGTCAAGGAGTAGTGTATCGGGAGGGTTTCTTGTTTGGATTTTGCTTTGCAAGACATCCCCCGCACGAAACGCGGTGCAATGTTGAGAGTTGTGAGAAGTTTTGTCCTTAGCATTTAAATGCTAATAACTCTTGTAAGTTAATAACTAGTATCTGATAAATTCTAGTAAGAGTATATGTATGTGTAATTATAAGTTAATAAGTTTAGATGTGTATTTGGGTTACGGTAGAATCGAAAGTTGATGGTTATATTATAGATATTGGGTTACGTGAGTGTAGTTTTGGGTGTAGGTTAGATTGGTTTGCCCCTAATTAGTGTTGGGCGGTTATTTGAGGACCATGTGCATACGTTTAGGTGCGCACTCTAGTTGAGAGGTCAGTTGGATTTTGTGGAGAGTGCGACTCCACTTTAATCATGTTATAATGCATTTATAATTATTATGCATTTTAATGCACTTGCTAAATATTTTCAGACATCGGGCTCTGACCCGTTTGTGTTTTCCTCTTTCTATATATATATATTGTATTATTTTAGGTGTTCCTCTGCAAGGACGCCAATGATGTTATCTATCCAGTGTATTCGTGGAGCTGTGGCAGAAGCGAACTGTCACGGAATTTTGAAATAGTCGTTTCCTATCTTTTGTAAATCTAGATTAGGATTCAGTTTGTATATTAGGTTTACACCCTAGAGTTGTAGTTGTAGCATTTTATTTATATTGCTATTCACAGTTGTTGTATTGTCTGTGACCCGACATTATATTCGAGTATTTTCTTTTGTGTATTTTTGGTGTAGTATAAAACTATTCTCTTTTTATCATAGCATGTGCGTGTTCATTATCATGTTCAGTAGTTATTATATTGTTGGTTGGTTATTGTATTGTATGTTTTAAAAAAAAATTGGCACCCCCTTTTATAGTATTGTGTAGTTAGTTATGTTTATCTTGTATCGTCAATAGATGATGAGAATGATCCACTTTAGTATAGGGCTGGCCACCCATTATTATTTTAAGCGGGGCGTCACAGACCTCATGCCTCGTATTAAGAAATACGCCAAGGTAGAGGACGATCTCACTAGTGAGGCCCCCCCGGATGATGAAAAGAAGAATGATGAGAAGAAATCCCCTAAGGGAGGGAACCAATCATCATCGGCTATAAGGATAACCAGGAACGAAGTTTCCCAAAGACGCCCCAAACCTCAGGTAAGCGAACGCAACTACAAGGCAGTGGAAATAGTCTTTAAAGAACCCATCTTTAGGCTTTTTGTCTAATTCACAGACAATCCCTTTTTCAAAAGGCCTCCTAAGATGGTCGACGATCCAAATGCTAGGGACACCATCCTCAGGTGCAGCTACCACTAGGACCATGGGAACCTCACATAAGACTGCAAGATGTATAAGAATCATCTAGAGGAACTTATCCAAGTGGGCATATCAAGGAATAGATCAACACATCGAAGCCAAAGGCAGTGAAAAAGATCAATGCAGTCCAGAAAGCGAATGACGACCTCCCACCAGAAAGACTGGTCGCTATCATCCATGATTATAGTGATCCATCCCAGCACACTGTTAAGAAGCTAAAGGAAAAGTTGAGAGTGACAGCCAACTATCAACAGACATTCCAGGTGGACCTGACCAAGCTAGTCCTGGTTTAGAGGGTAAGAAGGGAGCTCGATACTAATCAACCAATCACATTCACCGACGATGATTTGTTCAGTGTCAACTTCCCCATAAAGATGCTCCGGTGCTTACTCTTTAAATTGTGAACTTTGACATAAGAAGAGTGTTAATCGATCAAGTAAGTTTCTCATAAATCATGTACCTCATGGTGCTCTACTAGCTGGGCTACCACATCAAGGATATGGATACTAAAGTTGACCCATTAATAGGCTTTAATTGAGACGTTGAATCACCCATAGGAAAAATCAAGCTACCAATCAACCTCAGTCCAGTCAATAAAGAGGTAGAGTTCCACCTAATCTAGTAGGAGTGGTCGTACAACGCCATTCTAGGCAGAGGATGATTGTGTAATATTTTTGTTATTCCTTCATCACTTTATCAAAAGCTCAAGTTCATGACAAACTAAAGGGTGGTAGAAATTAGGGGAAATCAAGCTACGATGAGAAGTTGTTTTGTCTCAGCAATCAAGATAAGGCAGTCCCAATCCAAGAATAATCAAAGCGAAGACAACTCTAATGGCAATCATCCGAAACAATAATGAAAGGAGGTTCGACCAATGGTCGAAGAAACTCATCTGGCCCCGACCGAATGTACACTAGAGGAATTAGTTTCAGTTCCCTTAGATAAGTCTCAGCCAGGGAAGATCTTGCACATTGGATCTGAGCTTCCTAAAGGTGATACCAAGAAACTTGTCCATTTCCTCAAAATAAACGTAGACATTTTTCCCTGGCAACCTTAAGATCTCTTGGAAATAGATCTAGAGGTTGTTTTCCACTGATTGCACGTGGAACCAAGTACCAAGCTGACTAAACAGATAGGCACTAGAGAAGGAAAAAGTAGTGGAGGCTGAAGTTGACAACGTTCTCCAAGAGGGATCTAATAGGGAAGTCTAATTCCCGGAATAGATCACCAACACCGTTGTTGTCAAGAAGAAAAGTGGTGAATGGAAATGATAGCTTTCTTATGCCTGGAATAGATCAATTAGTGGATTCAACGACAGGGAACCAGTGAATGAGCAGAAAAACTTGTTTACGAGATTAATAACAAAAAGTTATAAGTTTAGTAAACTCCGAAATAAACTCGTTGAACAAAACTCTTTTCAAAATAAACACTAGATGTGTTAAAACAATTTTTCTGAATATGATCTTTAGACTTGTTAGATTTATACCATAGGTTTTTAAAATTCCAAACCTACAATTAAGTCTCGAGTATAATATTGTTCACTAAAGTAATTAAGAAGATTCAAGGAAATTAACACGCGATTTTTAACGTGGTAAAATCCTAAATTAGGGAAACATCCACAGCTCCCTCTATGGAGCAAAATGAAAAGGTCCACTAAAATCACAACCAAGTTACAACCCTAAAGCATGCAACTAAGAATCAAAATACAAGATCAGAAAACGTACTTACCCGAGTTACTCCACTCTTAAAGGCATTCTATCTTGATTTGTTCTTCTCCACGCAGCTTTTGTTTTATCCTTGAATCACGGATTTCAGCAGTCCTAACAAACAAAATACCTCACCAAGAACCACAACTCCTAAGTGTTCGTGTGAGAGTGATAGTGTTTGTGAATTAACTAAACATGCAAAATGCTTATCACGCCTCTCAATCAAATATACACGCAATATCGTATGAATTACAAACAACTTCTATATGATATGCAATTTGATTTCAAATCCAACTTGAGTAATAAACTTTACTAATTTTCAGATTTGATGCACAACAATTTTTTTCTTCAAAAATATTGTCCCAACAAATTATTTATATTCAAACTTATTTGACTCAAATGTGAAATCCCAATATGAGACTATCTTTATTTCCAAATCTGAAAATATACAACAAGTATAATTTCTCAACATGTATTTGATATCACAATCTTGGATTAAAAAATTACAACAACAATAATCAAGAATAAACACACAATAATCCTAACAATTAGTGTACAAAAATTCCCTAAGAGATATAGGGTATAAGGTGTACACGAATCTGAAAAGGTTTAAAAATTCTGGAGCATTTTTCTGGAAAATAAAATATCAGAGAGACTCCTCTTTCTCTGTCGTTTTCGACGGCGGTCCGACGGTAGTTCTAGGTTTTCCCGGCCGGTAGTAACTTTGTTTAAAAATTAAACCTCTGGTGGTCTCGTTTGGAACAGCAGCGGCGATCACGATCTTGCACAGATTCGGTGATCGCAGCTCAGGTGATCGACCTCGTTTTCCGGCGAGGGTTCCTCTCTCTCCTCGATTTTTCTCACTTATGTTTTCTCCGTTGACAGTGACGGTGTTTCGCTTCAGTTGTTCTTGGACTGAATCCGACGGCGATGGGATGTCAGTTTTCGGTGACGATCCTCTCGGTTTGAATCCGGCGACGGGACAGGGCCTTCTCTCTCTCTTGTTCTTTCATGTCGGTACCGTCTTCTCTCTCATTCTCTCTTCTTAGTTTCTCTCAAGATGGATGGAGAAGAAGATGAAATGTGAATAATGTGTTTTCTCTCTCTCTCTCTTTTTCTATTATCAATTGTCAATCTCTCTTCTTCCAACTAGAATAAGAAACCCCAAAAGATGTTATATATGGCACTAAAAGGGTTTGTTATAAATGGATGGCCTAGATCTAATCTTCAAGATCTAAGGGTGTAGAAAGAAAGTGGGATAACAAATGTGATTGGCTAAAAGGTGTTCACTGAGATTGAGGCACTGAAAATATGGTTCATAAATAACCACTCAATCTAGGGTCACAAATGAGTCTAACCACCAAGACACTAAAGAAACACAAAAATCATTATTAAAAAATAACACACGTGTTTTTTAAAGTCTTGGAACAATTAAATCTTTCGACTCAAAAAAATATTTACCAATTAAAAATTGAACCAATCAAATTTTTTATCATAAAAAATATTCTTATGTTAACCTCAAATATATTTTTAAAATCATATTTCAATTAAATGAAAAATCATTTTAAATGAAAAATCATTTTAAATAATTAAAAAATATTCAAATGAATTTCTTTTTCCAAAAAAATATTTGAAGCAACACCACCACACCATAAAAAATATGCACGCATAATAAACATGTACATACAGTGTATGTGTCCTAATTGTGGTTCAAGAGTTGTACTTACCTCTTTGTGTCACATTAGAGAACTTGAACTGGGATGCTTTTGATGAAGCTTTATGCCTTTTTGAGATGGAGTAGCTCGGAAAAATCTAATCCTATTTTGTCTCGATATCCAAACTAGTTGAAACTCCTATATGGTACAAACTCAAGTAAGTCAACCATATAGTGTGTTCTCAATCTCCCCCTTTAGATATTGGAGACAAAATTCCCTTGAGTATCCTGAACTCGTGGGTGAAAATGAAAAATCTTAGATTTCCTATACAAAAATCTCTATCTACCCATTCCCATCCTAGAACCAAAAATAAGGTAAGAAAATACATTACTCAACTATAATACATACCAATACCCTAATAAATAGGAAAAGCTATACGACCGGGTCTGAAAAATGCCTGAAAAAGATAAACACTCAATGTCATATTAGTTGAGTTAGTACAAGATAAGATATACATCGCAGCACAAGTACTCAAGTTCTTCTCCCCCAATTTTGCTCAAATATACAACGGGGTAAAAAGATATAAATCAAGAGAATATGATATAATGTGACAACACAAACAATAACATATGCAAGGGCAGATACAAGGGTCTCCTACATTAAACAGATATTAGGAGACGTCTTTTGTGATTTGAGACCATGCCCTAACTCCTTATAAACCAATTATCAGGATGCAATTACCGAGGAAATGAATGAAGTGTTGAAATAAGTAAGAACTATCATACCAATAGCATTACGAAGATGCTCATATCGAATATCATCAACAGATTTAAAATTATTCCTAAGGTATACCTGATCAATGATACGACAAGCCGTTTGAACAGCTTTGGCCCAAAAATACTTAGGTAGAATTTTCACATATAGCATAACCATAGCCATCTCTTGTAAGGTTCTATCTTTCCTTCCAGTAGGGTCGTTTTGCTGAGTTGTCTTAGGCACACTAAATTCATATTTATAGCCATTGCCTATACAATATTTTGTAACATGCGAATCTTTGAATTCTCTACCTTTGTCACTTCTGATGCGACATACTTGGGTATCCTTCTCGTTCTATATTTTTAAAAGTATTTTTAAGAACTCATTGAAGGTATGGGTTTTATTTTTCGTGAATGCAACCCGGGTATATCGTGTGTAGTTATCCACAATAACAAGTATGTAACTGTTATCACAGAATTTGACAGTTCGAGAGGGACCCATAGGGTCCTTGTGGATTAATTCCAAAGGTTTTGAAGTTAAAACATTTTTAACTTTCTTATTATAGGGTTTACTTATTTTTCCTTTCTGACGAGGACGACATACAGGATAAAAAGAATTTTTGATTTTAGGCAATCCTCTAACCATTTCTTGGGAACTTTTCTAACGAAAATTATCAAAATTTGTATGTCCCAATCTATTACAGGATTCAGACTTAGGAAGGACTATGTAACAGTTATCCTTATTTCTATTTCCCGTTAAAATACAATTTCCCTTTTCATAAAAAATTTTGCAATCAGTTTTAGAAAAGGAAACGGTATGATTGGAATCACAAAATTGAGATATACTAAGCAAGTTTGCCTTGAGACCTTTAACTAGGAAGACATCATTTATCTCAGGGAGACGTTCCTCACGCAATGTTCCCTTACTTATGATCTTAGATGAAACTCCATCACCAAACACAACACTACCTCCAAGGAAGTTTGTTTTGTTTGTTAATTTAGTTTCATCTGCGGTTATATGTTTAGAACATCCGGAGTCAAGATACCATCCAGACGAAGTGCTTGGTGCCTCAATATCATCTATGACAATGTTGCACTTGAGCTGGGTTAGCAAGTCATCTTTTCTAATCCAAATAGGCCTAGTTTTAACCGTTTGATTGGCCTTGGATTTAGAAAAGTTTTGATTGGTCTTTCTAAATGATTTCTTCTTAGTTTTAGGTCCTCCCTTCTTTTTATATTTAGAGTTATGAGTGGCATGTCTTGGAAGAACATAAGTATTCCTACTCTTTCTAGAATAGTTAAAGTTTGAATAAGTAGGTGTATACACTCTCTTTTGAAAACATTCGGAAATTGAGTGGCCATAGACATCACAGTATGAACAATACTGATGTGTGGAGGACTTGAATTTATTACTAAAGTCTTTAAAGATAGGTTTATCCCTAATAGGAATGGTCGTCAAAGTGTCATTGGCTTTGGGTTTTTTATAATGATTTCTAACAGGTGGACAGACGTACTTAGCTTGACCATTAGATTTGGGCTTTTGAGAATCATCACTTTGTTTTACCTTAGAGACATCTTTAAAATAATTTTCTTTCCGAGTGTTTTGAGGATTCTGGCCTTGTTGTACAAAAACAACATTTTCATGAGAAACATTTTTGCTAGTATAAACTTTTTCTCCAAATCCAAAACCAGATTTATCGTCAGAATCAAACTTGCTTCCTACAATAATTTCTTCGTAGGACTTAGCTTGAGTTTCAAAGTTTAAGCATTTTTTAAACACATTTGAAACTTTTTGCTTAGATTCTTCAAGTTCTACCAAGGTAGACTTGTATTTTTGTTCCAAAATATTATTTTTCTCAGAAAGATCTTCTATTTTTGTGAAAAATTCTTTAATTTCAGTCTCATGGGCAACACATTGTGCTGTAAAATATTCAGCGTTCTTCCTAATAGTCTGATAAAGTAAATCAATACGCTCATTAAGTAGCTTAACTGTTTTATCAAGACATGCACTTTTCTTACGCATTTTCGTGTATAGCTCTTGAAGATCTAGAAAATCATCATCAAGATCACTAAGTGTATCGTGTGAAGTGTCTCCCATATCACTCATTTCATATGTGGAACTCACACACACTTCAAGTTTAACGACAATGCTTTCAGTTTGACACCCCCTTAAACTATCACTAGCAATGTCATTTTCATCATCAACAGTCACAACATTTTCAACAACAGATGCTACAATAGGAACAATAGAATCGTGAGTAGACAGACATTCATCATCATCACGATATATGATCCTAGCATAGAATGCCATATAGGACTCATGATTATGGGTTGACTCAATTTCATCTTCATCAGAATCACTAGAGTCGTCCCATGTCTTACACAAATTAGCCCTAGTATTGTTGGAAGGCTTATTTGGGCATTTATTAGCAATATATCCCATTTTTCCACAACCATAACATTTGACATCTTTCATGTTTATGTTAGGTCTACTATTGTCATAGGTCTTTTTGTTGTCATATCTTTCATGCGGTCTATGATTTTGATTACCTTGATAATTTTGTTTGCCTTTTTTTATAAGCTAAAGCATTTCTGAATTTGATAATCTTTTTGAAATTCTTGCTCATAAGAGCTATTTGATTGTCAATGTGATCCAAGTCACAGTCATCATTCAAGTCAAGGTTAAAGTCTAAGGGACCGACTTTAGGTGAAGTCAATTGTGATGAAAACACATAATTAGATCCGGTGAGTCTCTTGTTACGGGCAGTCAATTGTTTTTTGAACTCTAACTCCATCTCAACAGTTCTTAATTTGCTACTTCGCAATTCAGGAGTAAGGTTTGGGTCATTCATTTCTTCTATGGCATATCTCTTATTGTCAAACTTAGCAGGTAATAACATAAAAATCTTTTGAACGATTTCTTTTCTAGTATAGGTTACACCATTTGCATGTAATTTTGTAAAAATGTCGGTTAACCTAATGTAGAAATCGTCAAAGGATTCATTATCATCCATAATCAATGTATTATACTGTTGGACAAGCATTTGTATTTTTTCGGCCTTAACTCGTTCATTACCCTCATGTGCGGTGACTAGAGTGTCCCAGGCCTCCTTAGAAGTGAAGCAAATAGATATTCTTTTAAACTCATGCTCGTTAATGGACATAAAGATAGCATTCTTGCCTTATTATTATCGAGAGATTTCTTTTTCTCTACAATGGTAAATTCGCTAAGAGGTTTCTTAACCCTTGTGGGATCAATATCAGACAAAGACTTAGTTGGATGTTCATAACCATTTTCAATCAGATCCTAAACATCATCACCAAGAGTTCCTTGAATGAAAGCAACCATTTGTACTTTCCAATAGGAAAATTTGTTTCCATCAAAGAGTGGTGGTCGGGAACGGTTACCAAACATCTCAAATCTTTCATCCATATTCAGAAATGGATTTCGAAAACAATTTCTGGAGTTTCAGGATCAAAATATCTTTTGATAAACCCGCTCTGATACCATTTGAAAAACCTGTTTACAAGATTAATAACAAAAAGTTATAAGTTTAGTAAACTCCATAATAAACTCGTTGAACGAAACTCTTTTCAAAATAAACACGAGATGTGCTAAAACAATTTTTCTGAATATGATCTTTAGACTTGTTAGATTGATACCTTAGGTTTTTAAAATTCCAAACCTACAATTAAGTCTCGAGTATGATATTGTTCACTAAAGTAATTAAGAAGATTCAAGCAAATTAACACGCGATTTTTAACGCGGTAAAACCCTAAATTAGGGAAACATCCACGGCTACCTCTACGGAGCAAAATGAAAAAGTCCACTAAAATCACAACCAAGTTACAACCCTAAAGCATGCAACTAAGAATCAAAATACAAGATCAGAAAACGTACCTACCCGAGTTACTCCACTCTTAAAGGCATTCTATCTTGATTTGTTCTTCTCCACACAGCTTTTGTTTTATCCTTGAATCCCGGATTTTAGCAGTCCCAACAAACAAAATACATCACCAAGAACCAAAACTCCTAAGTATTTGTGTGAGAGTGATAGTGTTTGTGAATTAACTAAACATGCAAAATGTTTCTCACGCCTCTTAATCAAATATACACGCGATATCCTATGAATTACAAACAACTTCTATATGATATGCAATTTGATTTCAAATCTAACTTGAGTAATAAACTTTACTATTTTTCATATTTAACACATTAATTTTTTTCTTCTAAAATATTGTCCCAACAAATTATTTATATTCAAACTTATTTCACTCAAATGTGAAATCCCAACATGAGACAATCTTTATTTCAAAATCTGAAAATATACAACAAGTATAGTTTCTCAACATGTATTTGATATCACAATCTTGGATTAAAAAATTACAACAACAATAACCAAGAACAAACACACAATAATCCTAACAATTAGTGTAATAAAATTCCCTAAGAGATATAGGGTATGAGGCGTACACGAATCTGAAAAGGTTCAAAAATTCTGGAGCATTTTTCCGGCAAATAAAATATCAGCGAGACTCCTCTTTCTCTGTCGTTTTTTCCCGGCCGATAGCAACTTTGTTCAAAAATTAAACCTCCGGTGGTCTCGTTTGGAACAGCAGCGGCGATCGCGATCTTGCACAGATCCGGCGATCGCAGCTCAGATGATCGACCTCATTTTCCGGCAAGGGTTCCTCTCTCTCCTCGGTTTTTCTCACTTCTGTTTTGTCCGTCGACAGTGACGGTGTTTCGCTTCAGTTGTTCTTGGCCTGAATCCAACGGCGATGGGATGTCAGTTTTCGATGATGACCCTCTCGGTTTGAATCCGGCGATGGATGGAGAAGAAGATGAAATGTGAAAAATGTGTTTTCTCTCTCTCTCTCTCCTTTTCTATTATCAGCCACCAATCTATCTCTTCCAACTAGAATAAGAAACCTAAAAGATGTTATTTTTTGCCCTAAAAGGGTTTATTATAAATGGAAGGTCTAGATCTAATCTTCAAGATTTAAGCGCATAGAAATAAAGTGGGATAATAAATATAATTGGCTAAAAGGTATTCATTAAAATTGAGGCACTACAAATATGGTTCATAGATAACCACTCAATCTAGGGTCACAAATGACCCTAACCACCAAGACACTAAAGAAACACAAAAATCCTTATTAAAAAATAAAACACGTGTTTTTTAAAGTCTTGGAACAATTAAATCTTTCGATTCAAAAAAATATTTACCAATTAAAAATTGAACCAATCAATTTTTTTATCATAAAAAATATTCTTATGTTAACCTCAAATATATTTTTGAAATCATATTTCAATTAAATGAAAAATCATTTTAAATGATTAAAAAAATATTCAAATGAATTTATTTTTCCAAAAAAATATTTAAAGCAACACCACCACACCATAAAAAATATGCACACATAATAAACATGTATATGCAGTGTATGTGTCCTAATTGTGGTTCAAGAGTTGTACTTACCTCTTTGTGTCACATTGGAGAACTTGTACTGGGATGCTTTTGATAAAGCTTTATGCCTTTTTGAGATAGAGTAGCTCGAAAAAATCTAATCCTATTTTATCTCGATATCCAAACTAGTTGAAACTCCTATATGGTACAGACTCAAGTAAGTCAACCATAAAGTGTGTTCTCATGAGCTTCATGGATGAATACTACGGCTATCATCAAATATCCATGTTCGGCCCAGACTAAGAGATCCATGCTCGGCCCAGACTAAGAGAAAACATTGTTCATCACGACCCTAGGTCTTTACTGCTATAAAGTGATGCCATTTGGGCTAAAGAATAAGGGGACAACGTATCAGAGGGTGGTAACTAAGATGTTCAAAAGGTTGATCGACTCTACAATGGAAGTTTATATAGGTGATATGCTCTTCAAGAGTAGGTATTCAACTGATTATCTAAAAGACCTCGTGAAGACTTTCAACATTTTCAGGGAATACAGGACGAAGCTCAACGTATCCAAATGTGTGTTTAGTGTAAGTTCTGATAAGTTTTTGGGATACCTTGTTACTTAGAGAGGGATTGAGGTGAATCCAGATCAAATTAAAGCTCTCCAGGACATTAGAAAGACCACCCCTATTAAACATATTCAGACGATCACCAAAATAATGGCGGCCCCCAATTGGATTATTTTAAGATCCTTCAATAAGTGCCGATAATTTTTTAAAGCCTTGAAAAATACAAGCCCTACAGTATGGACGAAAGAATGTGATCAAGCCCTAGAAGGAATTCAATAGTACTTGGGATCACCTCCCTTACTGTTAACTTTTAAAGATGAGGAAGACATATACCTCTACTTAGTAATTTCGAATCATGCAACCAGTGCAACATTAATATGTCTACATAATGGAGAGAAAAAGTTGATCTATTAAGTAAGCCACACTCACATTATAGTCGTCCTGATGACTTATCCTTTAAAAGATGCCGTCAAAAAGGCCAACCTCTAAAATAGGATGACCAATTGGTCTCTCGAGCTCTCCTAATTGGACATCAGATATGAGCAGAACAACGATCAAAGGCAAAGTTTTAGCAGACTTTGTGGTGGAATTTTCATCATCTTCAAGGACGAAGCAGCCACCACCCACCTTAGAGGCATTACATGTCGCTAACAACGATCAACATTGGAAACTCTTTGTGGATGGCTCATCAAATGAAAAAGGCACCGGAGTAGGGATAATCTTTATAACCCCACAAGGCGTCCTGATTGAGCAAGCTATCAAATTAGGGTTCATGGGGTCAAATAATGAAGTTGAATATAAAACTATGGTGTACGGTCTACGAAGGGCGATCAACATGGGATACGAGCACATCGTCGTGTTTTGTAATTATAAGCTAATCATAAATAAATTCAATGGGGAATATGAGGCAAGGGATCCAAGGATTCTACCTTATAAAAATAAAGACAAAGAATTAATTTAACAGTCAAATCGGCCTTAGTAGAGTAGCTCCCTAAGAACAAAAATAACCATGTGGATGAACTGGAGACTTTGGCTTCTGCCATTGAAAACCAAGTTAGGAGGATGATTGAAGTGGAATATATGGACCAACTAAGCATTGAGAAGTAGCGAGCAATCTCAACAAGTTTCAGGTGCAACTGTCCCCATCGTGGATGGACACTATCATGTCTTTTTTTAAAATCGATGAACTACCCTCAAATGATAAAGAAACACACAAGCTAAAGGTTAGATTGTCCAGATTCTGCCTCAATTCAGATGAAAAACTTTACCAGAGATCGTTCACATGACCAATATTGAAATGAATCCACCCATATCAAGTTGATGGAATTTTAAAAGTAAATGCATGAAGGAGGCTATGGAGCACACACAAGTGGGAGATCGCTTTCTTTTATAGCCATCTCTCAAGGGTACTGCTGGCCATATATGCACAAGGATTCAGCACAATTCGCCAGAAAATGCCCAAATTGCCAAATATTCTCCCTAATAATTAAACGGTCTGCGAAATACCTCCATCCTCTCACAAGCTCATGGCTATTCACCCAATGGGGCATGGACATCGTGGGGAAATTGTCGATCGCACCGGGAAATTAGAAGTGCTTAATAACAGCAACTGAATATTTCACCAATTGATTGATGCCAAACCTCTTACCCACATCAGAGAGTCGGATGCTAGAAGGTTCGTCTAGAGAAACATCATCACAAGATACGACATTCCAAGGGCGCTGGTAGCTGATAATGGAACCCAGATTGACAATGATAAATTTCAAGATTTTTGCATCAAATACGAAATAAAGATTCATTATGCGACAATAGTCTTCCTCCAATGCATCGGATAGGAAGAGATCACCAATAGAACCTTCCTATCAGGCATTAAACGGTGACTGGAAAATGCAAAGGGGCGATGGGTAAAAGAACTGCCATACATCCTATGGGCGTACATGGCGACCCCAAGGAAGCCGATGAAGGAAACCCCTTATTTCCTTGCCTATTATACGGAAGCAGTAATTACTCTGGAGATCGGCCTACTAACACTCAGATCATAAATATTTGAAGACAGTTGTAATGATGAGCGAATAGTACACGAGTTGGATCTAGCCGAAAAAAGGAGGGAGAAAGCCATGTAACATTTGGCCATCTACCAGCAAGAACTAGCAAAGAAACACAACAAGAAACTATAAGCAAGAGATTTCCAGGTTGGTGACTTAGTTCTTCGGAAGCGGCTGCATGCTACAAAAAACCATCAGATGGAAAGCTGGTGCGAGGCCTGTGTTTCGATCAGATCGGGTCAAAAAATGTCTTTTATGAAAAAATTCATATTTTTTTGAAAATAAAATAATCATTCCGATTTTCAATCAGATTTTTTTGAAAATTTTTAAAAAATTCCAAATCAAAAAATTATAAAAAAAATAGAAGACTCACAAAATATATTAAAAATCTAAAATTTTGGAAATTCCAAAATTTTGAAAAAAAAATAAGATTTTCGATAACTCAAAATTCTCATTTTAAAGAAATAAGAAAAAAGTTTAACCCAATATGTAAATACAATAAGGATTTGACCCATTTTTTCATTTGTGTAAAATTTAGGAGTATAATTTCTTTTTTTAGAGCACTACTTTTGACTCATCATCCTCTCCCAACTGATGTGGGATATGGAAATGTTTCAAAAAATTGGAAAAAAATAAAAAAATAAAAAAAATAATTCGAAAAAATTGAATCGGCATAATTTAGGAAAAATCAGATCAAAAAAATAAAAAATAAAAAATCGGCAAACTAAAATTTCATTCCAATTCCGGAAAAGCTGGATCGAAAATTAGAAAAATTGAATGTTAAAAAAAACAGCCCTAACTGGCGTCGAACTAGCAGGGACCTTACTGCATAGTTTTAAAAGGGGATGGAGGTTCATATCATTTTGAAGAATTAGATGGGAGGGTAGTCCCAAGGTATGGAATGCCGTGAACCTTAGGAACTTTTATCATTAAAGGAACATTTAGTTAAACTCTTTTGTTTATGCACAAGAAAGCGACTAGAATTCAATCATCTTAAATTGTTTAAAATGACTTGTATAATATGTTGTACAAGTGGTGCGATCTGGGAAAGGTCGATTAAAATCTATTCTTATGAATGCTATGGTCTAAATTATATTATCCTAGAAGAGGCAAAGAAAAAACACTTATACGAGTGGTAGGATCTGGTAAAGGTCAGTTAAAACCCATTCTTATGAATGGTATGGCCTAAATTAGATCGACCTAGAATAGGTAGAAAACCCATTTGTACAAGTTGTATGATCTGGGAAAGGTCAATTAAAATCCATTCTTATGAATGGTATGGTCTAAATTAGATCGGCCTAGAATTGGTAAAAATTCCACCTGTACAAGTAGTATGATCTAGGAAAGGTCGTGTAAAACCCATTCTTATGAATGGTGTGGTCTAAAACAAAACCCACTTGCACAAATTGTACGGTCTGGGAAAGGTCGGTTAAAACCCATTAAGTATCGAATAAACATTTTTTTTAATTTTTGTCATAGTTTATATAAAAAAAACATAAAGTTGGAAAAATATATATGCATAACAAACGAAATTACGTTTGACCTTGTTAAATCCAGTCAACCCTGAGTAACATTTTTCCTAAAAATTATTACACGTATAAAATGCCGTATATGTTTAAAAATAAATTCTTTTGTGGTTATGGAACAAAGTTCATAAAAATTATAAAAAAATAAGAAAATAAAATCCAAAATTAGTTTGAACCCGAATAAAAAGTTTTGTTGTTAAAAACTTAAACCAAAACATTAAGGGTATAAAGTTTAACATTTAGTTTTAAAACCTTAGGGGGTGAAAGTAAAAATATCAAAATCAACACAAATTCTAGATATTTTGCTGTCCATTAAACCACCCTATCCTTCTTACCCACCTTTATTTATACACCTGATATTAACACACCAAAAACAAAAAAACAAATTAAAAAACATCTTTTCTTCTACCAAAAACAAGGTTATGAAAACAGTTAGAAGAAAAAATAAGAGAAGGCAGGCCCTTCTTTGAACAAGATCCTTCTTCTATTAGATTTAAATTTAATAAATCAATAAATAGTTTTATGCATTAATAATACAATACATGAAAATATAAATTGTTATGTAAATACAGGACCTTAATCTACATAATTATCTCATGTGTTAAAAAATAGGATTGAAAAATATACCTAAGCCAGCATTAGATTTGATGAAGGTAAAGGTAGCCATTATTGCCTCAAACTTTAGATCCAAATTTGTTATGGATTATAGGTTTCTTTCCCCTGATCTTTCTATATTTTGTTGCTTATTTCTAATGCCTAAATGATAGGGTTTATGCCACAATTTATAGGAAGGGAGAGATCTTAAATCCCAATAGTCATGCGAGCTTAACCGTCCATCACGGTTAGATAAAGAGTTTTCCTTAATTTATTTTTTAATCAATAATTGGTTAATTTATTAACCAAAAACAATTTTGACTCTTGGGAATATTAGAGTGAACTTATATTTACCCAATATGACTTATTTTGTAATTTAATAATGAACCACTTAATAGGCTTATGATTTTTTTGATAATTCTAACATTTTCCCACTTGGTTCATAATTAATATAAGGTGCGCTTTCAGATTTTCAGTTATCTTTAAAGGTTTTTCATGAACACCTTAATTAAACAAAACATCAATGTGAGTTATAGCGGTTCCACACTAATCCATTAGTAAGGTTCCTTCTATGTACTACGCCACTAATAGTTTATTTAACAAGGTTTATAATAAGGTCTATCAGAATGGACTAATAATCATCTTATAAAGACTATTTCTCTCACTTTAATCAATCAACATGCACATAAACTTATATTTCAAGACATAAATTGAAATGTTCAGAATACAGTTTAATTGATATCAAATATAGTGTCAAGAATTAAGCACCAAACATTATACAACACTTATACTTAATTGGTTACACTCAAGACTCATATCTTAAGTATGTTTCATGAATGTCCTTTGGTTATAGCCCATTTATTACTGAATATGCTACGTTAACACTTGTACTAATGTGTTGGAGTGAGACTTGTTTCTGAACTTCTTCGTTCACATATAGGTATTAAATTCTAATGTGCCTAAATTCTTTAAAATACTTATCGGTTCTTCATAACGAAGAGTGTAGCGGCATTATCATGATATTTCAGCTAACTTGGTAATAGTGTAGACAACTTCAAGTCCCAAAATAAATTTTTCGAACCCATAATCCATAAATTGTAGTTCCAAAGCATGCTACATGCAATGTTTAATTGTTTCTCACTCTTTCATACTATTAGTCACTAGGCCAAAACAAAACTACTTAATCAAGAGAGAATAATTATCATAAGTGTAATCATATAATATTTTAAGCATCTCATTACTTCATACTCTTAAACTATTTTATGTAATACCCCATAATTTTATGGCTTTTAATTATGAGATTAATTAAATGAAATTACTTTTAATTGTGGGAGTAATTACATTAATTTGGCATAATTAATTGGAAATAAATTCGGATTTAAATAACTAGCGAGACGAGAGTTAGTATTTAAATATAATGATAATGTTGAATATTACTAAGTGATTATGGTAATGTGTGATGATTGAATTTATTAAAATTGTCGTGAGTTGAAAATATGGCAATTTCGGTAATTAAGTTGGGACGCGCGTGTCAGTCGTGTTAGGACCCAATTTAATGGATATGAAAGTATTTTATTTTTATGTCATCCGTATGATCATTTTGAGTGCATCAATGTGTTCATAAGGGTCGATATAGTCATAAAACACTAGTCGGGGGTTCTGTTTGGGTCCCGAGGCATTTTAGGCCTAACCGGCAACCTGGGAGGGTATTTTAATCATTTTGACTTTTTGAGGAATAGTAACCCATGAACTTTAGATTGAAATTTTCATCCAACACTTGAGTCCCTTAGGGTTTTCACCACCAAAAATCATAATGGCAGTTAGAGAGGAAGAGAAGAAAGTTCCCAAAAAAGAAAGCACCCTAGAGGCTTTTGCACCACCGTCACCACCACCAGATAGATCAGAAAGAGAGGATCACTCCCATACCATCTGCTTCAAAGGATCAGAATCTTTATTCTCTAGGCAAGTGATTTATCTTACAAAGATTCAAAGAATATATTTTACATGATAGTTTAGATTTGATTATTTATCGTAAATAAGTGAAATAATTGTGAAACTGGAGAATTAAACATTAAAAATGGGTAGGCTTCATGTAGATAAACTTCTGGGCATATACTAGTTATGAAACCATGATCCATGCATAGGGAATTATGTATTTATGTTGAGTTATATGAAGATCTTGTAGGAAATAGAAGAAATAGGGTTTTTATGAAAATTGGGTGATTTGATCCAAGAAATTGATGATTTAATGATTCTAATACGTTAAAGATTATGCTAATATGTTAATAGTATGATTAGTAAACTTTCTTGGGAGTTTGGGATGTTGTGATGGAGGATTTGGGGTGTAAAAATGGAAGAACCCGCAACTGTCAAAAAAATTCTGGGCAGATAACTGCTTGATCGATCGATCGATCCAAGCATGTCGATCGATCGACCCATTTCTTCGATCGATCGACCCCTATAGAAAAAGTGAAGTATTTTTACTTTATATAATTGAATAACTTCCAACCTTTATAACTCTTTAGTGATGATTGATTGAGCATATTGGTACTTAGGGAAGACCAGTAGGATGGTGTTTGAAGCCCGAAAAATTATTAGGTTTAATTGGGGTTAAGTGGTAGGCTTACGAATATTTGACTAATGAGGTACGATTGTAGTAATGAGAACCTGAATATATTTTGCCCCAATTATAATTTGAGGTTAAAGACAAAAAAGGGGGAAACTGTAAATACTGAGATAACCTTAGATACCAGTGGGGGACTTAGTAACCCTTTTTGGGATAGGATATGTACTCGGAGCTATACGTCGAGAATTATCGCGTTAAAATTTATTGTGTAAAATAAATGAGACGATATCATTATATGTGTGAATCATACGATATGGGGCTCGAAGATACCTATACTAAAATGATGATTACCTAAGTTGTGTGAATACTTATTATTTGGATGATTATGTGTATGACATACCTACCATACTTGCTATCGCGGGAGGTTGATTTTCGAGAAGGACCGTCTTATCTTTGTGTGCCTTCGGGGGGATTTAGACTGGTACCTTAAGTACATAGGACTATGAATGACGTATTTGTTAGTTGATAAGTTAGCTGACCATAGGAGCGTAGGTATGTGCGTGACTCATGGGTACGTGAACTTTTTCGCCTCCACTGTGTCTGATTTATACTGAGTGATTCGGAACACGTGATCCTTATGCAGAGACGAACATGGATTTGATAGCAGAGTATGCGTGCACCGCAGTGTAATACCCCGTAGTTTTATGCTTTATAAATTTGGGGATTTATTAAATTTAATGTGAATTATTTATTTAATATAAATCCGAAAATTAATTATTTTATAATTATTAACGTGATGTGAGTTAGTAATTATGGGAAACTTGTTGAATATTACTAATGAGCAAAGTAATATATAATATTGGTTCTATTAAATGTCACAAGTGAGTGAATAGAATGACAATTTCGAAAATTTAAGTCGGGACGCGCCGGTGTCGTGTCAGGACTAAATGTTGATTAATAAAAGTGAAATATTTATAAATCGTCCGTATAGTCGTTTTGAGTACGCCAAAGTGTCCGGAAGGGTCTAGATAGTCAGAAAAGTGTACTCGAGGGTTTAGTTTGGGTCTCGGGGCGTTTTTAGGCCTATTTAGCACCTCGTGAGGGCATTTTGGACATTTTGCATTTTTGGGTAATTAAACCCACGAATTTACAAGGGTTATATCAGATGCTTAGGGTTGCCTTCTAGGGTTAACACAACCAAAGTCAAGTGACGGCCATAAGAGAGGGAAGGAGAGAGTTTGCCAAGGTGTTTTAGGCCAAAAATTCATCCGGTTGTACCGCCACCACCACCAACGCGTAGATCGCGTGACGGGGAACGCAACCACACCAAATTCGTCCACAAATCAGAACTCTGAAATTCCCAGGAAAGTATTTATCTTGCTTATTTTCGTTAATGCATCATTCATGTTAGTCTAGGGTGATTAGGATGAGTTTCATAGAAGAAAATCCATGTTGGAGATAGGAAAATCGCATGTAGTAATGATATGAATGATAATCTGGAAATCCCCTTCATATGTAGAGGTTTAACCACGGATTTATGATGAATTAGAAGTAGAAATTCCGGAAAAAGACTGATTAGAACCAAGTTAAAGAAACTCTAGGGTTCTTGAGATTGATATGAGTTTTGGCATATTAATCCATGGTTATTGATGAAAATTCGCATGCTTTACGTAGAAGATGTATAATATGGGTTTATAATGTTTGTAGTACGAATTTTTGGGAGTTTGGGTGTGAAAAATCTGGATTTGATTGAGGTTGGATTATGAAACCTGTAACTGTTAATCTGCGGAATTTTTCCATACCTGTTTGATCGATCGATCGAACCAGGAGTGTCGATCGATCGACGCATCGATCGATCGAGCCCTTGCCATCGATCGATCGACCCCTCCTGGTAGATTCATGTTTCCCTTTTTAAATAGTGAAATTCAAATTAAATGAGTAATAATCTTTAGACATCCTTATTAAAATATTTTGGGAGATAAAGAAGACCAGTAGGACTTATTAATAATTATGAGACCTTTAATGTAAGACGAGATTTGCATTTTTGGGATGTTTACATATAAGGGACGATAGAATTATGTATTAAAGGGAGAGACGCGTAAGATAGTTACGATGGAAAATAGATGAGTACCTACTGAATTCTACACTTGGGAGGATAGAGTCCATGAGTGTTACGTAGTAAGTTGGAATAATCCCTCAAACTAAAAGTAAGAGAGGAACCGTTATAAGTGATAACTAAATAATGAGAAATAAGGATAAATGTTATAATTATGGGTTATGAGATGAACCTAAATTTGATATAGAAAGAGTAGTATATTTTCATGACTGTGTTTATGCATATACTAAATACGTGTGAAAATCATGCCCGCGCTACTTGCTATCCCTGAGGTTACCGCGCTGGGATAGTCTTATCTCGATAGGACCTTTACGGGGGATATTGACTTGTACCCAAGAAGATAGGAATCCTAGTTACAGGCTATCGTATCGATAGTCACGGTCCTAAGAGACGCGAGGGTATGTGCTGACCTCTTGGACTTGGAAACTATGCTTCGCCTCAATATTATTTGTGTATGTATTAATACAGTTCGAGAGTGATTCCGAACTTGTATTTCCCTTAGTACGAGTGATACAGGGATTGGATAACAGAGTATGCCCGCACCATAATTTTTATATGGGGTGCTGTTAGAATATATATATTATACGAGTATTTAATATATATATGAATTTCTAAAATTTGGAACTTCCTATTGTGTTTATGGTAAGTAAGAAATGAATAATGACTTCAATTTGGAAATTCTTGTCTTGAGAAGTATAATAGGACACTGGAAAACTTTATTAGCAAATAAGGTTTAAATGAGAACTTTATGACCAAATGAAATTATCCCCTTTAACAATTAAATTGTTCAGTTTTAAATCTTACGAGTAACCTAAGATAAGTTAAACCGTTGGGAAGGCTAGTGAGATAGGCGTGCACATTAGAAGAGAGGTGAGAATTTCTCAAGGGAGTGTCGCACTAATATGTTGTTGCATTGGCCTGTAAATATTTTAAATACTTACTAAATAAATTTTAAATCATTTTTACAATCGGGCTCTGACCCATTTCTATTTTCCATTCTCTCTTGTATATATATGTATATATTACAGGTGCCCAGCCACAGGGGCGTCTTGCATAGGATCCTTTGGAAGGAACGTGTTGCAGCTTAGGTGGGAGTTGCAGGACTCTTGCTTAGACGACCTCATTTCTTGATTCCACTTCTAGCACTATTTATTCAGTTGGGCCTGTGTCGCCCTTTCCATTATTAAGTTATTTAGCAGACATTGTGAATTATTTATTTTCCAGTATTTTACTCTTTGGGATTTGTTATTGTCAGGATGTTTTCATTTAAGTATTAAATGTTGGATTCATTTAGTTGGATGTTTAATTATTGGATTGTTTCTCCCAGTATAGTTGTTGAGTGATTCTTTATTTATGAATTTCGTAAAGTTTTAAATTGTTGGTTTACATAAAATAAAATTTGGAAAGAAATGTCTAAAATGGTTTTGACACTTAGCTTAATTAATTAGGGTGTTTAAATTGGAAAAGTTATTTTTCGACAGTGATGCTAAGAATGAACCAACTGTTCACCTTGATTTTAATTTAATAAAGGAGTGATCGCCCGGTATTTAATTTGGCGGGGTGTCACAGGTGGTATCAGAGCTTCAGGTTCTAGTGTCCTTAGGATATGTACGGCTTATCTCATTTCCAGCTTAGCGTCTTTGATTTAGAGCCCTAACATTAGGAATGTTGTATTCATCTATATGCGTTGGAAATTCGTGCTTCTGCGATTTGTCGATGTGAATCTTGAAATTATTCAGATTAAATTTTAAACTTTCAGATGGCCAGTCAGGACAAACAAGCTAATACCATTGGGGAAGTTAATGAGCAAGGACAACTCATGCCTCAGGTGTCTCCGAAAAAGGTACCAATCGCCGAATTTGCGAGCATTGTGGCACAAGAAGTTACCACTGCAGTCTTACAGTACCACGAAAGCAGCATGCAACTTAGAGGAGGCAAAAGACCTAGAGAGGTTAATCAAATGCATGTGACTGAAGTTGACAATTGTGCGAAGGCACATAAATTGCGACAACAAACCACTCAAGACCGAGACAGTTCCAGAAGTAACAAAATTTATGTAAAGGGCCAAAAGTGTCAGGGTCAACAAAGTCAGAGTTAGAATGAAGTCACAAAGAGGTGTTTCAGTTGTCGAATGGACGGTCACAAACGTTAATCTTGTTCGAATCAGACTGGGGAGAAACTACAACCCGACCAGTAAAAAAATTCGGGACTCTACTTTAAATGTGTACAGTCGGGTCACAAGTGTAGGGATTGTCCTCACCTTGACATAGTTTTTTCGCAAATTTCTCATCAAGGCCAGCAAGACTCGAGAAAAAGCGAGACTGGTTAACAACGTAGTGAATTGAGGCAGTTTTGAGGGAAGTGCTTCCAATGTGGTAGAAATGGCCATAGGTGTCAGGATTGCCCCGAGAGGAATAGGGCCCCATGGTAGCAAAGTGCCAGTAATAAACCACAGAAGCCAGCTCCACCATCCATTCCAACAGCCTCAGTTCAGCAGAGGCAGTTACAGTATGGACGTGTCTGTAACGTCCATCAGATAGAAGCATCTCAGGCACCAACCAAGATAAAAGGTACGTTTCTTATACCAGGTGATATGGGTTGAATTTTATCCGATACTGGGGCAACGCACTGTTTTACAGCTACCCATTTTGTGAAGGCCTTAGGGTTATTAGCCACAGCAGAGAGCACTGTGACGTGTGTAGACTCACCATTGGGAAATGGATCGTTAATTTTATTTATATGCCGGGGTGTGGGGGTAGATATTGGTAGATTGGTATTACCAGCAGACATGTTAGTCTTAGATATGCATGAGCACGATATTATTATCGTTATGGATTGGCTCGCAGCTTACAGAGCCATGATAGATTGTTTTGATGGGAGGAGTATTATCTTTGCCATTCCGGGGCAAGAGATGTTTGTAGTGGTGATGCCTCGCCCAGAGGGAGGCTCGACCGCTCATTTGTATTACATAGAGGAGGATACCTCTAAGGAGGTTGTGATTCCCTTAGACTCGATCCCAGTTGTTTGTGAGTATTCCAATGTATTCAGGAGATACCAGGCCTACCCCCCAGTCGTGAGATAGACTTTATCATAGATTTATTACCAGATACTCGACCTATAGCGCGCGCTCCATACCGTATGGCACCGGCAGAGATGAGAGAGTTACGAGATCAGATAGAGCAGCTGTTAGGTCAGGGCTTCATTCGCAAAAGCACCTCACCTTGGAGCGCTCCAATTTTGTTTGTGAAAAAGAGAGATGGTTCACTGAGGCTATGTGTGGACTACCGGGAGCTGAACAAGGTCACGATACGGAACAAGTATCCGTTGCCTCGAATCGATGATATGTTCGACCAACTGAGGGGAGCAACTTTCTTTTCAAAGATAGACATGAGGTCAGGGTACCATCAGCTACATATTAAGGAGAAGGATGTTTCAAAGACTGCTTTCTTGACAAGGTATGGGTACTATGAGTTCAGAGTGATGCCATTTGGACTCACAAACGCTCCAGCCATATTCATGGACTGGATGAATCGAGTGTTCAGAGAGTTATTGGATCAGTTTGTCATCGTCTTCATAGATGACATTTTGATATATTCACACTCCGAGGAGGAGCATGCGGAGCACTTGAGGCAGGTTCTTCAGACCCTACGAGAGCATTAGTTGTATGCTAAGTATGAGAAGTGCAGATTTTAGTTGCGAGAAGTACAGTTCTTGGGCCATGTTGTTTTTGAACAGGGGATAGCAGTTGACCCTAGTAAAGTGTCAGCGGTGAGAGAGTGGGGACAGCCCACGACACCGACGAAAGTGCGTAGTTTCTTGGGATTAGGCAGATACTACAGGAGATTCATTCGAGGTTTCTCCAAGATAGCGGGTCCATTGATGAACCTGACTCGCAAAGGGGTTCCATATATTTGGGATGATGCTTGCCAATTGGCTTTCGACGAGCTGAAAGACAAGCTTACTTCAGCACCGGTCCTTGCTTTACCTAAACTGGGTGTGGAATACCTGGTTTACACCGATGCCTCTTTACGGGGACTTGTAGGAGTACTTCAGTTGGAGGAGAAGGCTATAGCTTTTGCCTCCCGCAAGCTTAAGCCGCATGAGAAGAATTACCCCACTCACGACCTAGATTTGGCAGCGGTCATTTTTGCATTGAGGATTTGGAGGCACTATTTACTGGGAGAGAAATTCTGCTTGTTCACAGACCACAAGTCACTGCAGTACCTATTCACTCAGCGAGAGCTGAATATGCGTCAGCGCAGGTGGTTAGAGTTTGTGAAGGACTATCAGTTCGACATACAGTACCATCCGGGGAAGGCCAACGTAGTTGCTGATGCGTTGAGCCATAGACCGATAGACGATGTAGCGGACATCTGGAAAGCAAAGTGGAAAGAGTTGGGTCACCAAGACGCAGTATCTCGTTCTTTCATATCTGTCATGACAGTGATACCCGAGATTGTTATGAGGGTGATACAGGCACATACCACATACCCATTTTTCCAGGAGCAGATTGTACGACTTTTAGCCGAGGGTGTTGAGTCCTATTCTGTTAGTTCTGATGGGGGTTTGAGGTTTAATGGGAGATTGGTGGTCCCAGAAGGAGCAAAATTTAGTCATGCAGTGATGACCCTGTCCCACGGGTTCCGATTTGCAGTACAACCTAGGGGAGATAAGATGTACCAGGATATGAGGCGACAATACTGGTTGAGTGGGATAAAAAAGGATATTGCTGAGTTTGTGTCCAAGTGTTCTACCTGCCAGCTGGTAAAGGTAGACCATCAGAAACGTCAGGGTTGCTTCAACCATTAGAAATACCCGCGTGGAAGTGGGAGAGTATTTCCATGGATTTTATTACAAGGTTGCCTATATCACAGCAGGGCCACGACTCCATCTGGGTGATTGTGGACCGTTTGACCAAGGTGGATCATTTTCTGCCGGTGCAGCAGACTATACCACGGGTCAGTATGCTCAGTTGTTCATTACTGACATTGTCAGATTACATGGGGTGCCCCTGAATATTGTGTCAGATAGAGACAAGATTTTCGTGTCACATTTCTGGGAGAGCTTTAAGGAGGCTATGGGTACAGAGTTGAGGTTGAGTTCATCTTATCACCCACAGACAGATGGACAGACATAGCGTACTAATCAGATGTTGGAGGATATGCTACGCATGTGTGTCCTTGATTTTGGAGGAGGTTGGGAGCCACATCTTCCACTGGTAGAGTTCGCTTATAATAACTCTTATCAGTTCACGATTGGCATGGCTCCATTCGAGGCTTTATATGGAAGACCGTGTCGTTCCCCAACTTGTTGGCTAGAGGTGGGGGATAACAAGTTGCTAGGACCAGAGGTGATTCAGGAAACCTCTGCGAGGATTGAGATGATCAGGAGTCGCATTCGAGTAGCCCGGGACAAGCAGAAAAGCTACGTCGATGCGAAAAGGTTCTTTCGAGAGTTTAATGTGGGGGACCAAGTGTTACTACGCGTATCTCCTATGAAAAGAGTGACGAGGTTCGGGAAGAAATGGAAATTGGCCCCGAGGTACGTGGGACCATTTCCCATTATCGAGAGGATTGGGCCGGTAGCATACAGATTGGGACTGCCAGAGAATTTACATCGCATTCACGATGTATTCCACATCTCGTCATTGAGACGATACCTTCGGGATGATATAGCCCATACTCACATCACGATAGATGAGATAGACTTAAAGCCTGAAAGCTCTTACGAGGAGAGACCGGCGGCTATCCTAGACCATAGAGAGAGGAGATTGAGGTCGAAGGTAGTTCCACTTGTACGGGTCCAGTGGGAGTATCATAATGTGGAGAAATCCACTTGGGAGCGCGAGGGAGATATGCGTGAGAGATATCCAGATTTATTCTTACCAGGTATGCCTTATTTTTCGAATTTCGGGACAAAATTCAGCTATTAGGGGGGAAGTATGTAATACCCCGTATTTTTATGCTTTATAAATTTGGGGATTTATTAAATTTAATGTAAATTATTTATTTAATATAAATTCGGAAATTATTTATTTTATAAATATTGACGTGATGTGAGTTAGTAATTATGGAAAACTTGTTGAATATTACTAATGAGCAAAGTAATATATAATATTGGTTCTATTAAATGTCACAAGTGAGTGAATAGAATGACAATTTTAGAAATTTAAGTTGGGACGCGCCGATGTCGTGTCGGGACTAAATGTTGATTAATAAAAGTGAAATATTTATAAATCATTCGTATGGTCGTTTTGAGGGCGCCAAAGTGTCCGTAAGGGTCGAGATAGTCAGAAAATTGTACTCAGGGGTTTAGTTTGGGTCTCGGGGTGTTCTTAGGCCTATTTAGCACCACGGGAGGGCATTTTGGACATTTTGCATTTTTGGGTAATTAAACCCACGAATTTACAAGGGTTATATCAGATTCTTAGGGTTGCCTTCTAGGGTTAACACAACCAAAGTCAAGTGACGGCCATAAGATAGGGAAGGAGAGAGTTTACCAAGGTGTTCTAGGCCAAAAATTCATCCGGTTGCACCACCACCACCACCAACGCGTAGATCGCGTGACGGGGAACGCAACCACACCAAATTCGTCCACAAATCAAAACTCTAAAATTCCCAGGCAAGTATTTATCTTGCTTATTTTCGTTAATGCATCATTCATGTTAGTCTAGGGTGATTAGGATGAGTTTCATAGAAGAAAACCCATATTGGAGATAGGAAAATCGCATGTAGTAATGATATGAATGATAATCTGGAAATCCCCTTCATATGTAGAGGTTTAACCACGGATTTATGATGAATTAGAAGTAAAAATTCTAGAAAAAGACTGATTAGAACCAAGTTAAAGAAACTCTAGGGTTCTTGAGATTGATATGAGTTTTTGCCTATTAATCCATGGTTATTAATGCAAATTCGCATGCTTTACGTAGAAGATGTATAATATGGGTTCATAATGTTTGTAGTACGAATTTTTGGGAGTTTGGGTGTGAAAAATTTGGATTTGATTGAGGTTGGATTATGAAACCCGTAACTGTTAATCTGCAGAATTTTGCCATACCTGTTTGATCGATCGATTAAACCTGGAGTGTCGATCGATCAACGCATCGATCGATCGAGCCCTTGCCATCGATCGATCGACCCCTCCTGACAGATTCATGTTTCCCTTTTTAAATAGTGAAATTCAAATTAAATGAGTAATAATCTTTGGACATCCTTATTAAAATATTTTGGGAGATAAAGAAGACCAGTAGGACTTATTAATAATTATGAGACCTTTAATGTAAGACGAGATTTGCATTTTTGGGATGTTTACATATAAGGGATGATAGAATTATGTATTAAAGGGAGAGATGCGTAAGATAGTTACGATGGAAAATAGATGAGTACCTACTGAATTCTACACTTGGGAGGATAGAGTCCATGAGTGTTACGTAGTAAGTTGGAATAATCCCTCAAACTAAAAGTAAGAGAGGAACCGTTATAAGTGATAACTAAATAATGAGAAATAAGGATAAATGTTATAATTATGGGTTATGAGATGAACCTAAATTTGATATAGAAAGAGTAGTATATTTTCATGACTGTGTTTATGCATATACTAAATACGTGTGAAAATCAATCCCGCGCTACTTGCTATCCCTGAGGTTACCGCACTGGGACAGTCTTATCTCGATGGGACTTTTACGGGGGATATTGACTTGTACCCAAGAAGATAGGAATCCTAGTTACAGGCTATCGTATCGATAGTCACGGTCCTAAGAGACGCGAGGGTATGTGCTGACCTCTTGGACTTGGAAACTATGCTTCGCCTCAATATTGTTTGTGTATGTATTAATACAGTTCGAGAGTGATTCCGCACTTGTATTTCCCTTAGTACGAGTGATACGTGGATTGGATAGCAGAGTATGCCCGAACCATAATTTTTATGTGGGGTGCTGTTAGAATATATATATTATACGAGTATTTAATATATATATGAATTTCTGAAATTTGGAAGTTCCTATTGTGTTTATGGTAAGTAAGAAATGAATAATGACTTCAATTTGGAAATGCTTGTCTTGAGAAGTATAATAGGACACTGGGAAACTTTATTAGCAAATAAGGTTTAAATGAGAACTTTATGACCAAATGAAATTATCCCCTTTAACAATTAAATTGTTCAATTTTAAATCTTACGAGTAACCTAAGATAAGTTAAACCGTTGGGAAGGTTAGTGCGATAGGTGTGAACATTAGAAGAGAGGTAAGAATTTCTCAAGTAAGTGTCGCACTAATATGTTGTTGCATTGGCCTGTAAACATTTTAAATACTTGCAAAACAAATTTTAAATCATTTTTACAATCGAGCTCTGACTCGTTTCTATTTTCCTTTCTCTCTTGTATATATATGTATATATTACAGGTGCCCAGCCACAGGGGCATCTTGCATAGGATCCTTTGGAAGGAACGTGCTGCAGCTTAGGTGGGAGTTGCAGGCCTCTTGCTTAGACGACCTCATTTCTTGATTCCACTTCTTGCACTATTTATTCAGTTGGGCCTGTGTCGCCCTTTCCATTATTCAGTTATTTAGCAGACATTGTGATTCATTTATTTTCCAGTATTTTACTCTTTGGGATTTGTTATTGTCAGGATGTTTTCATTTAAGTATTAAATGTTGGATTCATTTAGTTGGATGTTTAATTATTGGATTGTTTGTCCCAGTATAGTTGTTGAGTGATTCTTTAATTATGAATTTCGTAAAGTTTTAAATTGTTGTTTTACATAAAATAAAATTTGGAAAGAAATGTCTAAAATGGTTTTGACACTTAGCTTAATTAATTAGGGTGTTTAAATTAGAAAAGTTATTTTTCGACAGTGATGCTAAGAATGAACCAACTGTTCACCTTGATTTTAATTTAATAAAGGAGTGATCGCCCGGTATTTAATTAGGTGGGGTGTCACACGCAGCTTAGTCTAGGGGTGCCTATATATATATATATATATATATATATATATATATACGAAGAGTGATTTATATATGTACTTGTGACTGGTTCACTGTTGCTTAGTAGACATGAATAACTAAGATATTTGAATGGGCTAAGAATGTGAAAATTTAAATAACACTTGAGATAAGTATTTTAATGAATGTGATTGTGGGATATAACTATTACATATTTTGGGTAATAAAAGTAGACACCCTATATTAGAATCTGAAGACAGGAGGCGGTACGGACTAGTTAGTTAGCGACATAACTAGGATGGTTTAAGGGTATATGGTAAGCGTGAACATTAGTTGAGAGGTGAGAAACCCATGTGAGAGTAAGAAACTAACATGTTTATAATAGGTGTTGTTTAATTTTAATTTAAACACTTGCTATATTTTTAAATTGTTTTCACCTCGGGCTGTGACCCGTTTTCCTCCAAATCTATTTTTGTTTTGTAAAAATATTTTAGGTTCCCAGCCACAGGGACGCCAAGCATAGGAGTTCCATTCTGATGACGTGCTATAGCTTTTGTGGAAGCTATAGGATCTCGGTATTAGACGCCTCCACACTTATCTTTGGTTCCTTCAGAGTCATTCATATCAGTTAGGGCATTGTGCCCATTCTTATCTAGAGATTGTAGATACAGACTTTCATTATTTCAGACGTTTGTTGATTTATTCAGACTCGTGTGTACTGGGATTTTGTTTACTCTAGTATTATTATCATTGGAGTGTTTACTCTAGACTCAGCTTATTTTATTTCATTGGTTATTCATATGAGATTATTTATGCAATTGATGGTTGATGATTTAATTACTTGGTTATTGTTAGTTTAATTAATAAAATTTGGCATCTCTCTTTTTAAATATTAGGTGGCTAGTAATAAATTAAATATTTTAGACAGTGATGCTAAGACTGAACCAACTTGATATTCTGTATTAATTTCATAAAGGAGTAGCTACCCGATATTTAATTTGTCGGGGTGTCACATTTTATTTCTCGAATCTATGATTCACTACTACAAGAAATTTAAGATATATATAAATTTATTCCCACCGACTTCAAGGTATGTATATACTTAATCAAAATACATAAAGTATTCTTAAAATACCATTAATGGGAAATTTACATAAGTTTATATAGTGATTTCTCAATGTATACAGTTCTTTTCTTAAACTCTTTTAAGTTTTCACATTAAATGTAACTCTTACTCAAAAGGAGCTACTAAATCTATAAAATTTTAATATTCTAAGATATAGGTGAAAATATTTATTTACACCCCTTTCTTTATTTGTAATGAAAACTTTGACCATAAGTCTAGCTTTATATCGTTGATTATCAAAATCGAATATTTTCTTACTACTCTATCAAATTCTCATTATTGGGATAAATATCACAATCATTCAGAATAGCAAACTCATTTAAGATCTTCTTAAAACTATTCATAACCATTAATCAAAAGAACAATTACTTTGGATGTTAAAGGAGTGGAATTACTATTTTAACTTCTTTTATAACCATATTAAGTGATTTAACACTCCCACTAATTTCACCATTCTTTAAAAAATTTGACATTTTATATTTTTGATTTCAGAAGTAATTAGTGTACCCTTCTTCAAGTGTAGAAATAATTATAAATTCTAATTCTTTTTGTGGATTATAAATCCATGCATGTACTAGACATTCCCAATCACGCGGGTAAGTAAAGTATAATTTATATAATACACTTTTATCGTATATATTCATTTTTGTGTGATTAAATAGTGTGGCGATATCGACTTGTTGTGTTTGACTTGTTGTTTTCTAACGACATGATCTATGTAGGTTAACTATCCAAGGACTATTATAATCTCCTCCCACTTAGGCCACAGAGATAATTCTAAAAGCATAAAACCTTAAGAGCCCAAACATGAGTGTCAATATTCATAAGTGACAACCCAAAGACAACCTAGGCTATTAAGTCATTAGAATAAATCTAGACTTAAAAGAATGTGATATTGAATCCACTAGATCGAAAAGCTACTTTGAAGTTCAACATTATGATATAGGATCACAATAATTTTTCTTGTAAAAGTTTTATCAAAAACATAATTATACAAACCACCAATGAGAAAACTATAATTAAGAAAATATATTCTCATATAAACTAAAAAAATCTTTTGTATACTGAAGAAAAATATTTTAAAAGGTTATTGAGGTTTTTATTTTGAAATGATTCCAAAATAACATAAGAAAAGGAATCCAAGAGTTTATGATTTGTTTTACGGTTTGTCATGTAAGGATCCTCATGTCGATTTAGAACTATGTTACGTAACACTTTAGTTTTTAAAAATGAAATAAATTATTTTATTCATATTGAATGACACATTATAATTCACACAATGTATATTACATAATGGATACTCTTATATTTTAATCATTAACATTATGAGATTTTACATAAATTTTATTCTTAATCCATTTAATAATTCTTCGAAATTTTTAAAAGAGTTTCACACACTAATCTATTAATATTGGGTTCCTCAAGTAAAACTGAATTATAACAATTTAGCATTTTTAAGTGAAACTTAGATTCTTTATTTCATTCTAAAAAGTTAGTATCAAGAGCATTAAAATGGATAAAATATGTAATTTTAGAGAAATGAAGTAATATAAAATTAATGAAGTAAATATATCAATATTTCAATGCTATGAGTTGACAACACGTACATTAATAACATTTTATAAATGTGGACTTTCTTTCGTAATAACTTTAAATATATAAATAGAAATAGAAATAGATAAATAAATATATATATATATATATATATATATATATAGAGAGAGAGAGAGAGAGAGAGAGAGAGAGAGAGAGATGATCACAAGTGGACCAAAAGAATGGACTTTTAATCGACTTAACAAAAAACACTAATAACCAATTATTTTTAATTTCTATGGTGTAATTGGTCCGCATCAGGGGCAACGGATACTCGTGTGACCCGTGACTCCCTTACCCCCTTCCCTCCCCCCCCCCCCCCCCCACTCATTCCAATTCCTACGATGTATGAGTGCACCTATTTTTTTGGTTTAGTTGGCAGGTGGATGGAGTTTTGCTGGTGGGTTGTAGTTATATTTGTGTGACAACCCGCTCAAAATAATAACGGGTGGCCAGCCCTATAATACATTAAATCAGGTATCTCAGATGGTACAGTCTCAACATCAACTGACAATACTAGTAATATAAGGCTAACTACCCGAAACTATTAAAAGCGAATTGTCAAAAATTTAAAACTTTTTATTTAACAACAACAACAAAACCAGTTATGCATCCATAACCAACAATACGCATCTAACTATGATGAGTGATAAGTGCAAACTCTAAATATAAACAAGAGTGTAATACAATGTACAAATAAAATACCTGAATATGCTGTCGGGTAACAGATAATACAATTCTGAGAAATGAAATATGAAAGTGTTAATCTACAACACTTTGAAATATACAAACTGAATTCTAATCTAGATATACAAAGATAGGAATCGACTAAAACAAAGTGCCGCAATAGTCCGCTACTGCCACAGCTCCACGAATACTGGACGGATGAACATCAATGGCATACTTGCAGAGGAACACCTAAAGTAATACAATATATATACATGGAGAGAGAAAATATAAACGGGTCAGAGCCCGAGTTGAAAAACATGTTATAGCAAGTGTATTAAAATGCATAATAATTATAAATGCATTATTACATGATTAAGGTGGAATAGAACTCTCCATAATAATTCAACTCACCTCTCAACTAAAGCGCGCACTAAGCGTATGCACATAATCTCCAAATGGATGCCCGAATCTATTTAGGTAAGAGGATTCTAACTTAAACTCAATTGAAGTATTTAAGTGAAACCATCTAACCTATCACACAATCTACATTTGTTTCTATAATCTATAAATTATATACATTAACTTTAATGTAATAGTTATAGTTATCTTTATAATGTTCATTTGTTGAACATATAAAGTTGCATGATCCATCTCATAACCACATCAACACAATATATATATATATATATATATATATATGAGTTATTAGCATCAAGAGTTAAGGACTAAACTCCTCTCGATTCTCAACACGGTACTGCATTTCGTGCGTGGGACGTCTTGCCGAGGCAAAATCCAAACAAGGAACCTCCCCCTCCCCCCGTTACACTACTCCTGACCGTATTGATCCTCGAGGCTCATTATGCCCTCAATGCAAGATGCATGTAACCCAAATTATTATCCAAATTTTAATTAATTAATATTCCCAATTCTCAACAGTACATGGCATTTCATGCGTGGAATGTCTCGCCGAGGTGAAATCCAAACAAGGAACCCCCCCGTTACACTACTCCTGGCACTGTCGATTGTCGGGATAGGTGATATATATATAAGTATGAGCATTAAGGACTAACTTATCCCCAAGTTCCAACATTACACTGCGGTTCGTGCGTGGGACGTCTCGCCGAGGCGAAATTTAAACAAGGAACCCCCCCGATACATTAATCCTGGCAGTGTAGGTCGTTGAGGTCCATTATGCCCTTGATACCCAAGTACAAGCACAATCAATAATAACCATCCAACCGAGCTATAACTCGAAGGACGCAGGCTCACATGCTATCATCTTCCAGTTGCCCATACATCGTAGCAAACTGGGGCCACCTGGTGGGGTTCAACGGCACCCACCTCGTGATCAACTCACACACACAACGTGCGGGAAGCGGTCATAGTTCCTAACCGGCGAGTGAGAATGACACATACCCACGACTTCTCACCCCCAAAATAATAAATATATGTCATTTGCTGACCACTATGGACGACTATGACCTGGGGAATATCTACACCCTGCTCTTTGAGTCAGGATGCTCACCCTCTATGCACGTAACTTCCCAATGATAACAAGGAGAGGGTATGCCTAACCATGCATATATACCATAATATAGGGTATGCATACATCCCACATAATAAATATATACCATCATATAAGGTATACCTGCCACATCATTTTCATATTCATTATACGCTCTTAGGCGCAATAGATTTAATGTCATTGTTTAGTATATCTCTCTCTTGATACACTAATCGTTAATTCTCACATATCTTCCCCACTTAGTATACACTATACTATTTCTCACTTGAAGCTCACATGTCGCTTCTAATTATAATTTGTCTCTCAATTTTATTAAGTAAGAGATATTCTTTATCCTATTGCTCCTCAGTTTACATTTATTATTCTCCATCCATAATATGGTTCACTTCATTTTATGAACCTTTAAAGTTATCCCATTTGGGATTGGATCCCAAGATCCGATATCTCTATGTTATTCTCATTCTCTCATATGAATTGTAATTATTATCTCCAAGTAGAATCTCCAAATCAAGGTGGGCTTCCCCACTTAGAATACACCATAATATTTATTCGGTATTCCTCAAATTTAGTCAATAAGACTCCAATAATTTCTTATAAGGAAAACTCTCTAAAGCCTCCAAAACATACTCCAAACAACTACTATACAAGTTCCCAATCAATAACCTCTAACAAAACGGAATGAAATTCTCCCTAGAAAAACATTCCTTGAAAAATCCCTGTTTCTGAATCGATTCGGGCCAATTCTGAATCGATTCGGCCCAGCGAATCAATTCGGCCAGGAAGGCGAATCGATTCAGGTCATCAGACCTGGGACTCTGTCTCAGGCCGAATCAATTTGCCTGGGGTCTGAATCGATTCGGTCACTCAGACCTGGGCACCTGCATATTTCCGAATCGATTCGGTAGGAGGCCGAATCGATTCGGCCCTTCAGAAACCTCAAAAATGGCCAATTTTCATTTAGCCTAAAATCCCCAAAATATATTTTGATCATTATCTCTTCATTTCTCCTCAACCCAATCACATATATATCATCTATACACACAAATAAACTAATTTCTAACCCAGAAATCATTTATACACCCCAAATCTAAGGTTTTCCCAAAAAGTTAGGTTTTATCAAACTAAACCTAAAACCCATAAATTTCATCCATAAATCATGCAATAAATGGTACACAACAATTATTTAGCAAGTTTAATCACTTGCCTCGGGTTCGTAGGGTCTGAATCCGCCTTGAGATCGCGTATTGACCGGAAAATCTCCACTTTCTCTCTCTTTTCTCCTTCTTTCTCTTCTTCTCTCTTTCTTTATTTCTTTCTTTCTTTCTTTCTTTCTTTCTTTCTATTTCTCTTTATCTCTAAGGAGAATGAATCTCCCGTAGGCTTTTAAGCCCTAACTCCCAAGATACACATCTTTAAATGATAATACGCACTTTAAATGACTCGGTGACTTTAATCCGAGTCAAATGGTCCGAATTTATTTTGGAACCTAAATAGACCCCAAGTACAGTCATTTAGACTTTCTCGACCCTTCAGGACACTATGGTACCCTCAGAATCGCCATTCGATACTCTTTCTAACAACTTCAAATTTTGACCTCAATTGCCAATTTAATCATTCTCCAATAAAATAATATTTATTTCTCCCAAAATAAAATAAATCATCGTCTCCAAGACCTCGGGTTGTTACAATTTGGTTCTGGGTTTGGTGTCTTTCGGGTATGGGAAGTGGTGGTAGGTAGGCACGAGTACGGTGGGTTCTTATTTCGAGTTTGGGTTTTTATGGGTGGGTATAGGATAGGGTCGTCGGTTTTTATGGAGGAGATGCCGGAGGGATAAAGTTGGGTTCAGGCTGAAGTTTGGGTTGTTTAGCAGCTTCGTTATGTGCCTGAACATGGGTAGCAGGTGGTCGGTTCTCAGGTGGGGGGATAGAAGATGGGTCGTGTAGGGGTTGGTGGATGGGTATGGGGTAGGGGTGGGTGGGTTGGGGGTAAGGGTGGAAGAGGGGTCTCGGGTCTCGGATGCCGCTGGTGCGGACCAATTAAATTATAGAAATTAAAATTAATGGGTTATTAGTGTTTTTTCTTAAGTCCATTAAAAAGTCTATTCTTTTGGTCCACTTGTGATCCTCTCTCTCTCTCTCTCTCTCTCTCTCTCTCTGTATATATATATATATATATATATATATATATATATATATATATATATATATATGATTTTATTGGGTACCATGTTATGTAATTTAGATGGACATGAACATGCTATCTAGGATAACCTTTCACCGTCTAATTTCATAATTCCTTAATATTTATTTCGATTACTCAAAATAAATTTCCTTTGAAAAATCATCTTGCTCGATGAAATAAATCAAATGTGCCCCATTAAAATGCAATGCTATAATAAGTTATTACTACCATTTTTCGCTCTAAATTTGATATTCACAAGCATTCCAACTGGGTCACACTACCAAATTATCCATTATATGAGTATTACATTATTTTATTGATTGCATAATAATTTCAGCAAACTTTAATATTTTTAAAAGGCATAAATGAACATTGTACTTCTAAATTAAAGAAGGTTATGAACTCTTTGGAGAAACCAATACCAACCTTAATGGATAAATATATTTCCCCTTAATATTAACTTCACCATTGCAATTGGACTCTTTGGAGCAACCAAATCACAATGGCTTAATCATGATGAAATCATTAATAATCCGACTCAAAACTATATCCAGAGTCTTTGGAGCAACCAAGACATAGTATTTGAATGTTATCACAAAATTCAACATTTACAATTTATTAGATTAGACCGCTTTAGTGGAATCGTAACCTAATAAATACTGAGATGAAAACCTGAAGGCATGCTTTTAATATTCCATTACTCATATTGGACATAATAAGCATATACACATTTAATTAATTATTTACTATTTTGAGCATCGATTGAACTTCATGTAAATATTAGTCTCAAAGAAAATTTTGAATCATTCGAGTTTAAGTTGATGCGAAAAAAATTCCTCATTAATGTTTATTTTATAATCAAAATTGTCCCTTTGGGAAATATTGCAATGAATAAGTCACATCATCATTGCATCAACAATCTAACATTCATAATTATATTTAAACTTACTAACAATTAAATTTATACACGGTAATTTAATATTTATAATCATAGATTGGGGCACCTTAATAAACACCTAATCTAATCTAATATAAATATTAATATCAAAACCTTAACCATCTTATGACACACCGCCTATTTTAATCACGGTTGATCAGTCCTTTATCAAAATAATCAGGAATCTCATATGGTCCATTCTTAGCGTCATTGTCAAAAAACTCTTTAATTACTAACCACTTATGTTAAAATAAGCAATGCCAAATTTTTATCTTTTATTATTATAACAACATGCAGAAATAAATTAATTTCACCAAGCCATCCACACAATAATAATCTACACAATCACACGACGGATATATAAATAAATAAGACCGAAAGAACATTGGTTCCCAAATCAAATAATTCAACTACAATCTGAAATAAATAACTGAATCTGAATACAGTCTTATAAATAAATTGAAAAACTAAATAGTCTGAGGGGCAACATGCCCAAATAAAATACTAAGAGAAATTCTATCTAGAATGAATAAGCTGAAGTGTCTAAAGTAACTCCTGCAAGCCTCCACAAGTGCTGCAGCTACGCACCCTTGGATAGAATCATCGCGTCCATGTGGCTGGACACCTAAAAGGTTTTGAAAATATTTTAACACAGGTCAAAGCCCAAGAAAACAGTTTGAAAATATTTTTGCAAGTGTTTAAATCAAAGATTAAATCAGTTAGTAGATACACATGTTAGTTCAACATACACTCTATTGAGTTTCTCACCTCTCAACTAATGTGCACACCTAACGTTTCTTACCTAGCTATGCTACCCAACCCAAACTAGATAAAGTATCTAACTCCACAAAAGATCGTATAACATATACGACACTACCACGGTATCAATAATTAATATTTCCACGTATTATTATTGAGTTGATTATTTAAGTCTTTCTACTTAAATTGAGTTTAAATATACACAATCTATCAGTTCTACTATCACACATAAGTAGAAATATCTCAATTGTATATATATTTAACACACATACAATATATACAACTATATCATCCCCGGAATGGCCCCTCGTGATGCTGGCATGCTCTGCTATTAAGCCCATGTACCTTTCGTACCAAATCAAGGACTATTAGTTCGGCATGTCTCCTCGAACCCAAAATCAATTAACACGCATACTGGAGGCGAACATGGTTCTAAGCCTTTGGGATACGCACATACCTAACGTACCCAAACAACAAGTCGATCACACTAATACATGACATATAGTGAGTTGCTCTAAGTTCCATGTCTTGGGGCACAAATCCAAACCTCACTAGAATCGTCAAGGTGGGATCATCCTCTGTGCGGAAACCTCCGGATAGCAGGCAACATAGGTATATTCACACACATAGTCAAATCACAACAATAGGTATTCACACAACCTATATGTATATATTATTCAGTAGGTTTACGTACAACCCAATCATATAAATACATACATTGTATATGTCTCTCGCATACTCAACGCACCATCGATTACAATTATAACCTCAAATTGTATATTTTCTAGTATCGCTCCCTACTCAAAGGGTCCTAGTTACCCCTTTATTATTATCAGTAGTTAATAAAATCATACACTACTGGTCGGAACCATAGGTTCACTCATACTCTTCATGATCCGTTCTCATTCCCTCGAATTCATTATTTTTATAATTCATATCCCAGAGGTATTCGCCTTAATTCTCTCGTTATGGCTAAGCCTCTACCCCACATTAGGCCTACTGTAATTCAATATAATCCTCATTATGATTTTAAGATGTCCCAAAAGTCCCCCCCCCCATTAACTATTCACAAATTCAGGTCTTGCAAAGGAAAATTTGTTAATTTTGGGCAAACCGAATCGATTCTCCCAAAGGACGAATCAATTCGCCTTTGGGCCGAATCGAATCAAAAAGTGTCTGATCATCTTCTTCCTTGCACAATTAGTTTTTTTCACCCTTTTTCATTATCCAAAACTTCATGATTCTTTACCAAATTTTCAACCAACACTACTAAGCATTATTTAAGTATATAGGGATGATTGCAAACGTAAATCTAACATTAAACCATCAAAATTTTTGTCCAAGAACCGATTACCTTTTAATATCCATAAAAACCCTAATTTCATTGTTCTTACTACATACTTAAGCATTTACCCAGATTCTTCCATGGTAATCATCATACATCATCTGATTATGAACTATTTCCATCAATGGATCCATTCTATATGCAAATCTTACCCCAATTCAGGAGCTATCTACATCTACACCTCAAGAATATCATTTTAAATCAAATAATTGAAACCCTACACTACATGGGTATAACTCAATTAAGACAAGAAAGATAAACACTTGCCTTATCAAGCAATTCTGATTCGTGAATAGGATGATAGAATTGGTCTTTCCTTGCTCCAACCACGATTCTAGTAACGCTCGGAGTGAGAATTGGTGTGGGAAGCCTTGGTTTTCTCCTCCTCTTCCCCTCATATGGCTTCTTCTCTCTCAACTTTGTGTTTACCCTAGATTCTAAACTAATGGAGATGATATAACACTTAAAATTTCGGAGTTATCTCTACCCTAATCTCTTAAATGATCGAAATGCCCTCTTGTGGTGCCGATTTAGCCCAAAATCGCTTCAGGACCCAAATACTATCCCCGGGTACACTATTCTGACTATTTCGACCCTTTCGGAATCAATTGTGACCTTAAAATCATCATTCGAGTCACTCTAAAATAATTTCTTGTCTCAACCTCATATAGTCTACACACGACTCCAGATTGAGATATAATGTTGTCACGTCACTATCACTCGCTAGGACGTAAAATAATCATTTACTATTCACTTAGTAATATTATTCCACAAATATTAACCATTATCTCTCTTGATTAGCATTTTTAATTCACACCTAATAATTAATTCAATTAAATTACGATACACATATAATTTGAAAATACCCAAATTAATTTAATAATAAATGCTCAGAAATACGGGGTGTTATGTTACACATCATTATAATACTCATAACAATATTTGGTGTAAATAAAAAAAATTATGACAACCAAATAAGCTAAGACAACAAATGTGTTTACTAAAACATATAAAATGGAGAAATCCGAAATTTCCAATAATGGAAAATTTTGAGTAATCAATACAAAATAGTAAGCAAACTCTTAAAATATTCTCCAATAAGCAAAATTTAAAAAAAATGAAGATAGTTCTAGTTGTCAACTTTATTACCAAATATGACAAATTTATGGTTTTGAAAACTTAAACATGCTCAAATAGCTAAAACAAGGAAAAAAATGGTGATTTTTTAATCATTAGATCCTTTTGGATTTACATAAAAAAAAAATCATCAATCCCGAGTAAGTCGACAATTTTAATCTCAATTATTGCTTATTAGAGGCATAAGAAAACTGTTACTGAAAATATCTCAAAATATTTTAACACATAATTAAAATTGTCACAAAAGAAAATCACAATTAGGGAACCAAAACCAATTTTAATTTGACATAAAAAATTTTGTTCAAAAAATTTCATTTTATGAAAAAAAATATTATGTGATTATATAGATACACCAATTAATTCATTTAGTTGCGGTCACAGATATTCTAAATTGATTTATCCTTAATTGTGCTTAAATATTTAATTCATAGAGTGCATAAAATATATTTACTTTCATGGAACATACATGCACACACATATTACGTAATATATATGAAATTAATACCCCAAAAAAATATTTTACGCAATTCTTAATGGATAATCAAAGGTCCAAATATAGATGCATACACTACAGATTAAGACATATTTTTCCTAATCTAACATCATATAAATATTAGTGTCAAAACATTATGTCACAATTATTTTAGGACCTTTTGCAACCAAATAGAATATACACTTTAATCTAATATATGCTAACATAGGGTAGGGCACTTTGGTGGACACCTATCCTATCTTTATGAGAATATTAACACATGAGATTATAAACATGAGAGATATCATACAATGATTTGCGATGAACTAAAATGAACAAAAAACAAATAATATAAGCATTACTGATGTAGTGGAAAAACTTATAAAATGTAGAGAATTTTAATAGTTTGACAAAAAAATGGTAAAAAAAAGAGTTATCACCACAAATATGTTTAACATTGCATAAGAATCACTCTCTAATTCGCAGAATCGAAAAAATAATTTTCGTGAGAGAGATAAAACTAAACTTTATATCGAAACCATTTTTTAATTTTATTTTCACAGATTCAGTGATAGTAAAATAAAACGTCATAGTAAGTTTTAAATATAAACAGATTCATCGACAGAAAATCAGAACATCGTGGAAAGGTTTACATATAACTCTAAACAGATTCAGTGACAAAATCAGAATGTTGCAGAAAGTTTTACATATGACTCTTAATAGATTCAACGACGAAAAATCAGAATGTCGCAGAAAGTTGTATTCATAAATATAAGCAGATTTCGAACTTAAACCAAATTAGAGTCATAAAAAAATAAAAAATAAACATCACATAAGCCTCAAAATTTAGAATATAAAAGTGTGTTATCAAATATGATTTTCATATTTAGACATAAAGGATAATTATGTGATCTAAACTATTGCTTAGATACCACATGTTAGATTTAAATTTAATAAATTAATTAATAGTTTTATGGATCAATAATACATTACATGAACATATAAACTGTTATGTAAATACAGGACCTTAATCTACATAATTATCACATGTTCAAAAATAGGGTTGAAAAAATGCCTAAGTCAGCATTAGATTTGACAAAGGAAAAGGTTGTCATTGATGCCTCGAACTTGAGATCCAAAATTGTTATGGATGGTAGGTTCCTCTCCCCTAGCCTTTGTATATTTTGTTTGATTATTTCTAGTGCTTAAATGATGGAGTTTAGGCCACAAGTTATAGACAATGAGAGATCTTAAATCCCAATAGTCATGCGATCTTAACCGTCCATCACGGTTAGATTAAGAATTTTCCTTAATTTATTTCTTAATCAATAATTAGTTAATTTATTAGCCAAAAACATTTTTGATTTTTGGCTATATTAGAGTGACCTTTTATTGACCCAATATGACTTATGTTGTAATTTAATAATGAACCAATTAATAGGCTTATGAATTATTTGATAATTCTAACATCTTCCTTCTCCCCAACCGAAACCACCATGGCACCATGGTAGAAAGCTTAAAATGGGTATAATTTTCTTCCCACTGTTTTTTTTTACATATACCTAAATATATATCTGTGTGTGTGTGTGTGTGTGTGTATATATATATATACACCAGATGTGTGTGAGTATATATATATATATATATATATATATATATATATATATATATATTGTGTATGTATATAGAGCAGCAGGTATGTGTGCGAGTTTATATGTACACATTGGTTCGTGTATAAATGGGTTTTGGGGAGTTTTGCTTGGGACTAGTCATGGAGATTTTTCATGTTTGAACATGTATATATATGCACACTACGTGTGTATATATATATATACTAGGGTGTACCCGTGCCGATGGCACGACGATATATTTATTCTCGAAATATTTTGTACCAATGCCGATGGCAAAACGATAAATTTATTCCCGTGATAAATATGTTCACGTGATAAATGTGTTCCCGTGCCGATGGCACGGTGAAATAAAAAGTCAACTTAAAAATAATTTAACTCAATTTTAGGGCTGTAAACGGATATTCGAAAATCCTCATCCGTCCGATATCCGAATCTGAATCTGCGGATATTTATCCAAAAAATGGAAACAGATACGAATATGGATACTCTATAAAAATATTTGAGAAAATGGATATGGATACGAATAGTACTAGTATCCGACACGGATAATCCATATCCCATGCGGAGTATCCATTTTACCGGATATCCATTTTATCAGCATCCGTATCCGTCTAACATTAGTTTAAAATACTAGTTATATAATATTTTAGGTGTAAACTAACACTTCAAATAACAGTTGGGGGTATAAGTTTAATTATGAAAACCTTAAAATCTAACTAACCTAATAAACTAAAAACGCAAGTCGCTCATCAGCCCTACTAAAAACACAACAACACGCAGCGGCAGCCAACCCAAACCCTTCCTCTCTCCTGTCGTTCCCGGCTGAAACCCTTCCTCTCTTACACAGTGGCAGCCAGATGCTTCCCCTATCCAACAGCCAACACGCAGCCTCTCTCACACAGCCAACACGCAGCGCTGCCAGTTGCTTCCCCTATCCAACAACCAATATGTATTGTGTTTTTTTTGTTGGATCTTAGTATACATAGAGTTGATTCCTATAAATTTTTTTTGGATCTTGGTATACATAGAGTTGGTATACAACGCTGCTTCCCGCAACTTTTGTTTTCCATTTGTTCATATCTTTTGTTCACCACAAAAGATGTGTTAAGCGATTCATGTTCAGCGATCATACCACTTTTTATAATTATCATCATACCTCTTTTTATTTGATTGTTTACCGTATACTGGAATATAAAATATAAAATATATGTATAATCCAACTAATGTTATAAAATATATGTATAATAAAAAAAACAGTCCCTAAAATTCATTTACTACATGGACTATTTATTGTTATTTTTTTAATAGTAATTTTTTGCGATGGCTAAACAATGTAAACGGATACGGATATTATCCGAATTCGAGGTATCCGAGTGGATACGGATAGTTGTTTTAACTATCCGGGCGGATATGGATACAGATATGGATAGTGCATCTAGATAGCGGATACGGATATAGAAAATATGGTATCCGATCCGTATCCGTCCGTTTATCACCCCTACTCAATTGCATTCTACCCCACCTCGCATCGAAAGTCCATGGGTCATAATAATTGTGTATATGTGCCGATGGCAACTCTAAATAAAATTCGTTAAAATAGTCATTTTGCATTCAAACATATTATAATGCTCAGAATCTCTCGTCGTATTTAGATTTGAGATTTTTTACAACAAAAATGAATCATAAAAGTGACACATTTAATTCTATTAATACAAAACCGAAGCATAACATGTTTGATGAGAATATCCCAACAATTTTTGCTAAATTAATAAAATAAAATTGAACATCATTACAAATATTAAACTCAAAAAGACTTGACATATGTCAATGCCTCCACAATAATTTTTGTTTGGTACCTCAAAACCAACAACACAAAAAAGAGTTAAATAAAGTAAAAAAACAGATGAAGTAAAAAAAACTGAAATGAAAGATCTATCGTGAGCAGCAACATGAAAAAAATAGATACCCGTGCCGATGGCACGGTTAAAATATTTTGACGATAACATAAAAAATTAAAAGTCAATTTTTAAAAAATAAACACTTCTAATTAAAAAATATTAATGATTTAATGTCTCTGATTTATTTGTTCCAACTGTTAAATACACAACACAACATGAAAGACGACAAATTGATCTGACACAAATTATTTGCTATTACACTCATACAAAAAGAAATCAAATCCTTGTAAGGTATTTCAAAGTAATATCTACTAAAAATTAATTATTTTTTCAATGTAAATAAGCGTGTCCATTCAATATAAATATGTATGTCATTTTTATTTGTGTAATGGTAAAAAGTATCAACACCGATCTAACAGATTAAAACGGTATAGCATAATTTTATGATCCCATTAATCCTATGGATTCAATTGATATACCTTAATATAACCGGTCAAACGGAACAACGCTTAAAGCAAAAAAATTATTCTTATCGAAACCCATTAACCAACAGGTAAGGCACCCACTTTTGATTCTAAACAGATCAATTCTAGAGCTTAGTACCAAATGTCAGTCAAAGCTAAATCACATTCAATGCCCATTAGTATCAAATGTTAGTCAAAGCTAAATCACATTCAATGCTCTTAGATGATGAAGGACGAAATGTACATCTAAGATACTAACTGCCCTAAACAGTCTAATCCTATTAGTTTAAAGCTAAAGGGTATTGAATCGCCAAATCAACCCAGGCCTCCAGACCGACCACCGTCGGCTGAGGCTACACGCTCCATTGAAGATGAAGAAATTAGTGGTATTCACAGCAAAAATAAATAAAAAGAACATCATACAACTCCCATGATTATGGAGCCTCCTTCTGAAGCGGCTATGGACTGTGATATTACCCAATCCACAACTTTAGGTACTGGGGATGCGTCCAACACCCCCTCACCAGCTGATGCACCCTCCCAGAATGAGATGATCAATAGCAGACCTACCAACCTCTCTTACAAAGATGTGGTTGGAAAAAAGAAAAGCAATAACACTGAGGTGTACTTTGACGACTCCACTGGTAACTGGTCTGAGGATGAAATGGACATGAATATGCAAAGCGAGCTCGATCTCAATAACAATCCAGAATCCGAAGAAGAGCATAATCCCCTGTGTCTGACGGTCTCAATACCGCAAAAGCATGTGGATAAACTCCAAAAGAAATGGAAGGAAAGCATTATCGTGAGTCTTCTCGGAAGACATATCGGTTTCAAGATGCTAGTTAATCGTGTCCCTATTGTTTGGAACCTCCAAGGGGATAATAAGGTTATTGATCTTGAAGAGGGTCACTATCTATTCAAGTTCAACATGAGAGAGGACTATTACAGCGTTCTTACCGGAGGGCCATGGATTATAAATGGCCATTACTTTATAGTCCGTAACTGGTCACCCAACTTCAAGCCCGCTGATACCCATGGCGTCACCACAGCTTTGTGGGCGAGAATTCCCCGGCTACCCATATAATGGTTCGATGAGAAAATTATCTTCCATATTGGCAGCAAACTGGGTAAACCTATTAAAACGGACTTCAACTCCATCTCCTCCTCCAGGGGCAAATACGCTAGAGTTTGTGTGGAAGTCGAAAATTCCAAACCTTTTATTCCCTGTTACAAACTTGATGGGAGAAAATACCGAGTAGAGTATGAATTCTTACCCTATGTTTATTTCACATGTGGAAGAATAGGACATAAAAGCGAGACGTGCCCATTAAAACAGCCTTAGTCCCCCGTCGTTCGATCTTCGAAATATGGTAACCTATGCCCGAAAAGCACCACGGTGCAAACTGATGGAAATCTCACTAAAAAACAAAGCAACGGCCACTGTTCTGATGACGGCATAGGTGCTGGTACGTTGTCAATGTCTGTGGAAGAGCTGCCAGGTAACTCTTTTGGCCCGTGGATGCTGGTGAGAAGGAGCAATACAGGTCGGCGTACTAGCCTACCTAAAGACCAAAATAGGACCACTTCCCATAATAGGTCAATCACTTCTCAACTAACCCACATAGGACAAGACCTCACCCAAAGCAACATAACTCTTCCTATGCTGAGAAAAAGAGGCATTCGACCGTACTAGGTGACTACATGAAAAACTCTTCCAAAAATCTTATGCATGGTACGCCGACGGCTATATCCTCTTAAAAGGTGACACCGCATGGTCTGGACAAATCTAATGGTACACACACAGGCATAACATGTGATAGGACTCAGCAACAAATTCCTCAGCAGGCCTCTCACTCCGTGAAGTCCTCACCTACGCAAACACTTTCTACGAGGACGACAGGTAATACTATGTTAGATGGAGCCGAGGTATGCACTTTAACTACTCCAACTAATTTCTTTTACAACACGACTAGTAACCATTAATAACTCATTTAATACCCTTCTCCCCCCTCGCCCCTATATAACAACGTATGGTAATAAACAGTCTCACACAGATACCCTTAACCCAATTACGTCTAACTTTGATAAGCCGCTCGACCCCCTACTATCCCAGATGGATGCTCCCCCGTTCCCAGTTGCAATGATAGGAAATCTGCCTATCCAGTATCTGCTTTTGCCAGGGGGAAGAAGGAATTCCTCTTAGACCTCGAATCGGAGATGGTTATTTACACGATGATTCGATGGAATGTAGCACAAGTACGCATTCTGCTCCGAACCCTAGGGGATGGGGGGAAGAGATTTCAATGTAGGGGAGGCTACTGGAAATGTCATCCACCATGGAATCCATCAATAGGATTAAAAATATCCTATCTTGGTCCCCTTATGTGGAACTCCCCATATCTAACAATCTTCTCTCTATGTCAGTACTAACCTGGAACTGTAGAGGGGCTGGGAAACCCCTTTTCAAACCCACCTTCACGAAACTTTGTAATAATTTTAATCCTAATGTTGTTATCCTTATCGAAACCCAAACTGCGTTCCACAACTTATCTAATTTTTTTGAAGGGCTGGGATTTACCAACTGGGAAATCTTCGAAACTAGAGGCCTCTCGGGGGGTATCTAGGTTCTGTGGAACCAAAGCTCAATACAAATCAGTACCATAAATTCACCGACCAAGCCATTCACCTCCTTTCCACCCTCAAAGTTTACGACGACTGGCTCCTTTCTGCGATTTATGCCAGTCTGACTTATACCTTCCATCAGACCCTGTGGAATAACCTTAAAACTCTTACCCACGACCTTGATACTCCGTGGCTTGCCACTGGCGATTTTAATGATCACTTTGAGTTTTATGAGAAAATAAGCTTTTCCACATGTAATAAGGATCCTAGCTACAATAAATTCGCGGAGAATGTGAATCATTGTAACCTTACGGACCTTGGCAGCATGGTCCCACGCCTTACTTGGACTAATAGCCGTGATGGGTTTGCTAACACCCTGGTGAGACTTGATAGGTCTATGGCCAACCCTGCGTAGCGCCTCCAGTTACCTAATGCAGTTGTGGAGAACATCCCTCGTACTGCATCCGATCATTACCCCATGCTCACTCGTCTCGAAGGTAAAAATCCTTCTATTTTCATTCCCCGCCCTTTTAGACTTCTTGCCTGCTGGTTTGATCATTTTGATTTTCATGATATTATCCTGAATAATTGGAATAAGAACCTTAGTTTTCATCATAACATCAATAAGTGTATTCCTCTAATAAAACACTGGAATCACTCTGTCTATGGTAATATCCATTATAATAAGAAGTGCTTTCTTCGAAGGCTTAAGGGTATCCAAATTGCCTAGGAAACGCAGTTTTCCCATAATCTTAATATTCTCGAAAAACAACTTAAAAATGAGTATAATATGATCCTGCGCCATGAGGAACTCCTCTGGAAACAGAAATCCGGGATAAAATGGCTAAGTGAAGGAGACAAAATACTAAATTTTTTCATACGACCACTATTATCAGAAGACGCCATAATAAGATTGATCGGTTAAAAATCAATGGGGATTGGGTTGACAATAGTACTACCATCTCCCTCCATACCAACAATTATTTTATCTCTCTCTTCTCTGGCACCTGCAACCCCCCACCCATAATGATAGGTTCATTATTTTAAATCACCCTCACTTTAAAGATATCGATAATAATATGTTGGACCACCCTCTCTCCCTTGAGGAGGTCAGGAGGGCTGTGTTTAGCATGAATGGGTTTAAAGCCCCTGGCCCGGATGGCATCCAACCTATGTTTTACCACACTTTATGGGAAACTACCAAACTCAATCTGTTCAAATTTCTCATGGATTGCTTTAACTCTCGGACTTTCCCTGAGGAGGCAAACGATAGCCACATCACGCTGATCCCCAAAATTGACAACCCGGAAAATATCACCCAATTCAGACCTATCACTCTTTGCAATGTGCCCTACAAAGTCTTGTCTAAGATCATTGTGAATAGACTTTGCCCAATTCTCTATAGAATTATCAGCCCTAACCAAGCCAGCTTCTTACCTGGTCGCCAGACCTCGGATAATATTATCGTTACGCAGGAAATTATTCACTCTCTTAATAAAAAGAAAGGTAAGAAGGGGGGGGGGGGTCATCTTCAAAATCGACCTTAAGAAAGCCTACGATAAAATCAGTTTGGTTTTCTTGGAGCGTGTTCTCAAATGGTTTAATGTTAGTCCTAATCTCATCTGCCTCATTCTTAATTGCATCACTAGTGCGTCCACTTTCGTTCTTTGGAATGGGGCACCTCTCCCGAAGTTCAAACCCTCCAGAGGCCTTCTCCAGGGTGATCCCCTGTCCCCTTACCTATTTGTCATGTGCATTGAGTAGCTAGGCACCACCATCAACTACCAGGTAGACCAAGGAAATTGGAAGGGCCTTAAAGCCTCCCCTAATGGCCCGACCATCTCCCACCTTTTCTTTGCTGATATCCTCATCCTCTTCACGGAAGCTTCCCCAACCAGTTGTGATGTTGTCATGAAAACTCTTTAGAATTTTTGTGATATCTCCGGTCAAACCTTAAGCCTCCTAAAATCTAAAATTTACGTCTCCCCTAATATTCCCAAATAATGTGCCTGTAACATTGGTAGAAGATGTGGGATTAATATCACTAAGGATCTTGGAATGTACCTTGGTACCAACCTTGTCCATGGGAAGGCAACCACCAATCACTTCGCCCATATCATTGATAAAGTTCAAAAGAGACTATCGGGATTGAAAGCAAATCTCCTATCCCTGGCAGGTAGAGCTACTCTTATCCAGGCTGTCATGTCAACCATCCCCGTCTATAACATGCAAACCTCTATTTTCCCCAAGAAGATTAATGACAAATTGGACAACCTTAATAGGAACTTCCTTTGGGGTGACACTGAAGACAAGAAGAAGATCCACCTTATAAATTGGAACACCACCTCTCGTCCCAAAGATCTGGGTGGTCTAGGGCTTAAAAGTAGCGAAGAGAACAACCAGGCTATTGTCTTCAAGCTTGGTTGGAAAATTACCAATGAAAAAAACTCCCTATGGGTTCGTGTGCTTAGTTCAAAATATAAGACACATTGGAATCCAGGTAACTGGACCAGAAAAGCGCAGGCTTCCCACATTTGGAGGGGAATTCTTAAGTGCAATCCTATTATTGTCAAGAACACTAATTGGATGATTGGAGATGGTAAAGCTACTAACATTTTTAAAGACTGGTGGGTAATTCCATCATTCCTAAGACCCACGACACCTCCCAGGTGTCTCTTGTCTGTGACTTGATCAAAGACGGGGCCTGGAACGAGCAACTCATAGAAAATACTTTCACTCAGGACACCTCCTACTTAATCTTGGGAACGCCCTTACCCCACACCCCCAGAAAAATGGATAGCACTAGATGGGGACCCGCAGCTAATGGTAAGTTCACTATAAAATCGGCCTATGATTCACTTGTTAAATTTGATCTTAATACCTCTTCTCTGATAAACTGGGGTCGCATTTGGAAACTTAAAATTCCTAAAAAATTTAAAACTTTTCTCTGGATCATCTTTCACAGAAAATTACTTACCAATTGCCAGAGATTTAAAAGACTCCTTACTAATTCAAAAAAATGTGAGTTTTGTGAGTATGATGAAGGTGTTGAACATGTGCTTAGAAACTGTCATCTCGTTGCATCTGTGTGGGAAACCACTGTTTCCCCCATGAGTGGAACAAACATAAAAACACTTATTTTTTTTTATTGGATTAATGATAACATGTGGGGTAATTCTGCTCAGTATGATAAAAACATTTTTATATATACTATTTGGCATATCTGGACCGTGCGTAATAAACGCATTTTCGAAAAGAAAAATATCACCCCGGCTATGGTTTGTACTATCTCTAGTACCCTTGCGAGGGAACTAGATTCAATTACTAAACCATTTCCTAGAACCTCCCATGGCCCGGGTAATATTCCTAACACCTCTTCTAGTGTTGATATATTTTCAGGGTACGAGATATTCACAAATAGCAGCTACGATCCCTTCAGCAAACTTGGTGGTTTTGGTGGTATGGTGAGCAGTAACGAGCAGCGATGGATCCTTGGGTTCAACGGTAAGATTATCGGTGACAGTAGCCTCATTAAGGATGAGTTAGTTGGAATTCTTCATGGCTTAAATCTGGCTAAAATTAAGGTTTGGATTGGGTGCCTTTAACGTAACGACTGCTTGGATGCTGTGCACATCCTCAATAGACAGTGTCATCAGAACCACCCGCTGACTAACATTATTGAGGAATGTATGGCTATCATGACTGAAATGGATATAAGGGTTACCCATATCAGACGCTCCAACAACATATGGGCAGATGGCCTCGCCCGACTAGGAAGACGACAGACACACGACTACGCGGAGTTTGAAGACGTCCCGGAAGCTCTTTTGAGCATTCTTGAGCATGTTGATGGGAGCAAGACTAATGTGGCCCTCCAAGCCTGCATTGACCCCACTTACCGTATTGCTACTTCTGGGGGTTACGTCCTTGATGATCGGGGCCATTGGAAGGTTGGTTTTTATGGACGGCTTAGAGGTACCCCCTCGCTACTTCTCACCCTGATGGAAGGCCTTTACCACAACCTTAATATGGTTAAGATGCACGGGTGGAAGGATATTCTGGTGGAAACCAACTCACATGAGCTGATTGAGATTTTCAAGGGTGTTCAATACTGCGAGACTGATTTTGAGAACATTAGGGTCGACTGCTATAAGCTAATGAGGACTGTGGGTGTGGACTTCATCTATGCTAACCCCGGTATGATTCAGGGTGCGGATTGGTTGGCACGCGAGGCAAAACTTCAGGAGGAGGCCTTCGTTGAAATTGAAGAGGTCCTTAGTGGCATGTGGTGGATCCTTACCAACCCTACAATGTAGTTGGGTGGTGGTTTTTCCTCTTATGATTTTTCTTTACTTTAGTTGTGTAATGTTGCCTCTATGGCTCTTGTCGCTTCGTGATGTAGTCTCCTTGTAACCTTTTCTTTCTATGCCTACCAAAAAAAAATAAAAAAATAAATAAAGGAATCTAGCTATGTTTACTTATGACTACCATACATTCACTAACCCTTGTACTCATGTCAGACTATTAACACCACTTAATTACAAATAGTGTAAAACATAATCAATGTTTTGTGCTTTTGAGAAAATGGGCGGTCGAAATCATTTCAAATCATCTAGTGAAATATATTTCACACATTCAAAATTTAAATCAATCTCCATAATTTAATGAACAGTATCAACAGTCAAAATATATTTTTTATACCAAAAATCAACTTTGACTACTTGTTCTTTTATGTATCTTACTTTTTTCGATTTTATCTACAATGGCTACATACTATTCATTCTTATACATTAGTATCCACTTAAAACACACGGAAAAAAATCAATTAGAATAGAGAAATGCATCTTCTCATTAAGTTTAGAAGCCAATAAGCCTTTCCTGATAAATAAATATAAAATAAAGTTTTAAATAAATTTGATGATGAAACTAAATAATGGGATTTGTTAGAGTTATATGTTAATATTTATTTGAAATTTATTTATAATTAAAAAAATAAAAATAAACAACATTGTTTATTAAAAAAAAAGACATGACTAAGTTCTGCATAATGTAAGTTATAAATTTTGTGATGAAACTAAAAAATTGGATCTATTAGAGTTATGCATTGATATTTATTTATAATTAAAAAGATGAAAATAAATAACAATAAAATCAAACGTACATTATTTAAAAAAAATATATACATAAAAAAAGGATTTAAACTTATTTGTTAAGAAACCAATTGTTAAACAGTTTTCTTTGTAATTTTTTTTTAATATTTTATAGACAATAGCCTGACTCACCAAGCCCAAACACAGCACTATTAAGGCGCATTTTCTTTTTTTTGGGTTACTAATTTTGTTTTTAGTTTTTTACTAAATGTTATATGCCATACATGTATGTGACCTGATTTCAAATAAATTTGATGATGAAACTAAAAAATAGGACCACTTAGAGTTTTACATTAATATTTATTTAAAATTTATTTATAATTAAAAAATGAAAATAAACAACATTCATTATTAAAAAAGACATCACTAAGTTATGCATAATGTAAGTTATAAATTAGGTGATGAAACTAAAAAATCGGATATGTTGTACATTAATATTTATTTAAAATTTATTTATAATTAAAAAAATGAAAATAAACAACATTAAAATCTAACGTACATTATTTTTAAAAAAATTATACGTAAAAAACAGTTTTTAAACTTATATGTAAAGAAAACAGTAGTTAAACAGTTTTCTTTGTAATTTTTTTTATATTTTATAAAACAATAGCAGCACTGGCCAAGCCCAAACACAACACTATTAAGGCCTCCACTATTAAGGCGCGATTGCTTTTTTTTCTAAACAACATTGATTATTAAAAAAAATACATGACTAAGAAAAACGTAAAAAAAAGTAGTAGTTGACTCGAATTAAAAGTAGCAGTTAACTTGTAAAAAAACGTAATAAGAAAAACGTAAAAAAAAATGCATAATGTAAGCTCTTCATAATTCATAAGAAAAAGTTAATTCGGATTAATAAGAAAAAGCTAAAAAAAAAAAAGAGGGAACAAACCTATTGGCTCCTCTATACATACAAGTTTTTTGCCCAAACAGAGGTTGCGTTTCACCTATTTTTCTTAGTAAAACTGTTTTTTATTGCAACATGGCAAACCCACGCTTTTTAAGTGCCTTCTGTAGTATAAATCTCAGTTTTTCTGCAGTATAAATCTCTAGAATAGCAAACTGTTTTCTGTAGTTTTCTGCAGTATAAATCTCAGGTTACTTTTTCTATGGCATGGCAAAGTGTCTTCATGACTTACAAACCCACGCTTTGCTGGTGTAATGGGTGCAGTTCATGACTTACAAACCCACGCTCTAGTATACAAAACTGTTTTAAAAACTAAACTTAGAAGTTTATAAAACTATAAATCTCAGAACTTTATAAAACAAACTCAAAAGTTTATAAGACTATAAATCTCAAAACTAACAACCTAAAGAAAAAAAGAAACCTGTAACATGTGCATTCATATAGAATACAGTTCATACTAAAATACCCAGATGTATGTTATGTTTTTAACAAACCCACACTTTTCTGGTGTATATGGGTGCAGTGGTGTTCTTTATAAACCCACGTTAGTATACAAAACTTTTCTAAAAAACAAACCCAGAAGTGCAATACCAAAGAAAAAAAGAAATTGCTAACCTATAACCTGTGGGTTCATATAGTGCAATACCAGTTCACATACTAGCTCATACGTAGAATGAAAAAAAAATCAGTTCAAAAACATAAGAGGACATAAAGTAGCAGCTAAAACTCTGGAACATGTACCAATGCGTTAAAACGGGTGTGTTCAAAACCCATTTAACAAAACAAAAAAAAAAAAAAAAAAAACTCAGTTTACCCTCTTTTTTATATAAACATGACGCAGAACTCAACGTGTTCATATTCTTCATGTTTTTGCTATCATGTTTATTCGAAAACGTACCCACAACGCATGATTAAAGGTACCCATAATCCACGTTTGCTGTCATGTTCATATTCTTCATGTTTATACCCATAACCCATGTTTTTGCATTAAAACGGGTACCCAATGCATTAAAATGGGTGTGTTCAAAACCCAGTTAACAGATACTTATGTGCCAGCAAGGGTGTGTGCATTCCGATCAGAAGAAAGGAAATAAATATACCATATGAAAATGATTTAAACTGAGCGGGTGTGTGTATTCCAATCCAAAACATATTAAGAGAGAGAGTACCATTGGCTGTGAAGAAAAATAGTAGCATCGCGACGTCCGTTGGAAAAGACGTCACTGAACGGGTGTGTGTATTCCGATCATCGGAGTTGTTTGGGATATATTTGATGGGTTTGTGGCTTGGTTAGGAACCCTCGCCAAGAGAGAGAGACTCATTTGATGGGTTTGTGTCTTGGTTAGGCACACTTATTGTGTGTGTGTGAGAGAGAGAGAGAGAGAGAGAGAGAGAGTGATGAGCTGCAAAAACCAAAATCCTCAACCGATTACATTTAGAGTGGTGCTAAGGTACCAAACAAATCTCTCAAATTTCTCTCAAATAGTATTAATGAGTTGTGTTCTGACGAGACCCATACCACAAGGTATAACACTTAATGTTATTTGGGGGAGTTGTTTGAGACACAAAGCATTTCCCTTACATTTAAGCAGTCTTGAGATATGCGACAGTCTCAAGACATGCGACAGATGGGACTTAGCTGCAAACATTTTTCCAAAATGTTTTTACACGTGGCATACGATTTTACCATTAGATTCAAAGTTTAAGATTCAATCTCGGATCAGTTGATAAAGACCAAACCCCTCAAGATGTAATCACAATCATTAGTTGGGGGAGACCAAAAAATCCCTCCTCCTTTATTTTATATATATATATATGAGAGGGGGTGTTTTACTGTTCCAAAAAATCAATGGTTGAGAACGAAATTTTTGGGACAATCTAAGGGTCTGAGATTGTGCCATGTAGGATTATACCCATTGTGACATGGCAAATGAGATAATAACTCATTCAGTCTCAAACCCTACCCCGACTCTTCATTCCTCTCTCTAATTTCTCCCATCTCTCCCTTTCAACCCAAACCCTAATACTACCATCCCACCGCCGCCCTCCACCTCTCCCGATACCTCCAGTCGCCGGTCTCCACCTCTCCCGATCCCTCTAGCCTCCGCCGCCCTAGCCTCACTCGATCCCTCCAGCCGCCAGCACCCTCCACCTCTCCCGATCCCTCCAACCGCCGCCCTCCACCTCTCTCGATCCCTCCAACCGTTGCCGCCTTAGCCTCACCCGTCTCCCCCCACGCTCATCCGTCTCCCACTACCTCTCCCTCTTAGTCTCCTATCTCCCTCACCCTCACCCTCTTCCCCTACTCACGCACAGATCTCACCCTCCCACACTCCCTCTCCGGTCGCTGCCTCCCTCTCAGCTTCCTTCCACACTCCGGTTCCATTTCTCTACCCCTATCGGTTCTTCCCACTCTTCCTCACACAGATCTCCATCGAATCTGCACCAGGGAAGAAATCGTCATACCTCCAAACGAAATCGTCATACCTCCACAAGAAATCTGTAATTTTTTTTAAATTTTTTTATGCATTTTTTTCATAAGAAACAGATATCTCTCTATCTAAATTTTTGTGTGGTGTTTTTTTTACAGATCCAAATCCCACGCTGTGTTGGGGGATTCAAAATCAGATTAGGTGTTTCTTTGCAAACAGGTATAAACCTTTTCTTTTTTATTTATTTCAAGTTTATTCATTTTGTTTTAGACTATTTACATGTTTCAAGTTTATTCATTTTGTTTTAGACTATTTACATGTATTGTTAACGAGGTCATTGCTAAAGTTGTTGGATTAATTTACTTGGTAATGAGATTGTTGTTATATATTTTTTCTTTTGCAGATGACTTTATTATAGTTGAACCTCCCAAACAGGTATACACCTTTTCTTTTTTATTTAGTTTTTTTAGGCAGTACTGATTTGTTGAAAAGTAGGCACCAAAATCAGCGTGTTGGGAGATTTAGCTTCAAAATCAGATTACGTGTTTCTTTGCAAAAGGTATAAACCTTTTATTTTATTTTATTTTTTTATTTCAAGTTTATTCATTTTATTTTAGACTATTTACATGTTTAAAGTATATTCATTTTGTTTTAGACTATTTACATGTATTGTTAATGAGATCATTGCTAAAGTTGTTGGATTATTTTACTTGGTAACGAGATTGTTGTTATTTATTTTTTGTTATTTATTTTTTCTTTTGCAGATGACTTGATTATAGTTGAACCTCCCAAACAAGTATACACCTTTTCTTTTTTATGTTGCTTTTTTTAGGCAATACTGATTTGTTTAAAAGTAGGCACCAAGTAGGGTGTAAAATTAGTAAGTTTTTACATACTGTTAACAAGATCATTGCTAAAGTTGTTGGAATAATTTACTTGGTAACAAGATTATTGTTAGAACACGACTCATTCTCAGTTTGGAGTTATACATTCAATTGTCTACGTGTGTGATATGTTTACACCAATCATCATTATTTTAACAATCATATTCAATATGGTTCCTTCTTTTTTGTCATTGAAGTGAATTTTTCATTCTCTATATTATGGATCACGACTCAATACATGCATAATAGTTTGAAAGTCATCTAATTTAGGTAGAAATAAAGTGATACTCTGGCAGTAAAACACCCCCTCTCATATTGTTGTTTTTGTTGGGAAAAATTGGTACCATCAATTGTTATTTTTGGATTATTAAAATATCAGGGACTTGTGTTTCTTTCGTGAGATAATTATTGAACTAGGTGTGGTGGCCTCTTTTGTGCTATTTGTGAAAAATATTATTGCATATTCAACTATTGCTTTGGTAATAGTAGTTAACTTGGTTTTGCTTTAAATTTCTGCATTTTAGTTTATGCATTTTGGGAATAGTATGATTTGACCACACTTTACATAAAAAAGTGAGCTCTTGATGATTAATCACGGATTATCGTACATGAAGGTATCAATTGAATTTTTGATTTTGCATCAAGCTTTATTTTCGATCCGAGATGTTATTATTAATATCACTATTCTCTTTCTAAAAGTTTCTTTTTCTATTGTTTATAACATCTTGATCTCTCTCTCTCTCCCTTAGCACGTGTTTATAAGAAATTAAATTCGACAACAAGCATTGCTCTACTATTGTTATACCCTTGACATGTGTTTATAATACGTTCGGTTTGATTCATTTTGTGATTGTGTCGAGTGGAACTACGAGTAAAGATCACTTTTAATCTGTTTAAATGTTTGTATCTCAGATTTAAGTTGCTAACTAACTCACCAATATTGGCTTTGAATTGCAGCAAGTGGGCGTGGGTGTGGTGGTGGTGGTGGTGGTGTGTGTGTGTGTGTGGGGGGGGGGGGGGTGCAGCAGCAGTAGGTAGGGGGTGTAGGGCAGCAGCAGGTGTTGGGAGGGGGAGCAGGTAGGGGGTGATGCGCCGGGGATGAGTGGTGACGGGTTGGGGTGGCAGGAGAGGGGGTGATAGGTGGGGTGGGGTGGGGGCAGCAGCAGCAGGTAGGGGGTGATGGATAGCAAGTGGGCGTGGGGGCAACAATAGGTGGGATGGGGGGGGGGGGGGTAGCAAGTAGAGGGTGATGGGCGGGGGATGAGTGGTGACGGGGGATGAGTAGTACCCACTATATGCCGAAGTTTTTTTTTTTATACATTTTAAGTTGATGGTTAGTGTCCGAGGCACCATTATGATATGTCATAAAATAAGGTGGTCTGAATGAATCTGAATGCTTTGGGCACGAATGTAAAAAGAAGAAAAATAAAATCGTTAGCTGATTTGTGTACACATTTTGCTGATTTGTGTCTATGTACTTAATACATTATACTAAATATAGGTAGTTTACCAATTTTATAAACATGTTAGTTGCATTCTCATCTATAATTTGTTTTTCGAATAATTTTTAGTTGTTAATTAGTCACCCCATTTCAAGTAAAAGTTAGTTGCATACATGGGTGTGGGGTGTGTTCAGATTTTTATTCTTCTCCCACTTTGTGAACATGTATATTTGTTGACAGATGACTTATAAGGCCAAGATTCGGAAAGACATATGTTTCAGGGTCTCGATAGACAAACTCATGCGGATGAAGTGTATTGTCTTTTCTATTCTTTAGATATGATATTGGTTATTTGATTTTTCTCACATTTTTTAGAATTTTGACATAATTTTTCTATATTGTTTGCATATACAGTTATTTTCGGTCAAAATTCTCCACAAATTGTCGTCTCGAGTATCTCTAAAGATTTGAAGGATATGGCATACTCATTCAGCGAGGATAAAGAAGAAAAAGAACCGTCTAAAACTCTTGAACCTAAGTTCATATATATGTTATTTTTGTTATGAAGTTTGTTTCGTTGAAGTATTTGTTAGATGAATTTGAGATCGTTTAATATTATTGGATTTGTTATCCCTTAAGAGGGTGGTTAGTCCAATAAACAAAGGAGACTATGTCCAATTTTTTTAAATGGACACTTTGTTTATTAGAGGCAATGTGAATTCAGTTGATGAATATTATATATTTCATGTTATATGTGAGTTTGTTTGGTGAATTTAAATTATTTGAATGGTGTTGGACGATTTGTTATTTGTTAAGCAGGGTAGATAGTCCTATAAACAAGGGAGATTATGGATAATTTTTTTTAAAATTACACTTTGTTTTGTTGGGGAACGATATTTTAGTCGTTTTACAATTACGTATTTTGAAAATTGTCGTCATTTCACGATTATGTACTTTCGAAATTTTTACCGTGCGTTCAGGCACGGGCATTTCGCTAGTATATATAATAAATTAAGAGGGGGGTTTTGCCACATCATACAAATTTATATACAAAACCTATATAAGCATATTTTTGTATAGGGTCCTTCTATTCCCACTACAAAATAATTTAATCCCACTCCACCTCTAAAATCTCACTATCTATTTTTCTTTCATTCAAAACACATTTTACCACCAACCAAAACAAATCCATTTGATAAAAATCAAAATTTTACATTTAAAAAAAAAAAGCTTTTATATAAAAAAAAATGTTCTTAATAATATTCTATTTTAAAAATGTTTTTTACACGTTTTATTACTGTTTAAAAAAACATTTCAATTGTTTTAAAATGTAAATCTTATCTATTTTTTTTATTAAAAAACTGTTTATAAAAAGTAAAATTTGTTCCCTTAAAAACTTGTTATCTTAAAAATGTGTTTATTTTGTTTACATTTTTTATTTTTGTTTAAAAATTATTTTTTTGTACTATTTAAAAAATAATCTTTTTACCTTTTAAAAAAAACACTCCGCGTCAGTAGGTGTGTATAGGCAGTCCGACCACCTATTCATACCGCTGGCGCGGACCATTTTTTCGTATATGTATGTCCACGCCAGCGGTATATATAGGTGGTTGGATCGCCTATACATACTGCTGGCGCATACCTTTTTTTTTTAAAGAGAAAAAATATTATTTTCAAAATAGTACAAAAAAACAGTTTTATTTAATAAAAAACACTATTTTTTGTACTATTTTAAAAATAATCTTTTTTTACTATTTTCAAAATAATCATTTTACCATTTTAAAATAAAATGGTCCGCGCCAGCGGTATGTATAGGCGGTGCGACCACCTATAGATACCACTGACGCAGACCAACATATACGAAAAAATGGTTCGCGCCAGTGGTATGTATAGGTGGTCGGACCACCTATACACATCGGCTGCGGAGACCGTTTGTTTATAGTAAAATCTTATTTTTTAAATAGTAAAAAAAAAACTATTTTTAACCAAAAGTAAAATTTGTCAACAAAATAAACACATTTTAAGAAAACAGTTTTTTAAGGGAACAAATTTTACGTTTTATAAATAGTTTTTTAATAAAAAAAAATAGATAAGATTTACATTTTTAAAACAATTGAAATATTTTTTTAAACAGTTATAAAAAGTGTAAATAAATATTTTTAAAATAGAATCTTATTAAGAACATTTTTTTTATGATAAAGCATCTTTTTTTATTATTGAAAATATAATTTTTTTTATTTTTATCGAATGAATTTGTTTTAATTGGTGAGAAAATATGTTTTGAATGAAAGAAAAAGAGATAGTGAGGTTTGAGGGTATTATAGTCATTTGATGTACAAATGGAGTGGAGTTAAATTGTTTTGGAGTGGGAATAGAACCTTTGTATATATCTATATAAATCTAACGGTTGAGAATGTTTTGAACTTTTAGAAGGTTATTTTGTGAAAGAGGTACAACTTATCAGAGCACAAGGCTCAAGGCGTCCCCTGTCACTCAACTAAGAGTTGTATACACTTATTTCCCACTCTATGGTTTTACCTCTCTCTCTCTCTCTCTACGGCAAGAAACAAAGCTATGCTCAAACAAAATGTCAGCACACCATAGAGGGACCAAGACCCAATCGGGAAAAAAAAAAATTGGTTTTACTTCTTTCTTTCGAATTGTGAACTGATTTTTTCCTCTCTCTCTCTACGGTTTTGTCTATAGTCTACTGAGATTTTGGTGTAAAGAGAGGCAAAACAAAGAAGCTATGGTTTTACACCTCTATCTACAATAAGAATCAAAATTATTTTTCGAAAGAAAAAAGTAAACAAAGCTACAATTTTAGTTTCTGCTACAGGGTTTGTGAACCAAATCTAATCACACTATAGAGGGGGCCAAATATCAGCACACTATTGTGCCGATTTGGGTAAGCCATGGCTAAATTATTCAACTTCTTTTAGGGGTTTAAAGACCCATTTCTCTGCAAATCCATTTCTTATCTTCAACATGTTCAACATGGACTTCAGTTTTTTTTTAATTTCTTTCAAATTGTGAGCTGATGAAGAAAAACGACGGAAAAAATTCGTCGAACCCCACATACGTGGCCACCAATGTTAGCTGACGAAGAACATCGCCTGCGAGACGCGAGTAGAGCTCTAGCCCGATGTGATGATCTCCGATTGTGATTCCTGTAGGAACTGTTGAGCTGAATACAAATGGCTATGAATGGTCTGTCTCTGTAGCTGAGTTTGAGCGATGATGTCCTGAATGGTTGACCATCAATGGGTTCTCAGAAAATTATTTTGAAAGTGTTGGAAAATTGGACTTGAATTGGGTTTTAGAAAGCTGTCTAGAATTTTCTGGACAGAGTTTTAAGCAACTTTGAGCTCAAATTTAGGTGGGACCAACACTACAAAAATCGTGGGACCATATACGAACGCGTTCACCTCCGCAAGGAGGTTAACGTAGTATATTCATACGTCCAATTTTAATAAGTTATGAATGATAAATATGTCCCCAAAGTGACTCACAAAGCAATGAAAGTTAATGAATTGGGTGTGTTTTAACTCTTGTCCCACATTGGAAGACTAGTGAAAATTTGATGTGTTAATAACACCCCAAGTATGGACTAAGGCTTGGATGCCTTGAGGTATCCCAACTCTTTGAAGGGGAGATGACCTAAGCTATGCACGGGTTGACTTTCGGTCAAAAGTCCACACGCGCGCGCGCATTCGTTCGGCCGGCTCGGCTCGGTTCGGCTTGGGCTCGGGCTTATGGCCGAATTTATTTAACTTTCTGGGCTTTAATTATTAATTAATTACGAAATTAATTAATTAATTGATAAACCGTTGGCAGTTATTGCCAACAGTTAATTTCTTTTAACTGATTAACTGTTTTTGACAGTTAATTTTGGTTGACTGTTCCAACAGTCAACACAAAAGTTATAAATTAAACATTTCCCCTACAGAATTGACTACTGAAAAAATTGCCCTCCAATAATTCCGAATTTATGCTGCATCTTTTGCCAGAAAAATACAAACTTTTCTACTGCAACTGCATACATTCCTGCATATCATTATTTGATCTGGTTGAGTATAAACACAGAATTGTGTTCGAAGAAATTAATCATTGTTGTGCTGCTTGATTAATTTGGAAATTCGTTCTATCTTGGGAGATAATTATTCATTACCTTTGGCACCTTGTGGAGGGAATAAATTTGTCTTAAGGAGACTGTTCTAAACAGGGCTCGGATTACTTTTTCTGTTCTAATATTATTTTTGCAAATTCAAGTAAGTGTTTCATTTCTGTAATTCACTTTTAATTCTGTAATTATATTAATATTCATAATTCTGTACAATTGTTATTTATAAATAGTAGACATAACATAAATCTCTGCAAATAAACCATCCGCCATCAATGCAGATTCGCCAGTGGCTGTGATTTTCATTGTACCTACTAGCTCCGGCCACGACAATGATGAGACGGTGCCGATGATGCAGGCGGGAGAGTTTCATCGCACCTCCGTATCAGGTCCTTTACAATTTGTTTTTATATTTTTTTACCACATGTTAATAACCGGGGATGTTGAACATGTAAAAATCCAGAACATGTAAAAAACATAGAGCTCAGGAATGATTTTTTACAACATATAAATTTACACGCTGAGCTCTGGATTTATTTAAAACCTATTCAACATTGACAGGGATGACCTCTAGGTCATAACCCCTGAGCTCTATGTTTTTCACAGGGATTGCCTCTACTCTGTTAACTAAATTTACACGTTGTAGCTGTGTATTTTTTTTTTTACAGGAATGACCTCCAAATCCTTCTCTTCTCTCTCACTCTACCCGGTCAATAATGGAAACGTGGGTTGTTTACACGCTGTCACACATTAGATTTGCAAATAATTTTTTAATTAGTTAATAAATTATAGATCCTTTTATGTTGTATATCGATTGTTTTATATATCTAACGGGGGTCGTTTTGTTGGTTTTGCCGATGGGTTTATTAATCTTCTATGTTCTCCTTTTCTCCCCCTCTCTCTCTCTCTCTCTCTCTCTCTCTCTCTCTCTCTCTAAAATTAGTTTGGAGATGGGTTTGGGGATTTGCAAGTTTTTAAAATGGGTTTGGGGGGATTGAAGATGGTGGCGTGATGGTTGAGAGATGACGATTAGTTGTGGTGTCCGGTGGTGGTTGTGGGAAGTAGCTGATTGGATTCCTTGGTGTGTTACAGTTATTTTGCAGTTTCATTTCAGAATTATGTTTGTTCATCACATACTATTTTTTAATTTATTTCTTGATGTATTCATATTATTTTCATGAATTGAGTTCAATCGGAAGACGAGGTCCTACTCATGCTATTGTTGTTGTTGGAGTTTTTATTTTTATTTTTATTTTTTACACACTTTGGTGGATAGTTTTATAAATAAATGAAATTTTGTTCAAATTCTCAAAATTGTTGACACGTGTTAAAAAATTCTTTTATACTTAAATTATTTATGCTTCAAAACATTAGAAAATTTAGTACATATAGTATATCTTTGGTTTTTTAAGAAAAATGTTTTGATTCTTAAAATTCTTAACCATACGAATACATGATCTTTAAGAGAATTACGTTGATGCTGGAAATAAAATTATTGGTTGGACTATTTTTTCATTTTTTTAAAGAGGGTGTATAGTCTTATAAACAAATGACATTAATCTGCATTATGTATTCACTTGAAATCTTTTTTAAAGTAATTGTGCACACATTAAAAATATTTAGTTTTTACAAGGGTAAGTCGTAACTGATGGCAAGTCGAGATGCAATTCACTCCTAAATTTGTTAAAAATCAGTTGATACAAAAATTTACAAAGGAGGATTATAGTTTATTTTAATTTAGTAAAATCATTGTTTTTTAAATAATTTTTAAATTATCCAAATTAATTTTCTTAGTGCCAAAATTGAAGAGCTATAATGTTTTTTTTCTTTACTCGCAGTCAAATTAGTCCATTACTTCCATTGTACTCAAAATTTTGGAAGAATGGATTAAACATCTCAAGACCTCCCTCTCAATATAAAAGCCACGATAAAAAAGCCAGAGTCAATTTGGAACACATGGTTCGAGGTATAAATGAGCATGTGAACGACTCTACTATGGATTATTTAATTTTAGGATGTTATTTTGTGTTCTTTGTATTTTTTTTATGCACTATTCTAAAAAATATTTACAAGGAGTGTTACATGACTACTTACAAAAGTTTAATATAGTTTATCAAACATGTTAAATTATGAAACACACACTAAGAAAATAGAGTTAAATTATTATGACCCATCGGCACGGGTATACAATTATTATGACTCATGGGCTGGACGAAACGTGGTGGGGTAGAATTCAATAGAGTTAAATTATTTTTAAGTTGACTTTATATTTCACCGTGGCATCGGCACAGGAACACATTTATTACGGGAATAAATTTATCGTCGTGCCATCGGCACGGGTACACCGTAGTGTGTGTGTGTATATATATATATATATATATATATGGTGTTGTGTGTGAATAACTGTGTACGTGTGTGTGTATATATGTAAGTATATATATGAGGTTGTATTAAGGCTGTTTTTTTTTCAAACTTTTGATTTTTCCGATTTTTTTCGAATTTGGAATGAAATTTTAGTTTGTCGATTTTCGATTTTTGATTTTTCTGAAATAATCGGATCAAACATCGGAAATAATTCTGAATTTCTGATTTTTTGATTTTTCCAATCCGATTTTTTTGAAACTATGCCGATCCGAATTTTTTTCAATTTTTTGGGAATTATTTTCCAATTATTGATTTTTTCGATTGTTTTTGGATTTTTGAAAGTTTTCCATATCCCACATCGGTTGGGAGAGGGAGAGGGCTCAAAAGTGTGATCTATAAAAGGAGAGTATCCTCTTAACTTCTACACAAATAAAAAATGGGTCAAATCCTCATGTTTTTAAATGTTGGGTTAAACCCTTTTATTTGTTTATTTAAAATGAAAATTTCAAGTAATCGAAATTTTTTATTTTTTTGACACTGCCGGTCCCAAGCCGGGAAAAAGGAGGAGGGTTGCGTTAGGTAGCTGACGGCCAGCGTAAAACTTTGTCAGATCCTTATGAACACGAATCCTATGAATATACGTGCTAATGCTAGGGCATTCCCCTTAAGCGATGCGTTGCGCCTGCCACCGGGTGTCTCGAAAAATAGGCAAGGGGCGTCGCATCGGCGCTCGGATGCGACGATAAATATGCAAGGGTTCCTGCAACAAGCTGGGCGTGTGCGGGTAAAGAAGCTAGTCCAAGATACTAGACTTAGGTTAGCGACTTGGAACATAGGGACTATGACAGGAAAAGGGATGGAGTTAGTAGATACCATGATAAGAAGAAAAGTTAACATAGCTTGTTTACAAGAAACTAAATGGGTCGGTGAGAAAGCTAGAGAAATAGAAAATACAGGATTTAAATTAAATTATACAGGAAATCATAGAAATAAGAACGGAGTTGAAATAATAGTAGATAAAAACTTTAAGGACGATATCGTAACCGTTATTAGGAAAGGTGATCGACTTATACTTGTAAAATTGGTATTAGGTGAAAACATAATTAATATTGTTAGTGCTTATGCACCTCAAGTAGGATTAGATGAGCACACTAAAGTACAATTTTGGGAACAAATGGATGAACTAATTCAAGAAATACCCCTAGGTGAGAAAATCTATATAGGTGGAGATTTTAATGGCCATGTAGGAGAAGATCGTGTAGGATATGAGATAGTGCATGGAGGACATGGTTTTGGAGATAGGAACGACGGGGGAGAGTCTATCTTAGATTTTGCGGTGGCTTATGATTTTGTACTAGTAAATACATGTTTTAAAAAGAGGCTTGAGCACTTAATAACTTATAAAAGTGGAACACATAAGAGCCAAATAGATTTTTTCATTACTAGGAAAGGAGACCGATTAACGTGTAAAGATTGTAAGGTTATCCCGGGAGAGAGCTTAACCTCACAACATAGGATAATGGTGTTGGATATAAATATTAAAAATCAATCACGAGTGCGAAAAGTGAAGATTAACCCACGAACTAGGTGGTGGAATTTAAAAGGAGAGAAATTAGAACTATTTAAAGATAAAGTATTAAATGAAGCAACATGGAATAGTGAAGAAGAAACTAACATAATGTGGAATAATATGGCCACATGCATTAGGAGAATGTCAAAATAAATTCTTGGCGAATCAAAAGGCAAAGGGCCACGGTCTAAAGAAACTTGGTGGTGGAATGAAGAAGTACAGAATATAGTAAAAATTAAAAGGGAGTGCTTTAAAACATGGCAAACAAATAGAAATGAAGAGAATTTTGAAAAATATAAATGGGCTAAAAAGGAAGTTAAGAAAGTGGTAAGAGATGCTAAGTTAAAAGTGTATGATGATCTTTATACAAAATTAGGAACACAAGAAGGGGAAAAAAGTATTTATAAGCTTGCTAAACTTAGGGATAGGAAAACAAAAGATTTTAATAACGCTAAGTGCATCAAAAGTGATGATTCGAGAGTCCTAGTGAAAGATGATGAAATTATGGAAAGATGGAAAAACTACTTTGAGAGGTTATTAAATGGAGATAATGGGAGTAGATTAGATATAGAGGAACTTAGGGAGACTCGAGAAGATATATTTTTTCATAGAATTAGGACAACAGATGTCAGGATTGCTCTAAAAAAGATGAAAACAGGGAAGACTTTAGGACCAGATGGTATCCCTATTGAGGTTTGGAAGTGCTTAGGGGAGGATGGAGTATCATGGCTTACAAAATTATTTAATAAAATTTTAATGACTAATAGGATGCCCGATGAATGGAGAAAAAGTATTTTAGTACCTATTTATAAAAATAAAGCGGACATACAAAGTTGTTCAAATTATCGTGGTATTAAGTTAATGAGTCATACAATGAAACTTTGGGAAAGAGTGATTGAATATAGATTGAGATTGAAGACAACAGTATCTGAGAATCAATTTGGGTTTATGCCTGGGAGGTCAACAATGGAAGCAATCTATTTATTGAGGAGATTAATGGAGAGGTATAGAGAGAAAAAGAAGGATCTTCATATGATTTTTATAGATTTGGAGAAGGCGTATGATAGGATACCCAGAGATATAATATGGTGGGTTCTACATAAAAGAGGAGTGACTCGCAGATATATTGACGTGATCAAGGATATGTATGATGGTGCGATGACTACAGTAAGAACATCAGCTGGAGAAAGTAGTGAATTTCCAATTACGGTAGGGCTACACCAAGGTTTAGCATTAAGTCCTTATCTCTTTGCTCTTGTTATGGATGAGTTGACTGGATAAATACAAGATGAGGTGCCATGGTGTATGCAATTTACAAATGATATTGTTTTAGTCGATGAGACTAAGATGAGGATAAATGCTAGGTTGGAATTGTGGAGAGAAACTTTAGAAACAAGAGGATTTAAAATAAGCAGAACTAAAACAGAATATGTGGAGTGTAATTTTAGTAGTAATAGGAGGACAAATGGAGATGTGGTGAAATTGGAGGGTCAAGAAATACCTAGAAATGATCATTTTCGTTATTTAGGATCGATTATACAAAAAGATGGAGATATTAGTAATGATGTTACGCATAGGATTAGAGAAGGCTGGGTTAAGTGGAGAAGTGCGACCGGCGTTCTGTGTGATAGACGTATACCTTTGAAGTTAAAAGGAAAATTTTATAGGACGGCCATTAGACCCGCCATGTTATATGGGACAGAGTGTTGGGCAACCATGAAACAAAATGTGCATCAAGTGAGTGTGGCGGAGATGCGAATGCTAAGATGGATTTGTGATAAAACTCGAAAGGATAAAATTAAAAATGAACAAATTCGTGAAACGATAAAAGTAGTTTCTATAGAAGATAAATTGAGAGAAAATCGACTTATATGGTTTGGATACGTCAAGCGTAGACCAATGGATGCTCCTGTAAGGAAGAGTGATTTAGTTAGTATTGATGGTAACCCAAGGGGTAGAGGTAGGCCTAAATTAACTTGGCGGGATATTATAAAAAAGGACATGATATCATGTGGTTTAATCAAAGATATTGCACTGGACAGAATGGAATGAATAAATAGGATTCATGTAGCCGACCCCAAATAATTGGGAAAAGGCTTTGTTGAGTTAAGTTGAAATTTTGGATTTTTAATGTATTTTGTGAATTTTAAATTTTTACTGATTTTCTGATTTTTTTCGAATTCATAATATATATCTTTTAATTTTTCGAAAAAATCGGATCGAAAATTGGAAAAATTATTTTATTTCTGAAAAAATCGAATTTTTTTTCGAAGAGGCATTTTTCGATCCGATCCGGCCGAAACATAAGCCTAGGTTGTATATATGGGTAATAAATATATATACAAAGTGGGTAACCCAAGGAGAAGATGAAGTTGAATAATATAAATTTTCGGTTATATCACGGTATACGTATACGTATAATATGAATGTAATTTTGGGGTCATCGAAATGAGTTTTCGAACATCCGAAGTTTGGCCGATGCTAGTCGTAATAAAATGGCAGCCTTGTCGAGTTATTTTTTAGCTACATATCGGCACATCTTGAGTAATCAAAAATAATATTCGAGATAACCATCATATTGTCCGTACATTAAAAAATACATACAAGTAGTCCGCACCTGTACGTATTTATCGAGGTGCATGCGTAATACCCCACGATTTTCAGGACTAATATTCAAATTTATTCGAGAGAATCAATTATTATTTAAATTGGAGAATTTTAAATTTGGCACTTGAGGTCAAAATTTAAGAATGTTAGAAAGTATTTCGAATGGTGATTCTGAGTGTACGGCTGATTACGGATGGGTCGGGATAGTCGAAATGACTGTACTTGGGTCTTATTTGGGTTTCGAAATATTTTAAGTTCGTTTGACTCGAATTGGAGTAATCGAGACATTTAAAGTGTCTATTATCATTTAAAGTTGGATATTTTGGAGATAAGTCTTAAAAAGCCTACGGGAGATAACAATCTCATTTGAAAGATTGAGAGAAAGCCCTAGAGAGAGAGAGAGAGAGAGAGAGAGAGAGAGAGAGAGAGAGAGAGAGAGAAGAGGAAAGGAAGAAGAGAAAGAAGAAAAGCTTGGGGATTCCGACTATTACGCGATTTCAAGGAAGATTCAGACTCTACAAGTTTGAGACCAGGGATTAAACTTGCTAAATAATTCTTGTGTATCATTTATCTCATGATTTGTGAATAAAATTTATGGATTTTGGGTTGAAAATGTTAAAACCTAGATCTTGGGTAAATCTTGTATTTAAGGTGTGGGTATATGGATTTAAGGTTTTAAAATTTGTTGGGTAGAAAAATAATGAGTTTTGATGTTAGAAATATGTTTGGGTTGAGGAATAATGGAGAGAAGATGATATATATGGTTTTTGGAGAAAAATATCAATTTTCGTAGCTTCTCAACAAGCCGAATCGATTCGGCCCCTTTCCGAATCGATTCAGAATGTTGCAAGTTTACAAGTCTGAGTGACCGAATAGATTCGAACCTAAAGCCAAATCGATTGGGCCTAAGGCAGACTTATAGGTCCCTTGGACCGAATCGATTCGCATTAGGGGTGAATCGATTCACTTTGTGGGCCGAATCAATTCGGACTGGGCCGAATCGATTCAGAAACATGGTTATTTTTGCGAGATTTTTTCAGAGTGAGTTTCGCTCCGTTTTGTTTGGGTTTATCGATTTGAAACCTTTATATATGTTATGAGAAGCATGTTTTGGAGATTTTTAGGGACTTTCACCTAAAATGAAATGTTGCGGTCGTACTGAGTTATTTCGAGAGAGTACGAATTTAAGTTATCGTAATGACTTAGTGGGGAGTCCTCCTAGAATCAAGATTTGTATTTGGGGGACAATGATTGTTGATCGGTGTGTATTCGAATATAGAAGGTGTCCTTAATGGTTATTGAATGGGGAGACTATTCAAAATAATAGGTGTGATGGATGAGTAGGTTTTGAGTGAGGGATCGTATTGTGAAAAATAATGGGAAGGTATGCGAGTTGGCAACAGTTAGTATAATGAGAGTTATATATGTATAAATGAATTTACTTCTTTCATACATATGGACGTAAGAGAGTATGTATACCTATATGGCGTGATGTAAATACCTTGTTTGATGGTTTGTACTTATATGATGTGATTGCATATATATATATATCTAGTGTAAATGATGTGTATATACTTATTGTGTGAGCATACCCTCTAATGCTATCATGGGACGTTGTGCGATGTGGGTGAGGCCCCTGGCTTGAGGAGCAGGGTGCGTATAGTCCCCAGGTCATAGTCGTCCTTTATTTATTGTGTGATTTTATTCTGGGTGAGAAGTCTTGGGTATGAGTCATTCTCACTTTTAGGTTCGAAACTATGACCATTTCCTATACGTTGTAATTTGTTTTCTTACCATGGCGGTGTGATAATAATCCAATATATGGTAACCCGGGATAAAGTGAGTAATTCCTGGAAGATGATAGCATTGTGAGGTATTTTTTTTATATATCCATAAGTGATTGCGTATTGGATATTTACTTGTACGCTAAGCATGTTATGTGTACTTACTTGTTGGGATTGAATGATTGTGCTTTGTAACTAGAATAATGTTATAGACCCTAAAGGGTTCGGAGCATTATCTTATTTATGTGATTAGATACTATTGCTCCCCTTTAGTATTCGTAGTTTTGTGTTGGGTACCGAGGGCGTAATGGATCTCGATGACCAACATTGTCAAGGAGTAGTGTATCGGGGGCTTCCTTATTTGGATTTCGCTTTGAGAGACGTCCCACACACAAAACTCAATGCAATGTTGGAAGTGGGGAGAATTTTAGTCCTTAGTACTCAGATTTATATGTTATAGTGAAACAATATTTTATGAGAATAAACTGGAGAAATATTTTATAAAAGTAGTTGATGTTTTATGCGTCGTGTATCGAGGGCGTAATGGACCTCGACGATCAACATTGCCAAGGAGTAGTGTATCGGGGGGTCCTTATTTGGATTTATCTTTGCGAGACGTCCCACGCACAAAATGCATTGCAATATTGAGAGTTGGGAGAAGTTTAGTCCTTAGCATTTGGATGCTAATAACTTGTGTAAGTTAATAACTAAAATCCGTTAAATTCTAGTAAGAGATACGTATATGTATATTTATAGGTTCAAATAAGTTCAGATGCACATTTGGGTTATGGTGGAATCGGATGTCTGTGGTTATGTTTTAGATGATGGGTTACGCGAGTGTGGATAAGGCGTAGGTTAGATTGAAAAATCCCTAGAAAGTATCGGGCAGTAGATTGAGGACCCTGTGCATACGTTTTGGTTCGCGCTTTAGTTGAGGGGTGAGTTGGATTTCCAGGAGAGTGCGACTCCACTTTAATCATGTTATAATGCATTTATAATTATTATGCCTTTTAATACAGTTGCTAAAAATATTTTCACATCTCGGGCTCTGACCCGTTTATATTTTTCTCTTGCTATATATACATATATATATATCCTCCGCCAGGACGCCAATGATGTTTTCTCTCCAGCATATTTCGTGGAGCCGTAGCAGATGCGGACTATTGCGAGATTTTGTTATAGCCGTTTCCTATCTGTTGTAAATCTACTTTAGGATTCAATTTGTATATAGGGTTTACACCCAAGGGTTGTGTTTGTAGCACTTTTATATTTCTCTTCTCAGATTGTTGTATTTTTCTGTGACTCGACAGCATATTCGGGTATTTCCTTTTGTGTATTTTTTTGTGTGTACCCTAGAATTGTTCCCTTTTATCTTAGCATGTGGGTGTATATTACCATGTTCAGTAGTTATTATGTTGTTGGTTAGTTAATGCATTGTATGTTTTAAATTTTTTGGCACCCACTTTTTATAGTATGGGGTAGCTAGCTATGTTTATTTTAGTATCGTCAGTAGATGCTGAGAATGATCCACTTGAGATTCCTGATTAATTATAGTATAGGGCTGGCCACCCATTATTATTTTAAGTGGGGTATCACAAGTTGTATCAGAGCATCAGGTTCTAGTGTCTTTAGGATCTGTGCGAGTTTTCTGCGTTCTTCCGCAAGCATTCTTGATGTAGAGCCCTATTATTATGACTGTTGTGTTCAATACGTCTATATTTTCTTCTGCAATGTGTATTCACTTGAACGAAATTCTGATAAAATTGCTTTTTTTTCAGATGCCAGTGAAGAGAGGTAATCCATCCAGGGCAAACAGAGGAGCTGAGAATATGGAACCCCAAATGCCTCAAGGGACTATGACCACAACCGAAATTGCCAATATTGTGGCACAAGCGATAACTGCTGCCATTTCTGCGATGGCACATCAACCTGCATCTTTAGTAGCCCAAGCCCACCCAGGGCCATCTACGTGGGAAAGAGTATGAGAAGATTTTAGGAAGGGACATCCTCCAGAATTTTTAGAGTGAGATGACGCGATGGTTACAAGTCGTTGGAAGAAGAGTATGCAAAGTCACCTTCGAATGGTTGAATGTACTGAGGTGTAGAAGTAATTTCTCACCACCTTTAAATTGACAGGATCAGCTCTCCAATGGTGGTAATCAATCATCACATCGGAGTAGAGAGATGCGATGCCCATAGCAGATTTTTGGGAACGCTTTGACCGAAAGTATTTTCCTTCCGCGATCCAGATGGAAATGAGGAGGAGATTACTGGATGTGTTTCAAGGTGATCGAACGGTGGCCGAGTACGAAGAAGAATTTACTCGATTGGCTAATTTAGTGTCCGATGAGGTAAATATAGAGGATAAGTGAATAGCGAAGTTCGTGGGAGGTCTAGAATGGCGAGTTCGGTAGCATTTGTTAGGGAACCCAACATTTTTTACTTTTACAGAGGTAGTGAATGTGGCATTGTTACAATGTCAGGAATATCGTCTTCGTTCGCAAAGGGGTAAGAAATTTAGAGACTCGGGTTCATCTAGTAAATCTGGAAATGAGGATGCTAATGAAGGAAGGTAGTTTAAACAGGATTATCGAGGGCCGCAACAACATTTTGTTCCTCAGGATGGGCAGGGAGGATTTGCTGGTAGATGTTTCTTTTGTAAAGAATTAGGCCATAGGAAGAGGGATTGTCCCGAAAGAGGCAAAGGGCAACATTTTGAGGAGGTTTTGGATGTGCAACCCCAACAACATATCATAGGGCAGTTTGGGCCAGAGGACTTTGAGCAGGAACCCATCGATGAAGCCATGCCATCGGAGTAGAGAGGTAATATGTAAATTATATTTTTCCTTTGTGGTTAGGTTATGCCTTAAGGGATATTGGAAGTATCGCAAGTAAGATTTTACAGAGTGGTTAGTTGTAATAAATCGGTTATGCATGGGATGACCCGGAAGGGAGGAGTGAGAAAGTGAGGATCTTAGACGATATATTTTGGAAGAATAGATTGTCTTGTGATGTGCTAGTAGAGAGTTACGACTTTGTTTTGAAAGTAGGAACCGTTAAAACTTGTTAAGTAGTAACAGAAAATCTATCGTTTTCTAGTTGCGCTAGACTTATGTATTTGTAATGTTCTAGCTATGGAAGGACCTAGTGTATGGCAATGTTTTGTTATGATGTAAGGGATTCTTGTTACTGAAGAAATTCAGGTTTTAACGGGTTATTGTTGAGCTAGGGATTTTAGCTCATGGTTATGCTAATTTTAAAAATTGGAATGTTGGTAAGAGTATAGTACTTGTTAGCGCCTTGTGTCTTGGGCATAAGGTATTTGATTTGGATGTCGAAAGACATAAACTGGTTTTAAAATAAAGTTGTTTCATAAGCCTTCGGGCAATATCAAAATGATTCAAAAAAACATTTCTTTTAAACTTTAGACCCGATCTAACTGATCTCAATCCCCGACAGAGCTACACATTAGTGTATTGGGAGGGTTCCTTGTTTGGATTTCGCTTGCGAGACCTCCCCCGCTTGAAAGTAGCGAATGTCAGGAATGGAGAAGAGTTAAATCTTCGGACATTTCAAAAAATTTCTATATAATTAGTATGTTATTATGGATTAATTTTTTTCAAGTTATTTTACGATTTGAGGCTAAATGGAGCCTGGTAATGTTTATGCTGTTGAGCTCAGGTACAGGGTGTATGGGCGCCTTGGTTAACTGAATTGGTTTTAAATTAAAATGATCCACCGTGAGAAGTGACATAGGAATTAGTCGAGGTTTGGAGTGTTAGGCTTAACTTAATTTCGAGGATGAAATTCTTGTAAGGGGGGAGTCTGTAATACCCCGCGATTTTCAGGACTGATAATTAAATTTATTTGGGAGAATTAATATTTATTAAAATTGGAGAATTTTAAATTTGGCACTTGAGGTCAAAATTTAAGGATGTTACAAAGTGTTTTGAATATCGATTCTGAGTGTGCAGCTGATCCCGGATGGTTCGAGATAGTCGAAATGACTATACTTGGGTCTTATTTGGGTTCCAGAATATTTTAAGTTTGTTTGACTCGAATTGGAGTAACCGAGTCATTTAAAGTGTGTATTATCATTTAAAGTTGGGTATTTTGGAGATAAGGCTTAAAAAGCCTACGGGAGGTAACAATCTCATTTGAGATATTGATAGAAAGCCCTAGAGAGAGAGAAGAGGAAAGGAAGGAGAGAAAGAAGAAAAGCTTGGGGATTCCAGCTATTACGCGATTTCGAGGAAGATTTAGACTCTACAACTTTGAGGCAAGTGATTAAACTTGCTAAATAATTCTTGTGTATCATTTATCTCATGATTTGTGGATAAAATTTATGGATTTTGGGTTAAAAATATTAAAACCTAGATTTTGGGTAAATCTTGTATTTAAGGTGTGGGTATATGGATTTAAGGTTTTAAAATTTGTTGGGTAGAAAAATAATGAGTTTTGATGTTAGAAATATGTTTGGGTTGAATAATAATGGAGATAAGATGATATATATGATTTTTGAAAATTTTGGGTTTTGGAGAAAAATAGCCATTTTCGTAGCTTATGAACATGTCGAATCAATTCAGCCCCTTTCTGAATCGATTCGAAGTGTTGCAGGTTTACAGATCTGAGTGACCGAATCGATTCAAACCCAAAGCCGAATCGATTCGGCCAAAGGCAGACTTACAGGTCCCTTGGACCGAATCAATTCTCATTAGGGGCGAATCTATTCGCTTTGTGGGACGAATCGATTCGGAAACAGGGTTGTTTTTGCGAGTTTTTTTTAGAGTGAGTTTCACTCTATTTCATTTGGGTTTATCAATTTGAAACCTTTATATATGTTGTGAGAAGCATGTTTTGGAGATTTTTAGGGAGTTTCACCTAAGATGAAACGTTAGGGTCGTATTGAGTTATTTCGAGAGAGTACGAATTTAAGTTATCGAATTTACTTAGTGGGGAGTCCTCCTAGCATTGAGATTTCTATTTGGGGGACAATGATTATTGGTCGGTGTGTATTCGAATATAGAAGGTTTCATTAATGGTTATTGAATGGGGAGACTATTCAAAATAACAGGTGTGATGGATGAGTAGGTTTCGAGTGAGGGATCGTATTGTGAAAAATAATGGGAAGGTATGTGAGTTGGCAACGATTAGTATAATGAGAGTTATATACTTATAAATGAATTTACTTCTTTCATACATATGGATGTAAGAGAGTATGTATACCTATATGGCGCGGTATAAATACCTTGTTTGATGATTTGCACTTATATGATGTGATTGCATATATATATATATATATCTAGCGTGAATGATGTGTATATACTTATTGTGTGAGCATACCCTCTTGCTATCACGGGAAGGTGCGCGATGTGGGTGAGGCCCCTGGCTAGCTTGAGGAGCAGGGTGCGTATAGTCACAGGTCATAGTCATCCTTTATTTATTGTGTGATTTTATTCTGGGTGAGAAGTTTGAGGTATGATTCCTGTACGTTGTGATTTGCTTTATTACCATGGCGGTGTGATAATAATCCGATATATGGTAACCCGGGATAAAGTGAGTAATTCCTGGAAGATGATAGCATTGTGAAGTATTTTTTTTATATATCCATAAGTGATTTTGTATTGGATATTTACTTGTACGCTAAGCATGTTATGTGTACTTACTTGTTGGGATGGACTGATTGTTCTTTGTAACTAGAGTTATGTTATAGACCCTAAAGGGTTCGGAGCATTATCTTATTTATGTGATTAGAGATTATTGCTCCCCTTTAGTATTCGTAGTTTTGTGTTAGGTACCAAGGGCGTAATGGATCCCGATGATCAACATTATCAAGGAGTAGTGTATCGGGGGGTTCCTTGTTTGGATTTCGTTTTGCGAGATGTCCCACGAACGAAACACAGTACAATGTTGGGAGTGGGGAGAAGTTTAGTCCTTAGTACTCAGATTTATATGTTATAGTGAAATAATGCTTTATGAGAATAAACTGGTGAAATATTTTATATAAGTAGTTGATGTTATATGCGTTGTGCATCGAGGGCGTAATGGACCTCAACGATCAACATTGCCAAGGATTAGTGTATCGGGGGGTTCCTTGTTCAGATTTTGCTTTGCGAGACGTCCCACGCACGAACGCAGTGTGACGCGACTAAGAATGTGTCTTAGAAGTGAGTACTCTTTAGGCTCAAGTGCAAGCCTGTCGCTCAAGTAATAATCCGATAAGTCGGGTATCGATCCTCAGGGAAATAGGACAATAGAGTTATGATGACGTTGGATAGACGAAGAAATCCTAACTCTGACTCTAAAAAGAAAGGAAAAGATGATTTGTTTTGAGAATCGGCTACAACTAAATGCAATTTTTGAAATTATGAAAGAAATACAACTATTTTAAATTACCTAAAATACTAACGATGAATGATTTAAAACTTGAACTATATGATGAAGAAAACAGGACGGGAATACAATCCCTCAACCCTAGTGTATTGTTGGTATAAAACTAATTGTAAATTTGAGTGATTAATTAGACCTAGAATTTAGTACTCCCAAGCATGACGTATAAGAAGTTCGAGCCCGCACCATACTTAATCGGAGGACGAGTAAATCGGTACACGCGATAGCGACACTCGCATTGCATTATAAAGCATCCCGGTTACCCTGAAGAAATCGAGATCTAAAGATCTACAATGGTTGTGATGCTATGCAATACGATCATAATAAATCATTAAATTTAGAGGATTAATTTTATACACATGCAACTACCACATCATGTTGAGTTCATGCATCCCGACCTTTAAAATTTTAGCCTACCATGATGAAATTAATGAAAATGATTGTTGAATTGCAGGAAATCATGATTAAACTAAGGGAGAATTGAAGAATGATGTAGAAGGAAGATTAGCAAGAAGAAAGTAATCAACTAACTTACCAAAGCACTAAAAGCATCAACTAAAATTACTTGTAATCATAGGAATCTGAACAAACTTCAATTTTGGAATTAAAATTGCAATAAATCTTCAAACTAGGGTTTTGTAGAAATTTTCTCTCTCTAACTACCTCTAAAAGTTTTAACTGAAAAAAGGGAAAATTAGATGAATTCCCCCCCCCCTAAAATGATAATAAATAGGGTTTAAATACCCTATAAGACTCCAAGAGTTTTAGCTTAACCAGGACTCTCCATTAGAGGAAGAGTAAGAAAAAAAAACTGCGACAATCAGACCGGTCCGATCCTCCTTCAGTTCGGTTCGGCTTTGATCCGGATCGGTTCTTTTTTTTTCTGATCGGATTGGTCCGATCCGGATGGGTTCTTTTAATTTTCATCAACTTCGATCCATCTTCGGTCTGGGGTTCACTGGAACTTTGTATTTCGGATCGGTCCGATTTTTCTTTGACTTTTTCTTCTATCTTTAACTGCTCATAACTTTCACATGGGGACTCTGATTGAGGTACCGTTTCTTCCTATGTACTTGTAAACTTGATATCTTCAACTTTTCTTTAGATGCCTCATCCGAATTCCGAGTAAAAATTATAACTTTGTCCTTTTGACTTTCCTTCTTTAGTGACATCAAATACCTGTAAAATTAGTATGAAATACTAAAAACTCGGGGTACTCGTTAGAATAAGTCAGTAACAAGATTATGAGATAAAATCAAATAGATTATGTTATTCGAGATGCTAATAGTAACTAAATTAAAGGGATAAATTTAGAAGAATTTATGCCTAATCAAATCCCCCCAACTTAGAACTTTGCGTGTCTTGAGCCATGTAAAAGAATCCTAGCAAGGCTCAACTCTTGAAAATCATTTTATTGGGATAGAATACCTTTTTCACGGGCAAGCGATTACATTTAGCGTATGCAACAAGCCTTTAAACCCCTAGGTTACCCTAGTAGGACGACTGGTGTCTCGTGAGGGTTTGCAGTGAATATACCCACAAAATTCGACTCAAAGAAACTTTAAAATACGTAAAAATTGTATAATTCAAAATTTTCCAGAAAATAATCATCATCAAGTCATGTTCAAGAGTCTCGAATCATAGTGCGTGTGTGCGAAGCCGGAAAATTTAACCTCGAATTTCCACCGATTGATCATTATGTTACTTATCCGAAAATTCGTTTTGACTTCAAAATCTCACATGATGCTCTCACAAACGAATTACTCAGAATGTGGCTATTTTCTTATCGATATGCATGATTTATAAGATTAAACGTAGTGGAACCAAGTTCACGCACATAAGTTGAAAGACGAAAATTTTATAGTGATTGGATCTCATCAACGGAATACGATTTGAAACACGGGAACATTGCCTCTTATACATACGTTTTATCTCTTTTATTATCTTTTGTGTTTTAACTCTCCACGCGGTAACTAATTTTGCAATTTGGACTCGGTTAGGACTTTTTCGGGTTACAAGTATATTGGGTAAAATGAAAATGGCAAGGAAGGTTGGAATTGGAAAATTCATTTATGATGCCCATTTTTGCTTTTTCCGGGCGATTGCTAATTTTTTTCTTCTTTTTCTATTTTTTACGCTTTTCTTTCCTTGCTATTTTTGTTTAGCATATCTATTTTTTTCTCTTGCCCCTTTTTGATGCACTTTTTGGACTTAAATTCTAAATTTTTCCATTTTTCACAATTCCAGACTATTTGGGTTTTTCGGATTATCAAAAGAAAAGGAAAAAAATTATTATGCTCAAATTGGGTTGCAAAGGGATGAATTTTTCACGATTTTTTCTGGCCAATATTTTTTTTGGGTGACAAATGAGGGCCTATTTATTGTCCAAAATACTAATTGCATTACCATATGCGTTTCGAGACGAATTTAATTTAGAGATTTCTTCGTCACGTTCTTTAAGGCAATATCACACACGTTTCTCAAAACTGATCAAAGTGAAAGACATGAGATCCTCGATGACTTTTTAGACGCTGAAAAGGACTTTGAGTTAACAATTAACTCGGATTGATTTATAATTTTCACAAAGATGAAAGGCTCGAATCTCACCGGGGTTGTTAATCTCCACATTTATTCGTTAAGTCGTCTATGTTCGCTCAATTTCCATCTTTGGTCAATTTCGGCTTTGTGTATTTTGAATTTTATAACTTGAGACTTTAAACCAACTTTTAATGATATTTTCGAAAATTTGAATTCCAATTTTTATTTATTTTGAACAAAAAATATTTTTGGATTTTTCAAAATTTTATAATTTTTTTTGGATATTTTTGGCATTTTTGAAAATTTGTAAAGTTTTAGAAATACGCACTTGCCACCCCCCTAACTTAGACTTTTGCATTGTCCTCAATCAAAAGAACGAAAAGCTAAACAAGGCAAAATAAGAAGTGCGATAAATAAAACAAACAAATGGAGAAAATGCGGACTTTAATATATAAGGACTGTGGTACAATAAAAGGAAAGAGCATACAACCATGTGGACAAGTCAAACAACTAAAAACTGACACATAAACTAACAAAGCTTCACTGGGGCGGTGGGTGGGAAGAGATGGGGGCGTCGTGGCCATAAGGGTCATAAAAGTAAGATGGCAATGGCTCGTTTGGATCCCCCTGGCGTCTGTACAAGTTCGCTTGGAAACGAAGCAACGTACTTGTATTGCGTCGGTATTCGGTCATAAAATAGCTGAATTTCGTCTCGAGGGGCGAGATTCTATTAGTGAGCTCACCACCCACCCATTCGAAATCTGGGTTGTCTTCTTTATCGGTCGACTCTTCATCAACACCCACTTCTCCCATCTCCACATTGGCACCTGCCTCTTCCTCTTCCTCACTCGAGGCATCATTGGCCTCTTCATCACTTCCACGCCTCGCCCGAAGGATGGCCAGCTGTTTGGCGCTCCGAGTGCGGGTTCCTTATCTAAAGGGACCAGGGAGGCGAGTACGGTCTAGCGGAGAAACAATGCCAACGTCTTTGAGAATGGAGGTAATCAGGCGTGCATATGGAAGTGGTGTTATACCTTTCTCATCCAGGACTGCAACGATAATGTCAGTGTATAGGGTGCGAACCAGGTGAATTGAAGTGTTGGGATCGAAGAGGTGGTATGTCAATGTGGCTTGACGGGGATGCATTGCGGAATCGTTGGAAGTTTGTAAAATGTTAGCACACACAATTTGGAATGTGAGGCGTGTTGTCTCATTAAGTCGGCCAAAAGGGATAGTGTCCCCCCTCCAAGCAATATCGGGGGCAGTTTGCTCCATAATCAGGTCCTTGGCTACCAGGGGGACATTTCTTGGGTATGTGTAGTCTTGAAGATCTAGAACGTCATATTCGCCCAACTTGGCAGTGAGAATGGCCAAAGATAAGGGAATGACGGTACCATCGACATAGGCTTGAGACTCGAATTCGCCCGTTCGAACAAGGGATCCATAGAAAGAGCGTATCTCAGCGGCCCAAATCGCTTCGTATGGTTCATTAAAGAAATAGTACCAAACCCTAGGCATGAAAAGGGCGGTGATGTAATTAGGTAGAGCTGTCCATTGGACTGCTCGCTCCATGTGGAGTTTGCAATCCGGACCAAAGAAACGATTCCACCAACGCTCCTCTTGGAAGGAGAGAAAATCACCATGGACAGAGGGTAAAATTTTAGTTGAGTTGTATTTGATGGGACCAACTCTTTAGGCCATTATGACAAGTAGAGGGTGTTGGACAAAATAGGTAGAGAGAAGAGAGAAGTGATGCTGTTGAAGGTGTGGACAAAAATGGAGGATTTGGGTGTGTATTTATAGGTGAGGAGTGTGGGAAGGGTTGGAAATGGAGGGAAAGAGTTTGGAGGTAAAAGGGGATGGATTTGGGAGGGAAAGTGAAGGGGAGGAAGTGGTTGGACAAATTTGTAGGGAAGGGAATGGATTGGGGGGAAGGGGGTGTACCTAGGGAAAGAGGAAATTTGTAAAAAATCGGACCGGTCTGGCTGCTCCAGGACCGAACCGATACGGTCCTTTTAATTTTTGAGTTCCTTACATATTGGACCGATTCGACTGTAAAAGAAATGAACCAATTCGGGATGGATCGGTCCGGCTCAAAAATAAAAGAACCGATCCGATTCTTGAATTGAGCAGGATTTCTCCCCCAACTTAAATGTGATCGCTCTTCCAAAATTTTTTCAACACTCAACAATACTTCCTATCAATTTTGGACTCAACACCCTCTCGATACCTATGGTAAAGCAACTCGACTCATTCTCTCGAAACATGTGAACGCTCCAACCTTATTGTATCCTAATCCTAGGGACTCTCACTACTCATGCGACTCTCATCCACTATACATAAGAGTTCACCCCATACGCGTTGGGGTGCGACAACCTCTCTTTTTCAGCTCATTCGACCCCGTAAACAGGGTTTGACAACCAAATGGTGCCGGCTTCTTCCAGACACGCCTCTAAATATGGCTTTAGGCGTTGTCCACTGACTTTTAATGTGCTTCCCCCTTTTGGATCTTCCAACTCCACAGATCCGTGGGGGAACACAGTCTTCACAATGAACAGACCAGTCCATCGAGACCGTAACTTACCTGGAAATAGATAAAGTCGAGAGTTATAAAGAAACACTTTTTGTCCGGGAAGAAACTCTTTGCGTCGAATAATCTGATCATGGACGAGTTTCGTCCTTTCTTTGGAAATTTTTGCACTCTCATACACGTCATTGCGTATCTCCTCTAACTCATTTAATTGAAGCTTGCGAGCTTCACCGACTTTATCCATGTCATAATTCACCTTCTTAATTGCCCAATACGATTTGTGTTCTAATTAAACGGGAAGGTGACAAGATTTTCCATACACAAAGCGAAAGGGAGACATTCCAAGAGGATTTTTATATGCGGTGCGATAGGCCCATAGTGAATCGTTCAATCGAAGGACCAATCATTCCGGTTAGGATCGACGGTTTTCTATAGGATGTGATTAATTTCTCGATTCACTAGCTCAGCCTGCCCATTCATTTGTGGGTGATAAGTCATTCTAACCTTGTGAACGATGCCATACTTTCTCATGAGCTTCTCGAATGGCTTATTTCAAAAGTGTGTGCCATTATCACTAATTATCACTTTCGGAGCATCGAAGCGGGAAAGTATGTGTTCCTGTAGGAACTTAATCACCATTTTGTTGTCATTTGTCTTGGTAGCTATATCTTCCATCCATTTGGAAACGTAGTCGACCGCAATAAGGATGTATAGGAAACCAAAGGACGGAGGGAAAAGGCCCATGAAGTCAATACCCCAGCAGTCGAAGATCTCAATAATAAGTATTGGGGTAAGGGGCATCATGTCTCGTCGGGTAATAGCTCCCATCCTTTGACACCTATCGCAATATTTACAAGCATTGTTCACATCCCGAAATATTATGGGCCAATAGAGGCCGCATTGAAGAATTTTAGCTGTCGTCTTTTTCATCGAAAAGTGGCCTCCGCAAGCTTTCGAATGACAAAATTGGATGACTTTCGGGATATCATCATTCGGTACACATCGTCGAATGATTTGGTTGGCGCAATATTTAAATAAGAAAGGGTCGTCATAGGAAAACATGCGCGACCAAGTAATAAACCTCTTCTTATCTTACGATGTCCAATCGAGAGGGACGACGCCCGTGATCAGATAGTTCACTATATCCGCAAACCAGGGCAAAGACGAGGTGGCAAAGAGTTACTCATCTAGAAAATATTCGTCTATGGCTATTGGATCACTAGGAACGTCGGAAGAAAGCCGTGATAAGTGGTCGGCAATGATGTTTTCTACTCCTTTCTTATCTTTAATGGAGAGATTAAACTCTTGTAGGAGTAAGATCCACCTTATGAGGTGAGGCTTTGCGTCTTTCTTCGCAAGTAGGTATTTCAATGCCGCGTGGTCGGTGAAGCAAGTGATGGGAGAACCGATAATGTAGGACCAAAATTTGTCAAGGGCAAAGACTACTGCTAGTAACTCCTTCTCTGTAGTGGAGTAATTGAGTTGTGGTCCGATAAGAGTTCGGCTAGCTTAGTTGATGACATGAGCCTATTTGTCTTTTCATTGGCCCAAAATAGCCCCTATCGCATAGTCGTTAGCATCACACATAAGTTCGAATGGTAAAGACCAATCTGGAACTTGCATGATGGGAGCAGACACAAGCATGGTTTTCAATTTTTGAAAAGCGTTATGGCATGATTTCATCCACTCAAATGAGGTGTCCTTCATGAGGAGGTTGCTTAAAGGCCTAGCGATGGCGCTAAAGTCCTTAATGAACCTTCGATAAAACCCCGCGTGGCCCAAGAAGGAGGGCACATCTTTGTGCGATTTTAGTGGGGGAAGATCAGCTATGACATCTATCTTAGCTCTATCAACTTCAATTCCCTTGGATGAAACTATGTGGCTAAGAACTATTCCCTCAGTGACCATAAAATGGCATTTCTCCCAGTTTAGCACTAAGTTCTTTTCCACACACCGGGCAAGTACTTTTTCTAGTTTTTCTAGACAAAGATCGAAAGAGGTGCCAAAAATGCTAAAATCGTCCATGAACACTTCAAGTCCTCTCTCGACCATGTCGTTAAATAGGCCCAACATGCACCTTTAAAAGTTCGCGGGTGCATTGTACAAGCCGAATGGCAAATGTTTGTAGGCAAACGTACCAAAAGGGCAAGTGAAGGTCGTTTTCTCCTAGTCAAGTACATCTACCTCAATTTGGTTATATCCAAAATAACCATCAAGGAAGTAATAGTAAGGGTGGACCACTACTCTCTCAAGCATCTGATCAATAAATGGTAAGGGAAAATGGTCTTTCCTAGTTCCCGCATTGAGTTTCCGATAATCAATGCAAATGCGCCACCCGGTGGTGGTACATTGGGGAACTAGCTCTCCCTTAGCATTCTCAATCACTGTCATGCCCGACTTCTTCGGGAAAACTTGAATAGGGCTCACCAACTTGCTATCCGAGATTGGGTAGATAATCCCGGCATCCAATAGCTTAATGATTTCGGTCCTCACCACTTCTTTCATATTAGGGTTTAGCCTTCTTTGCATTTCTCTCGAGGGCTTAACATCCTCTTCGAGATGGATCTTGTGGGTGAAAATCAAAGGACTTATCCCTTTTAAATCAGCAATGCACCAACCAAAAGCACTTCGGTGCTTCCTCAGAATATTTAACAGTTTACCCTCTTGTTCTTCGTCTAGGCTAGAGGAGACAACAACAGGAAATGTCTCATCCTCTCCTAGATATACATATTTAATATGGGAGGGTAGTTTCTTCAAGTCGAGGGTCAGAAATTTATCACTGGAGGGAACCATACGTGCCTCCCTCGGCGGTAACTCCTCGAATTGAGAAACCCAACTTATATCTCTCGCGTCCTCGTCCGATGCTCTCTCATCAAGTAATTCTCTCAAATCCTCAACCTCCCTCTCAAATTCGGTGTACGTCCCTTCACTCTCGTATCTCGACACTAAACATGACCTTAGGGTGTCTCCATAATAATTTTCCTTAAAATACTCCTCTACGATCTCGTCTATTAAGCTCACCGCGTGAAGATCATCTTCTTCCCCCATATGTTGGGCTATATGGAAGGTGTTAGTCTCTAAGGTCATGTTACCAAAAGTGATTTGCATCTGACCATTTCGAGTTTTGATAATAGCATTAGCCGTAGCTAAGAATGGGCGCCCAAGAATGATGGGAACATGATTGCTCAAAGTGAAGGAGGGCTCAGTGTCCCAAATGGCAAAGTCTATCGGGAAGTAAAAAGTGTCAACTTGGACGATCACATCCTCAGCTACACCTCTTGGGATCTTTACGATTCGATCTGCTAATTGGAGAGTGATCCTTGTGGGCTTAAGGTCGCCCTGATCAAGTTTCCTATAAATGGCATAAGGGAGGATATTGACACTTGCTCCCAAGTCAAGTAAGGCTTTTTCAATTTTATTTTCTCCAATGATGCAGGAAATGGTGGGTGCACCGGGATCTTTGAATTTTGGCGAGAGATCATTAAGTAGGATGGAGCTCACATTTTGTGCTAGAAAAATATTTTTCTTTACCTTCATCTTCCTCTTAACTGTTAACAAGTCTTTGATGACTTTTGCATAAGCTGGAATTTGCTTAATGGCATCGAGGAAAGGTAAATTTAGCTTTACTTGCTTTAGCACGTCTAGAACTTCATCACGGGGGTTTCCTTTGTGGGAAGGAATCCACCTTTGAGGAAATGGTGTCGGGGTGGGTGGTTTTACTACTACCTCGGGCTCACTAGTGCCTTATTTATCACTCTTATTCATGGGGACATCTTCGGCCTCTTTCGTGCTGGGCAAAATCTCCTTATCTTTAGTTGCATCATGTGGGAGAGGTGATAAATCAATGACTCTCCCGTTACGAAGAGTGGTCACAGCTTGACATTTCTCCTGATGTTCCGTAGAAGTGGAGCTAACACTACTTTGACCTTGAGGAGGTCTTTGGCCCTGGGTAGGAAACTTGCCCCTCTCTTGGATACTCCACGATGATTGCATTTTTGAAATATTTGCACTTATGTTGCTGATCATGCTTTCATATCTAGCATTAGCTGCATTTTGGTTATTGATAAATTGGTTTATCGTATCCTCGAGACTTCTCCGCGGTGGAGTGATATATGCTCCTTGAGGTGGTGGTGCTTGCACATGTCCTTGCATGTGTGGAGCTTGTTGAAAGTGCAGTGGTGGAGAAGGGGAAACATGTGAATTAGGATTCATCGCAGCGTGTTGTTGCCCATAGCTAAAACCAGGATGGTTTTCCATGAAGGGTTGTAAGAATTACCATGCGGTGCACCAAAATTACTCTTAAATCCTCCTATACCACTGACTTGCTCTTGAAGCATCACTTTATAGGCGGGTATAGTCGAGAATTCCTCAGTTGAATGACCCGCCTTACAAATCTCACACACCTTCTCGATGGGGTTTGGGATGAATCCAGTTGGTCCTCTTTCATATACCTCACGTAGGTCTCGCAGTCCTTTCTCAAGTACAACGAGTCGATTATCCGTCATAGAATTCTTTTCTACGTGAAATAGGTCAGAAGCCGATGGAGTGGTGGTCACTTGGCAATTTTGATTTTGAGCATTTGGGTCATATGTATCCCAAGATTGGGTAGTCTCGACAACATACCTCAGGTGAAGCTCAACGTCATTGGCGTCCAATTCGACAAATGGACCATCGCACATGGTTTCAACGAGTTGCTTGGAATTAATGTTCAGCCCATTGTGGATGAAGAAAATTATTTGTAGTTTATCAAATCCATTATGGGGGCATAAAGTAACTAACTCATTGAAACGCTCATAGCATCGATCGAACGACACATTTTCTAATTGTCAAAAAGTTTGAATTTGAGCCTTGATGGAGTTCGTTTGATGTGGAGGAAAGAATTTCTTAAGAATTTATATTGCAACTCATTCCAGGATGCAATAGAGCTTGGAGGTAAAGACCATATCCAAATCTTAACCTTATCTTTTAGCGAGAATGGGAAGAGTTTGAGGCGAATTACCTCTTGTGTGCAAGTTTGATCATTGGGGGTTTCACACACATCCTCAAATTCCCTGATGTGGAGATATGGCTTTTCAGAATCCATCCCATGGTAGTAGGGGAGCATCTAGATCATTCCATTTTTAAAATGAAATTTCCATGAATTATACGGGATTATGATGCATCCCGGAGTGACAGTGCACTCGGGATATAAGATTTCTCTCAAAGGGCGGTATGGGGCCTCTTCCTCACCGGCGGCTGCACTACCGTGTGAAGACATATTTCTATCTCTTAACGACTCGGTGTCCTCACTTGGTATGCTCAGGGCGTGCTATGAAGTGTGTCCTAGGAAGGAAAATGGAGTGTTATTAGAGATTGAGTGTGACGGTTTGGGAGGTGGAACCCAGAACTGTGGAGCGTTAGGAGTGTGAGGGCTATCAGGGTCGTACTCAACAATCGAGTTTTCGTGAATGTGGGTTGGAGTATTATTGGGAGTTGGATTGAGTTCAGAATTTTGCATTAACAGGCTTGTGAGAGATTATGAGGAATATTTTTCTGCTTTTAATTTTTTTTTGTCAAATTTTTAGATTTACTTGATCTAATCCTAAGTCTACCTCAATCCCCAGAAACGGCGCCAAAACTTGGCGCGACTAAGAATGTGTCTCAAAAGTGCGTACTCTCTAGGCTCAAGTGCAAGCCTATCGCTCAAGTAATAATTCGATAAGGATCCTCAGGGAAATAGGACAATAGAGTTATGACGACGTTGGATAGATGAAGAAATCCTAACTCTGACTCTAAAAAGAAGGGAAAAGATGATTTGTTTTGAGAATCGGCTACAACTAAATGCAATTTTTGAAATCATGAAAGAAATGCAACTATTCTAAATTACCTAAACTACTAACGATAAATGATTTAAAACTTGAACTATATGATGAAGAAAACAGGACGGGAATACAATCCCTCAACCCTAGTGTATTGTTGGTATAAAACTAATCGTAAATTTGAGTGATTAATTAGACCCAGAATTTAGTACTCCCAAGCATTACGTATAAGAAGTTCGAGCCCGCACCATACTTAATCAGAGGACGAGTAAATTGGTACACGCGATAGCGACACTCGCAATGCATTCTAAAGCATCCCGATTACCCTGAAGAAATCGAGATCTAAAGATCTACAATGGTTGTGATGCTTCGCAATACGGTCATCATAAATCATTAAATTTAGAGGATTAATTTTATACACATGAAAATACCACATCAGGTTGAGTTCATGCATCCCGACCTTTAAAATTTTAGCCTACCATGATGAAATTAATGAAAATGATTGTTGAATTGCAGGAAACCATGATTAAACTAAGGGAGAATTGAAGAATGATGTAGAAGGAAGATTAGCCAGAAGAAAGTAATCAACTAACTTACCAAAGCACTAAAAGCATCAACTAAAATTACTTGTAATCACAGGGATTTGAACAAACTTCAATCTTGGAATTAAAATTGCAATAAATCTTCAAACTTGGGTGTTATAGCAACTTTCTCTCTCTAACTACCTCTAAAAGTTTTAACTGAAAAAAGGGAAGATTAGATGAATTCTCCCCTCCTTAAAATGATAATCAATCGGGTTTAAATACCCTACAAGACTCAAAGAGTTTTAGCTTAACCAGGACTCTCCATTGGAGGAAGATTAAGAAAATAAAACTACGACACCAGTCCTCCTTCAGTTCAGTTCGGCTTAGATCCGGATCGGTTATTTTCTTTTCTGACTGGATTGGTCCGATCCGGATAGGTTCTTTTAATTTCATAAACTTCGATCCTTCTTCGGTCTGGGGTTCACATGAACTTTGTATTTCGGATCGGTCTGATTTTTCTTTAACTTTTTCTTCTATTTTTGTCTGCTTATAACTTTCACACCGGGACTCTTATTGAGCTACCATTTCTTCCCATGTATTTGTAACTTGATATGTTACACTTTTCTTTAGATGCCTCATCCAAATTTTAGGTAAAAATTACAACTTTGCCCTTTTGACTTTCCTTCTTTAGTGACATCAAATGCCTGTAAAATTAGTACGAAATACCAAAAACTCGGGGTACTCATTAGAATAAGTCAGTAGCAAGATTATGAGATAAAATCAAATCGATTACGTTGTTCGAGGTGCTAAAAGTAACTAAATTAAAGAGCTAAATTTAGAGGAATTTATGCCTAATCACAGTGCAATATTGAGAGTTGGGAGAAGTTTGGTTCTTAGCATTTGGATGCTAATAACTTGTGTAAGTTAATAACTAAAATCCACTAAATTCTAGTAAGAGATATGTATATGTATATTTATATGTTAAAATAAGTTTAGATGCACATTTGGGTTATAGTGGAATCGGAAGTCTGTGGTTATGTTTTAGATGATGGGTTACGCAAGTGTGGATTAGGCATAGGTTAGATTGAATTGTCCCTAGAAAGTGTTGGGCAGTACATTGAGGACCCTTTGCATACGTTTGGGTGCACGCTTTAGTTGAAGGGTGAGTTGGATTTCCAGGAGAGTGCGACTCCACTTAAATCATGTTATAGTGTATTTATAATTATTATTCATTTTAATAAACTTGCTAAAAATGTTTTCACACCTCGGGCTCTAACCCGTTTATATTTTTCTCTTGCTATATATATATATATATATATATATAATATTATTTTAGATGTTCCTTCGCAAGGACGTCAATGATATTTTCTATCCAGTATATTCATGGAGTCGTAGCAGATGCGGACTGTTGTGGGATTTTGTTATGGCCGTTTCCTATATGTTATAAATCAAGTTTAGGATTCAGTTTGTATATCGGGTTTACACCCAAGGGTTGTGTTTGTAACACTTTTATATTTCTCTTCTCATATTGTTGTATTGTCTGTGACCCGACAGCATATTCGGGTATTTCCTTTTTTATATTTTTTTTTGTGTACCCTAGAACTATTCCCTTTCATCTTATCATGTAGGCTTATATTACCATGTTCAGTAGTTATTATGTTGTTGGTTAGTTAATGCATTGAATGTTTTAAATTTTTTAGCACCCGCTTTTTATAGTATTGGGTAGTTAGCTGTGTTTATTTTAGTATCGTCAGTAGATACTGAGAATGATCCACTTGATGTTCCTGATTAATTATAGTATAGGGCTGACCACCCGTTAGTATTTTAAGTGGGGTGTCACAGCATGTTTGAAGTTTCAAAAGTTTGACAAAAATAACCATCATTATAAAAATTCAATTTTCGGGCTATGTTTAGGCTCATTTTTAACACGTTTCAGGTGCTCAAAAAATTAGTACGACTTTAGCAACTTTGAGTACCAAGAATCAATATTTACGATCGACAATGCATTCGGATTATTCGAGACGTGGATTTTCCTCGACAAAAATTGTGTCAAGAAAAAGTTGTTTTTTTTAGGATTTTGTTATTAAAATGCATATATAAAAATATATTCATATATTTATTTTAAGGGTCAATTATTTAATAGTCCCTACTATAAATATATATTTTTTAAAAAGGACACATATTTTTAGTTTAACCCATTTAGTCCCTCAAGCACTCAATATTCTCTTATTTTTAGAGGTCCGCGCCAGCGGCACTCCCTTTCCAAAATATGTGGCAAAGGACTTTTTGAGGCAAAATAAAAAGGCTTGGACTAAATGAGTATTAAAAAATGTTTGAGGGACTATTTGGTATATGTCCCTTATTTTAACTACGTATATTAAGTTTTACAAATCCTTTTTAATATATACATTAATATTTATATATTTACGTACTCTTTTAAACAAAAATACAATTTTAAATTTTAAACCTACTGTGAATATACCGATACACATTAAAAAGGACCAGTTTTGTCATTTTCAAAAATTCATTTTTTTCAAACCGTTGCTCAGAAAAACATACAGAATGTAACCTTGTATTCGCAGTATTGAGTAGATTAGTTTTCTATATAAATATTTCATATTTGATACAATTTTTGACGAAGTCAATTTTAGGCCATTATGTCCATTAAAAGTCGCGTGCAATCGTTAAAATTTTTATTTTTTCACGAAAAGTATACTGAACCTCAATTATACACATTCAAAATTATGAAACATCACATGTTTATATTATTATAAACATCAAAAAAAAAAAAATATACGCATTAACTGTCGTTTTTATAAAAAATGGATTTTTACCAAAAATTATATTATATCATCCTGTATAAGATTTAGCATACAATTCATTAGTTTTAATAATTTAATTACGAAAATTCATAAACTTTAGCTCATTTATTCAAGGTACGTGAATAGACGCCTTCCTAGACCAATCTATCCCTAAAATTACCCATGATCACCTTTCCATTAATAAACCTTAGCCACAGATACAAGACCAACTGATAAACCAGCAAGTTATTCCCTGCGAATTTATGGTAGGTGACTTCTTATTCAATATTACTTTGTAGGTGATTTCTTATTTAGTATTAATTTCACACAATGCTTTTCATTACGGCTATTGTTGATATCACTATGTGATAGTCCCAGTTTATCTGATTCTCATTGATGAACTCATTTGAGTAGTTCAAACATTTACGTATAATTTACTCGATTTTAAAATCCCTATGTCGATTTATGCAATGATACCATTTAATATGATTAATTTTGAACCTGTTTTATTATAGCATACATTATGAACAGGGGATAATCTATCATTATACCCACAATTATATTATTTGGCATGTAGGACTCAGATGATTGATGACCTAGTTATTATTACCATATGAAATGTCTGTAATTGGCTTAGCACGGTTACTCTATCTCTAGTTATCTGGATTGATTATCTCCAATTTATTTCGATTGAGTTGTTATATGTATGGCTATTGCCTTAAAGCCTCTACACGAATAATTATGGGTTATTTGTTTAGAAACCATCCACAACCATTAACCCATTTTACCCTTGATAATTCTAAATGTAGCAATATCATCATGTATTATTATACTTACCTCAATTCAACTATCGAATCCAATTTCTTATGTAATCCTGATATTACTAAATCTATGAACATGATTTTCTCTCCAAGAAAATTTATTTTTTCCTTTGTTATAGAAGAAGAATCATTTACTGGGAAAAGTTTTTCTTATTCCTTCCTTTCCAGCTATTTTAAACAGGTACCTATAGGCAATGATGAACATTTTAGGAGCCAGTTGATGCATAGAGATAGAGAGAAGTATTATTAGAAGAAAGGAGACCTATATTAGCAGGAGAAATCCATATGTATAGAAGTTTGATATAAGAATGAGTTCTTAGATTATAGTTGTAAAACATTTTAGTATCAATAAATGCCTCAGTTGTTTCAGTATTCAGGCTTATTTATGATTAGCATTCTTTTAAGATAAAACTTCACGCTCGGGAAATCAAGATGCGACAACATGGTATAAGAGCCTAACCAGGTTTAGTTAGCCTATGCGGTACATGAGTTGGGATAACTATTAGGAAAGTAGTTCAAATCGTAAGGATAGTGAGGATAAGATGCTTAGTCAAGCTTTAAGGAAAGTTGATCTCTAAATTTTATGACAAATATATGGTATATTCGGACTATGCTTAGGGAAATAGTTTCAAGGGTATAAGTAGTAGTTTGAGGCTAAGATATTTATATTGGAATTATGTGAGTAAACCCTTAAACTACAATTTTGAGGAATGTGATTACGGATTTAGAAGCATACTTAGGAAAGTCATCTTAGGACGGGATTGTATACAATATACTCTGTAAGTTTGTATATAGATCACAGTTCTTTTGTCTAAAATATTCAATTGATACTCCCTTTGATGAGGAATTACTTCCCAAAACTTTCATCTTTGAAAGTTATAATACTTCTTTATTGACCTTTTCGTCTTTCGCATTGTACTCTTATTATACTGTATAATGTTCCCACTAGATTACGAGACTAGATTACATATGTTAGAATTGTACCTAAATAGGATTAGAAGGGAAACAATTAAAAGGGTTCCTTAGTGAACATTAGGAATTTCTTTAGAATCAAGTGAAGGCAATAGAAATATTATGATTAATTGTTCTACTCTTTGGAATGTAACGATAATTACTTACTGGATCTTATCCCATAAACTACAATCTCTCAAAGTCCTACGTAAGTTTAATCAATACAATATGCCTTATAACCACAGTTAATAATTTTTCTAAGCTACTGCGATCCAGATTATTAATGAAATTTAATATCATTAGTAATGTTACGGGCTCCATAATAAACACAATTCTTGCCCATCAACAACAAAAATAGTTGTGATCGGATGAAATCATAATTAATCCCTCTACATGACCTTGATATTACAGGTACATTTCCCTTATAAACCATTTTTTTCAAAAGAAATTTTAGTCAGAAACCCGAATAATGTTATTAATAAACAGTATGGTTTATCACCCCTAGCAGGTAAGTGATAAGAAAAATAGATTCCCTTGTTTTCTTAAGTTTGAGAAAAATGTGAATGATCCATGTGAATACAAGTAATCCGTAAAAATATATTTGCACAAATTTACCAAGCTAACCTAAGTTCTTATATAAAATATTAGTTGCCCATTTTAACTAGCGAGACCATTATAACTTACCCTGCATTAGTTGAAACCCTTAGTCTCAAATCACTTATCCATTTCCTTTTTAAATTACTATAAATAATAAGAAAATTACCAATTAATAGTATTCGTATTTACAAGTATTTAATTGAATCTCATAAAGAACCATCATGATTATAACTGAAAACTTACTTTCGAAAACCTAGATTTTCGTTACTTAATACTAAATGTTACGTTAGTCTGCTCTTTACTATGTGTGGTTCTTTTTTAAATATGGAAGATCCACCAAATAAATGTTTGGATAAATAGTCTATTAATTTTAAAAACTCCAGTTGTAAGAGGGTAGTTCCCTTGAAGCCTGGGAGTATAGTAATACTAGTTGAGGTGTAACCCTTATAGATATGGTGATAAACGATAACCTAAGAGATCTTCAATAAATACAAGTGAACACACAATATTGTATATAATCAACACTTAAATTGAACTCACGAGTCTCTCGTGTATAACTCAAACAATAATACAACAAACTCAGAAGCAATTCATTCAAAGGGAGAGATAAGTAAGAACCCTAGATACACCTTGTTAGGTAACCAACACACTAACAACCTCTGAAGGATCTCTGGTTTAGCTATTAAATGCTTCGCAATAAATGAAAATTGTGGATGAGTAAACTCTCTGGTATGTAATAACTTCTCTCTGGTATATTCTCTCTCCAGCAAAAAAATCTCTAGAAAGAACTCCCTTATCTCAAAAGTGGTTGAGGCCCATAAATAGCCCCACACCGCTTCCCGAGATGTCTCAATCTCTCTGCACGTGAAAGACCTCCTTGTCACACTTTATGTCACAAACATTAAATGAAGAATGGGCCAGCCTGTCCTACGTCATAAACATTAAATACCAAGACATGCTTTTTGCCTAACCATTGTGCGTCAGAGGACCGTCACAACAGAGGTGGGTCACCAAATTGTCTGACAGCCCCAATACCACAATGGTTTACTCGAGTTTGGATTGGACGGTGTTAATTTGCCTGGTGACATCACCTAACGTAGATGTGACCTTTGGTAGGTGACTATTTGGCTCAAAGCTCAATATGCGATAAAACTCAAGGTTGATCAACACGAACTTCCACGGTGAAAAGATCTCTCGATGTTTTACCAGGTGTATCTAGGGGTGTGCAAAAAAACCGTTAACCCGAAGAACTGAACCAAACCGACCTTCGTGGGTTGGGTTGGTTCGGTTTTTTTTCTCCATGGGTTGGTTTTAGTTCCAAAAAATTAAGAACCGAAGTGTTCGGTTCAGTTCTCGGTTTTATACCTGAACCAAACCGAACCGAACCGAACCGAGAACTGAACCTATGGAACCGAACCAAAAAACCGAACCGAATAACCGAACCAAAGAACTGACCCATGAACCTGAACCATTAACCATAACCATTAACCATAACCATTAACCAGAACCATTAACCAACCCGAGAACCAACCTACGAACCAGAACCATTAATGAAAACCACGAACCAGAATCGCGAACTAGAACCGCAAACCAGAACCACAACCCAAACCGCGAACCAGAACTGCAAACCAGAACTAAGAACCAGAACCATAAACCAACCCGAACCAAACCGAGAACCGATGGTTCGGTGCCGAACCGAACCGACAAATTTTGGTTTTGGTTCTGGCTCCAAAACTATGGAACCGATCAATTTCGGTTTTGGTTCTGGTTCCGTAGTGGAACCGAACCGAACCATGTGCACCCCTAGGTGTATCCAAGATGGTCAGGGCAAGTCCTAACATTGCCTCACTTTTGAATCCTCCAAACCATGTCCCTATGAGTTCCCATGGCGAGGTCCTTTGATAGAGCATGTAAACTCTCCCAGGCCCTATCAGGTCTATTCTCTCGCAGTACCATTTGACCTCACACTCAATATTACAATCGTTACAGCATTACAATCAATGTTACTTAAAAGGTAAAATTTAACTAAGTAAGAAATAAATATAAATATGAGATCTCTCGACCAATCTCCTCACTGGGCTGCGTCACTGGGCTGCCTTGTTGAGCTGCATCGTTGAGCTGCATCGCTGAGTTGTCTCACGACCTTCATGTTGCTTCCTTCCCTTGAGTCTCTTCTATTAACTGGGTAGGCTTTATCTAATTCAGATATTATCTTCAAACCCCCTATATTTCCCCTTCGTGTAGATATTTTTCGTGATAACAAGAAATGACTGCATGAAAAACTTCTCAATCCGATTAACCGTTATGTTGTGAGAAAAAATTCTTCCATCTCTATTTTCGTTGAAACTTTTGTCGTCGTCTAAGTTAGAAAAAAGTAAAATTTTCCCCGATGTACCTAAACCAAAGCTCTACAAATTCTTGGCTAATGGCGAGGGGACATCGTAACTTTTTTCTAGTTATTATATCCCAGTCGTTCTGCCTTTTTCACCGTTCATTGGAATTCTCCCAAAATATCTAAGGAAACTGTCCATCACTCGTTCCGGTTGTTCAAAAGTTAAATTCTCCCATGTCTGCATTATTTCGTTCTGCCATGTAGTGAATTTATAGTGAGTGGGCATTTTTGATAAGATTGCCCCTTGTAGCATGAATTCTCCCTACCAAACATTCCTAGCGTTTGGACTTATAAAAATCTCCTAAAGTAACTATTGAACTTTAAATTCTCCCCAATCCTTTCATTCCTTTCCCCCGTTGAGTGAACCTTTAATGAGGGGACCTTATCATTAGGACTACCCCTAGTGGACAGAGTTCTCTTTATTTTTGCTTATTCGTGGCCGTACCCATTTTAACCTATTCAAAAAGTAAAATTCTCCCCAATGTACCTGAGACAGAGTTAACTCCGATCGGACTGGCGAGGGGACATCGTAAAATTTTTGAACTGTGCTGCAAGGAGCCTTTCTTCTGAAGTTGATATTATCCTCGATGCATCTTCTACCTGTTTTATCCTCGTTTAGACTTTCACCGTGAGGACTCTGTTTAGTTGGTCTTTTGGGTTTCCACTACAATTAAAAAAAAACTACCGCCAAAACTTAACTTCTCTTAAAATTAATACTCCTTTTGTCTAAACGTCACCTCATTAATGACATGAGCCTATCTTTTTAATTGTCAAAGCTTGCCCCGAAGCGCCACGTGTCCATTTATAATCATTTTGATGACTTGGCACGTGCCTTTGTGAGAAACTCAAACATCCACTTGATTTTCAAACGCCTTATGCTCAACACTTAGTCATATTTCTCTTTGGTATCTTTATTTGCCTCCATACTTACATAGCTTTTAGAGAGAGAAAGTGCTACTCGTCGTTGTTTCTTAAGCTTTTCTTATGGTTTTTCTTCCTTTATCGTCTTCAACCTTTGTTGCTCCATTATTTCCTGTCCACTTTCTCTTCCTTCAAGATTTTTTCCAACTTCTCCCATGACGTCTTCTTCTAGTGCCCCAGACGTACCAGTTGATCCCACCACCACTGCTCCGCCTGCCATCACCACCACTCCTGCCCTTATTTTAGATGTCACTACCCTGATGGCAGCTCCTACTTTTGGCAAGGGTGATGATTACTCAGTCATGTTCCAAGCTGTTATTCTCAATGCTAAGTGTAACTCCTTGACACTTAGTGATGAAAATAACAGTGCTGACAATTTGGGGTTTCCCCCCCCAGAAGAGACTATGCATTTTCATCTTGATCGTGATGACTTCCCCTATTCCCAAATAGATTTTGAAGGTCCAAGAGGTTCCTCGGCTAACTTTGTTGTCTGGAACACATATATGCAAAAAACTTATGTTGATGCTCTCACCAAGGTTGGGCTTCATCGGGTAAAGTGGTTTGGTGAGTTTACTCTTTCCAAACACTAGCGCCTAAATCTTGGTCTCTCATTGGAACATTACCACCCACACTTTTATGGTTGCGTGGGGTGAGTTTACCATAGCGCTGCAGGATGTTTGTGAAATGCTTGGTCTTGAGACCACTAGCGCCTTGCCTTATTCTGATGAGGCCCTAGACTTCAAAGAAGCTGCTTCTCATACTGAGTTATATAAGATATGCTGAAGGTGCATAGGCACTTCGAACAAAGATACCTTTACCCCTCTTATCAGCCATTTCTTCCAAGATCCCTCTGAGAAAGATGGTTCTTCTGCTGTTGGTAAGGGCCAAGGTACATCTTTGGAGCTTCCAACTTATATAGTTGTCATTCTTTCCCATTTTTTGCTTCCTAGGAAACTAAATGACCAGCCCCGAAGGGACCTCATCAATATTTCCATCCATTTGGCCAAATGTGTCAAGATTTATTTAGTAGCCATGGCCTTGGGGTCTCTCTATACCTGGTTGGATAGGACCCATCTATACATGGAATGGTCCCTTAGTCGTTATAACCTAGCCAACTTCGCCAACGCCATACTCCTAAGGGGTTTCCTCTATAACCGTTTCCCAACGATAATAACCAACTCCCTCAATCTTCCCACTGGGGAATCCATCAAGCCCCATCGCTTATACTGTCACCACAAAAAACAAAGCCGTAAGGACATACTGCCCATTTTTTACAAGCCTAGTAGTTTTGTCATGATGCCATATTATGAAGAAATTTTCCTCCACGCTTGGTTTTTTTTCCAACATGAAGCAATAATGGTCCAACTAACGATTTTGGACCTTATCATTGAAAATCCTTCACTGGATGTTGTAGTTCTATTCTCTCTTAGGTATTTACCTTCTTATACTGAGTGGGGATATACTTCGGAGTATTACAACCCCAATCGATGTAGCCGTCAATTTGGTTTTGACTAAGGGTCTCCTCGCCTAGTTTTTCAGATGTCCCATCCTACAGTCACCTTTACTGAGGCTTGTTCTTTCTATACCTCTTTTGTCGCTTGGTCCATTAGCTCAATAATCAATGGACGAATCACCATCCCCAGTAATACAAAGAAGGGGGATGTGACTTCTCTGTTTGCAACCAAGTACTAGCCGATGTAACTGACCAAAATTGTGGAGTTTATTCAAAGCCCACCACTGTATCCCCTAGTTATTTCTTTTCCTTCTTTGAAACTAGGGCGCAAAGTTAATTATGTTCTTGGTTTTGAGTTCCCTCCGAGCAGCACTCCCAAGGATCCCCCGAATGAGCTACCTCCCTATTTCCCCATGATCCGCACTGTCACACCCAAGGCTAAGAAAGTTCCCACACCCAAACAAACTATCATTGCCGAAGGTACTTGTAGCGAGGGGCCTTAAAACCTCCTTTCAAAAAAACTAAGACTTCCAAGAGTGGGATTTATTCAAAATCCAAGTCCCATCCTATGTCTCAAACTCTTGTGGATGCATTTCCTATTGCCTGCGCCCCCCCCCCCCCCCCGAAATGTCTACAGAATTGAGTGGGGAGATAAGAGCCAAGTGCCAAGCTGAGTTGGAATGAGTAAAAAGTGTGTCTGAACAAAAACTTCCCCCCGTTCCTCCTGGTGCTGTATTTCCTACCATCATTGTAGATCCAACTAAGGGAGTGTCAACAAGAAGAAAAAGTTCTAGAGTTCCATCTGCTGCTGGTGGCCCCGGTGCCAGGAAGAAGATGCTGGGTACAAAAACTCGAAGGAAAAGTTCTTACGAAGTGCAACCAACATTTGTTTCTTCTGTTCCCAGGGCCTCTCCTTCTCCATCTCCCATTGAGGCTATTACCCTTAACGATAGTCTTGATGCTGAGCCACATAGAGCGCTTCTTCAGTTTCTTCGCCTCCGGCTTCGCCCATGGTCATATCATGCCACTTTTCTCCAGAGTAAGAGGTATGTTTTCCCACACTTAGCCATTTTAATCTTAGGGAGGTATATTTTCTAACACTTGGGCCAAAATTTATTATGTTTTATGTCGGAGATTGAAAGAGAAAGGCCTTCTTCACCTGTGAGCCCCTTCGTGGGAGAATGCTTCGGGATTACCTCGATCGATGCATCTCTTCCCCGTTCTCCCGTGTATAGGCTGGAAAATTCTCACCAATCTACTTCTCGATGTGTGGAGGAGGCTTCCAGGAGGGCTGCTACCTCTATGGAATTCATTGGAGCCTCCCCTCAACCAGTGAAAACTTCTATGGCTTCTTTTGAGTCATCTCCTCTTCCAATGGTTCCTCTGGACGTTGCTCTAGTCTCTCCTAAACCTCCATAGGTAATAAATTGATTTTCATTTAGTTATCTTTTCCCCCTATTTGATTGTGCACTTAGCATTTTCTTTGGCCTTCAGGTTGTAACTGCTCCTAACCTGACCACATCTCTTGATGGGTCACTTCTTCAGTTCCCTTTGGTGAGGCCTGCAATTGTGTTTTCCCCTTTCGTTAATATTACTGAGGTAAGCTCCCTCTTTGTGATTTTTGCATATTTTCTATGTTGTGTTGCTTGTGCCTAACACTTTATTATTATGTGCAGCTTTCTCGAGGTCTAACTCCTCCATCTCCCTCTCGGACCCCTTAGGTTCCTCAAAGTACCTTTGGTTCATCCTCTTGCTCAGGGGTTCCTTCGGCCCCTATGAGGGTTGATGCACCATTGGGAATTCAAACGATTTTTGTGGACCCTTTCCCCATCCTGGCTATTATTCCTTTTTTAGGAAGGTGCGCTGATCGTGTTGGAAATCGAGCGTCCGTGTAAATACGCTAGTCGTTGTTATCGGCTTCCGACCACAATATAAAAAAAACTAAACTTTAACTACACTCTTGCGGAGTATAGTGGAGAGTCTGGGTATCGAATCCATAGGGAATGTTTGATAGATTTTAATTGATTTATTAGTTCAGAAAAATAAAGTGTAAAAGATGATGATTGAGTGAGAAAGGAAAAAGGGAAAAATAAAGAAGTCAACTAAAATTAATTGGAAAATTAAGGTAGGGACACAATCCCCCAACCCTAGAGTATCGATGGTATAAAACTAATCATAAATTTAAGTGATTAATTGGACCCAGACTTTAGTACTCCCAAGCATTACATATATGTGGTTCAAGCCCACACCATACATAATCAGAGCACGAGTAAATCGGTATTGCGATAGTTACACTCGAATTGCATTCTGCAGCATCTGATTACCGTGAAGCAAACGAGATCCAAAGATCTATAATTGTCACGTTTCTACGCAATAGGGTCATAATAAATCATTAAATTTAGAGGACTAATTTTACACACATGCAACTACCACATCTGGTTGAGTTCATGCATCCCAACCTTTAAAAACCTAGCCTAACATGGTGAAATTAATGAAAACTATGTTATCTACATTGCATGAACTCATAATTGCTTGGAAAGAGAGATTAAATATGATAAATAATAATAAAAGTGCTGGAAATAAAAGTTACCAAGATTGAAGAACAAGAACATGCAAGAAGAAATCAAAGGTTGGAGAAAAACTGAAAAATCTCTTGAATTAATGGTGCAAAGTATGTAAATTCTTCTCCTAGATGTTCCTACTTGTTATGGAGATTTTACATCAATGAAATCTTAATAAAAATAGTCCGAATGACTAAATATATAGGCTAGAGGTCGTTTAGAAGAGTCCCCAAAACATAAAGCTCTGTTGGCTAAAAGATAAGCACAAAATAAAAATTCCGTATCTGACAATTTGTCACACGTAGAAAGCGTGACTAATTTTGTAACGGATTTGGTGCGTGACAAATGGGCGAACCGGTTCTTTTTTCTCAACTTCGGTTTGGTTTGTCCTTAACAGTTTTATCTCGGATTTCTTTCTCAACTTCAAATGGGCATAACTTCTTTACCGTAGCTCGTATTGGGGTGCCATTTTTTTTCTAGTGTTCTTGTAATTGAAATCTCTTCAACTTTCCAGTTGGCCCCCCCTACGGACTAAGGCTGCAAAATTTCAAAAATGCCCTTAACTCCTCGTTTCTTGGTTTTCTTTCACTATTTTGAGTTCTATTTGGCACTAACTTGCATGAAAACCTGTAAAACACCTAAGAGATACACGAAATACGAAATACTTGCAAAAAGGGTTAGTACCATAAATATGAGACAAATCCAAGCTATTTACACCACACGGGATCATAAAAATATCGAAGTTAAGGGGATAAATTGGAAGAATTTATGCCTAATCATGCGCCATCAAGGGTTGATGTTCCTCTCCCTGAAGGTTCCTCTAAGGCTCAAGGAGATGCTGACTTTATTCCTGCAGTTTCTACCTGTGGAGCTATTTCTCTAGCAATCATTACTGCTTCAGACGTCCCTGAGGTATTTGTTGCTTTCTCCTTCTTTTTTGCATAAGTTTTTTTGGTATGCCTTCGAGGTAACTTTGACAATGAAAACACACTTGTTAAAAAAAATTCTCAAACTCCACCTATAACAGTGACTTAATAATGGAAACCACTTGTTAACATTTTTTTTTCATAAACTCCACCTATAACGGTTACTTAATAATGAAATCACTTGTTAAGATTTTTCATAAACTCCACCTAAAATGGTGACTTAACAATGAAAATGGTTAACAATGAAAACTGATGTAAAGCTTAGGGATATTGAACTTAACAATTAATAAAGCTTTTAAGCAACTGATGTAAAGATTTATTAATTGAACGGTCTCAAGTGCAGACCGGGCTTAAAGGTTGCATCATTGCCCAGAGAACGTGCTTGGAGGCTTCTTCAAGCCTGCCTAGAGACTTCTTCAGGTCTACCTAGAGACTTCTTCTCCCAGCCTGACTTGTGGTTCCTCTCGGGTTAAAGTCCCTTCTTTTGTGTTATAATTTTTCATTTATTCCATCATATGTAATTCTTAGGAAGTAGTTCCCATTTTTTAATGCTTCTGAGTATATCAAAGAAAGAAATGGTGTTTCGTTATCATGCACTAATTTTTTGCAACGCTTCTAATTATTCCAAATATCAAACTCTTAAAATTTACAAGCAAACTCTTTCGTCTTATCTCATTACAAAAGAAATAACTCATATAACAAATTGCAACATAACTCTAAAATAAAATAAATTTCTAATTGAGGTTACTCTCTTAAACATGATAGACCTTTAACCACTTATTATTAATCTTGAAAGGTTTATCTTTTTCCATCTTAGAGATTAAGCAGTAACCTAAATCATGAGCCTCCCTTACAATGTAAGGTCCATCCTAATTCACAGTAAATTTAGGCAATGGAAGCCCCCAAATGTGCTTTACTGCTGCCTTCAAAACCAAATCTCCTTCTATAAATTTTCTTGGCCTCACCAAGTTATCATATACCCTATAGAGATGCTTCGTGTTCATTTGGAAGTGTTGCATCGCATTATCCCTGTGCTCATCCAGTGCATCCAACTGTACATATTTTTTTTGAGGGAGCATGCTGCTCTGTAAGGCATATCGAGCTAAAAAAAATTCCAACTCTACCGAAAGAATTGGTTTGGCTCCAAAAACAAAAGAATATGGCGGATACCCTGTAGGCTTACTCTGTATCATTCGATAGGCCCACAGAACAGATGGAATCTTATCATCTCACGATCTTGGAAAGTTTTCCATCATCTTGGCTAAGATGTTTACCAAGGTCTTATTAGTTGCTTCGTCTTGACCATTGCCCTTAAGATATGCCACCGTTGAGGTATAATGGACGATGGAGTATTTGTCTATAAGCATCATTTCTTTATTGACAAATGGGGTCTCGTTATCAAAGAGGATAACCTTTGGAATCCCAAACCTGTAAATAATGTACTCCCTAATGAAGTTGGCCACCACACCTGTTGTTGCCCTTTTAAGTGGTATCGCCTCAGTCCACTTCATAAAGCACTCTGTTGCCACGAGTATCCAGATCTTTCTCCTCAAAGATTGATGTATTTACCCTATAAGGTCAAACGCCAAAGTGTGGAATGGGTAAGAGTGGCCAAAGAGTGTAAGTCGATCGAAGGAGCATGGATCATGTTACCATGTATCTGGCACGCCTTGCATTTTTCAACAAACTCAGCAGAATCCTTCTCCATAGTTGGCCAATAATAACCTAAGGTCATTAACTGATCATATAACTTTTCCCCTATAATGTGAGCTGGATCGTGAGCTTGCTTCAAAACTTCCATTTCCTCCTCTTTCGTGATGCATCTTAATGGCTTGTTGAAGTACCCTATGCAATAGAGCTTATCCTCTTGAATGTAAAACCGTGAGGCCCTTCTCTTGATTCCCATCGCATGAATTTTCTCCATAGGAATAAATCCATCTCTTGATGACTAGAAAACCAACTCTCCTCAGGTGCCGACCAATTTTCCTCGGGTGCCGAGCAAGTATAAATATCTCCATGTTGGATAACAAGTGTCCATTTCTTATTGGTCCGCATAGTTGGAGAATTTTTATGTCAATAGAAGCCCCCAATGCTTCATGCTTGATGGTTTACTGAAAGGATGGAGTATTTATTCTGCAGTGTTGCTCGGTGCTTGTGCATTATGAAATTATTAATCTGCCTTCTTGATTTTCTCAACATACAAGTTCATTATCTTCTGGTTGGTTAATGATTCAGGTTGATTGATGGTTGCACTTTAACTAGTCTTTCTTTTGAGGAACTCTGTTCGTGTGCTATGTATCACCCCTGGGAATCTGGATGCTGTAATTTCATAGTTTGCAGATTGTGGCTTGTCGTAATCTTCAAGTATGTTGGTTGGTTGGTTAGTGTATTAGCCGACCAACTGAGTGCTGACTGTACGTGTTTGATTTTTTTTATTTCTGCTTCAATCTGTTGGTTTTGCTGATGTAATATGCTAGCTTTTGATACCAATTCTTCAATCTGATTAGTGCCGAGCTAGTAACGGACTCTGAAACATTTACATATAAGTACAATTTCTTCTTCAGTGTTGGTCTGGATAGCAGTAGTGGAGATCCTAGTGCTATAGATGCTGAATGTGACTCCTGAACTTCAATAGCATGTGCATAATAACTCATGAACGATGATTGGCTAGTGATCTGTCTTATTCTGTTATGATTTGGAGTTGAATCTGATGCTCAACTGATGATGCATGATATTATTAAACCGTGCCACTGAATGAATAATTAATTCTGTAATAAAAGCCCCCAAGTATGGAGTATGATCTATGAATACTTTCTTGGCCTTGAAGTATGCTGGTCTTGCTAGAAAAGATAAGACCGATGAAATGTTCTTTGAAATGACTTCCCAAGAGCTTTGCATGTTTGTATTTTCATACTGTCCTGATGTAACCATAAAAATAATTTATCGACCAAGTAATTTTGGTTAAATAAAACTGCTTTTAACATATAGTTCAATTAGCAATGTGCCGGCATTCCAATTAGGAATGTGATATATTCCAATTAGGAATCTGTGAAAGTGTGGAATCTCTAGAATTTGATAAGTTCAATAAATTCCTGATATATGCCATTGATCAATGTATGTGGAGACTCTAGTTGGGATTAGGAGACTGAATAATAATGATGATGCTCGAGCATTTATCAAGACTTGATAGAATGATCCAATAATGAGCATGATTGAGCATAATATATAATTTGCATCGAATATCCGTGCTAGTGAGAAATCCATATCCATAATAGAAGTACTAAGAAACCCAGATAACTAATAAGAGTGTCGATCATCTGTCGGGCTTAATAAAAAATCCAGATAATAAGAGTGTCGACCATCTTTCGTGCTTAATAAGAAATCTAGATAATAATAAGGAAGGGATCGATTTGATCCTGCATTGTTAGAGAATAATAGATTTCCAGGGCATTCTTCAAATAATAACATATAATCATGAAATTTATCTTCTGTTAATCTTTGTATATGAATTGACGATTTTCCAATTGAATTTGTCTTTGTGCCTAGGCAATGGAATATTTATCCCATGCTCCTTCCTAGTTGTAGCGATCTTTTGATCACCCATAAGTGCCTAAGCAATGGAATATTTATCCCATGTTCCTACTTAGTTTAAGTGCCTAGGAAATGGAATATTTATCCCATGCTCCTGCCTAGTTTTAGTGCCTAGGCAATGGAATATTTATCCCATGCTCCTACGTAGTTGTAGCGATCTTTTGATCACCCATAAGTTCCTAAGCAATGTAATATTTATCCCATGCTTCTGCTTAGTTTAAGTGCCTTCTTGTGTGACCCATAATCAAGAAGGACTTGCCTTGCTCGATTGTTTTACCAACATTGTTGGTGTCTTTGTTGATGTCGACCAACATTTATTTGGTGGTTGCTGATGTCGAACAACTTTTAGTTGGTGGTTGTTGAATATATATAGAGAGAAGAATTTTCCCGACCAACAGTCTCTTGGAGATAATATAATAACTGATGCAGATTTCCTCGGAGCTGAATGTATGATAATAAATATTTTGCCGAGCTCCATGCTGAGATAAATATAGAATATGCATCCGAATAAATATAAAGAATGATATGTGTTTGAGCATTCATCAGAGAAATCATAGAATTAATAGTGCCTGGTTAATCTGTCAAGGCAAAATTGCATAATGCTAAGCCATATTAATATTTTCCAGAGCATAAGAATATGGTCGAGTGGCTGTTCGTGCATGAACATATATATATATATATATATATATATATATATATATATATATATATATATATATATATATATATATATATATATATATATATATATATATATATATATATATCAGAGCATTAATAAGATTTCCAGAAGATTATGATTGTGGCCGAGTACTTTGTCAAGACTGAATATAAATAAGAATTACCCTGACTAACTGTTTGTTGGGGGTGAAATATAATAAATGTTGCAGATCTCCAGGACATAATAAATGACGATAAACGTTTTACCGAGCCCTTGATCATCCGTTGGAGTAATAAGAAAATAAATAATGCCTGACTTATTTATTAAGGCAAAATTGCATAGTGTCGATTAATAATAATAGTTTCCAGAAGTTTAAGATTATGACCGAGCTTTCGTCGGGATTGAATCTTGTACCTGTGGAATTTAATAAGTTTCCCTAACACCTGTTGAGATTAAATCAAATAGTCATTAGCATGAGAATAATTATTCAGCCAAATAACATATAATATGCATCTGCTCTAACATCAGGCAATATAAATTTCAAAACATGAAATAATTTATTGTGTGCCAAATGTGTGTCATGTGAGCCAATTTTTATCAAATAGATAATTGTTTAATCTAGAATTTTTGTAAACTTATAAAACTAGACAATGTAAAAATATATATTGATTTAAAAATTTATCCCCTTGTAAATCTTTGAAACCTTATTCATTAAAGTCAGGTCTCAGACCAAAGCATTTATCCGTGTTTGATTTCAAAATAAGTATAAAGAGGGGGGGTATTTTCGACCAAGTTGGTGTTATTCTAACAAGTCAAAGAAATTTTATTCATGTTCAATGTTCTGCTACCGACCATCTTTTCGCAGTGGTGACCAACATATTTTACTATGCTGACCAACATATAGTTGGTTGAGAACCCCAATGCCGACCAATAATTGATATTGCCGAGCAATAATAGTTTCCCCCGATGAGCATTTGATGGTGTCGATCTGGGCGTTGGTCCTTAGACCATGATTTTTGGTTTTCAATCTGAGTATACATTTCTTGACTGATGATGTACTTGCCAGAGAGGAGATCCGAGATGCTTGGAGCAAAAATTACTATATATAGTTGGTTAACTGGTTTTCAATAAAAAACTTTGTAGCGTTTGTTGATGTAAAAAGTTAGATCGCTCTAATTATTCAATCACAGATAAATAAAATGAGACAAAGATTTTTAAAGTGGTTCAGCCTTATAAGAATGGCCTACGTCCACTGTTATGTTATTGCTGAGTGTTTTGGGAATTCTTGATTACAAGTTCTCTCAAGAAATTCCGGTCCCCTTGAATGAGGGTGATACAATGTATTTATAGCCTTGAGGCTGTCATCTGAATGGGTGATACATTAAATGATATACATATGAAAGAGTAATACATTTAATGCCCTTAGGCGTATGCGTCAAGGATAAGCATTTAATGAACTAGTTGAACTGTTGGTTATCTGGCAATCAATGCTGTGGTCGAGATGCAGCTCGGACCGCCTTAGTTGCTCGTCGTTAAGTAGTTCCTCGGAGCGCTGTGTTCCTCGGACGGTTGCAGTTCCTCGGAGTATCCTTGTTGCTCGGAGCGAACATGACTTGGTCGGGGAAATGAACTTCCTCGTTGCTATTGTGCCACGTAGATTGACACGTGTCTTCTTATTATTCGTTCATATCAGCATACTAATTTTGGTATCAACAGAAGCCCCCAATGTTTTATATTTCAAACTTTGAGTAGTATGGAACATTCTTTCTCAGTATATGGCAATATTAAATGACCTTCCTGGGTTTTAGGAGCATTTTCTTTGTATTTGAATTTCCTTCCAAATTCGCAGAATCCGCCTTTTTGCCTTTTCACAAGCGCTTCGATCTTCGTGCACTTTTTGTCCTTTTAGCCGCCGGTAGCGTAATAGTTTCCTTTTTGTAATCATTTCTTTCGCCGTTTCCCAAGGCAAAGTATTTAAACTTCTTAGGTAATCATACCGTCTTCTACCTTTTCCAATTTTCTGCTTTCGAGTTTTCCATAGCCTTTCTTTCTCTTGTGCGTTCATCTTTGTTTTCATTCGTTGTCAACAGGTCTCCCTTTATTCCTGTAAGATCTTCTTCCTTCTTCTTCATTTCTTTTATTCGCCATGGTTTATATTATTGAATCTCTTGAAAAATTCCATTCTGATTATTCCATTCCATCTTGGGTAACTTTGGAAAATCTTCCTGAGCCTTTTGATTATTTTCGTTTGGCTGAGGGACATTAGTTCCCCAGCCTCTTTATTGTTGAATGTGGATTTTCTTTTCCACCCAACCCTTTATGCTTAGAGTTCTGTCAACATTTTGATGTTGTTCCTGCAAAAGTAGCCTCCAATACATGGAGAATAGTTAATGGGGTGCATAGATTAAATCAAACTCATGGAACTCGTATAGGAATTCCTGAGATTATGTATTGTTATAGATGGGCTATTCTAGACAATGTTTATTATTTAAAAACTAGATTTTTGAATAGGGCTTTAGTAGTCAATCTCCCTGATGCTAACAGGGATTATTTTGAACATGGGGTAGTTATAAAAAATTGGCAACATGCCCCTTTGGTCAGAGACGAAGTGTATGAAGGTCCCAAATGCCCCCCATATGTCAATGGGATAGGTTATTTTCGTTTTACTCTATTTCTGAAATTGTGATCTCATTATGTTTGAATAAATGTATGATTGACATTTCAATATGTTTTTGTTTGCAGTTGACAGCAAGAGAAAAACTCCCAAAGAATCAGAAGTTAATATAAAGCAATTGAAACATATCTGGAGTTTGCATCATAAAGTTACAGACGAGCACGTCAGGTCTTCTTCATACTTGTTGCAGTATAGGAGCTATACGTCATCATTTACTGCTCGTCCTGTGGCCAGCATCAGTGAACCATTGCCAGCTTCTGAAGATTCTTCACCAAACTCTCACATTCCTTTGAGTCAGAAGATGGGCAAGAGAAGAGTTCCTGCGATCTTCGAGGAGACCTCCTCTGCTGGTGATGGAAAGAGAAACAAGGTTGATGCCCAAAAGGGGACAAAGAAAGTGGATGCTGTGCAGAAGGTTGCCGAGAAGCCCCCAGTGGCTCCTGTGCAGAAGGATGCACCTGTGGAAGTAATCACCATCACTCCAACCAAAAGTTCCTCTTTGGTTGAGGTTGTTGAAAAGACACCGAGGAGATTGAAAAAATCCTCCTCGGTCAGTTTTTATGAAGCCATTCACCAGCTCCAAGCTAGTGGAGCTGGAGTTCCAACCATTATTCCTCCGAGTTCTGCAATGAGCTCGGTAAAGACTTGGACTATTCCTGAAGTCCAAGGAATTGAAGAAAACATGTCTAGGGATATGCTGACATCCCTAGCTACTCGCCACATTGCTTCAGTAAGTTTCTCATATCCTGAATTTTTCTTTCTTTCAGTCAATATATGTATCTCGGTACTGACTTATTATTGCCTTCTTTTTCAGCTGGTGAGTTGCTTTAACACCATAGTGAAGAAAGATGAAGCGCTCAAGGCTTCAAGATCCTCGTCCGGAGTAGAGTTTGATTTCCAGGGTTTGGCCCAATCTCTGAAGGAATCCCGTCAAAAATATGACGAGGATAGGGGTGAATGGGAAAAGAAGTTGACTGCGTCTGAGGCAGAGAAGGTACAGTTGGGAAATAAAGTGAAGGACTTGGAGAGAGAGAATAAAAAATATGCCGAGAAGCTCACAAGTTTGGGGAGCTTGAGAATAAGCTGAAATCGGCCGAGGAAGAGCTGACCCTTCTGCGAGAAGTAAATCGCCAGAAGGAGGAGGTGGAGGCCAAGTTGAAAACTACCGAGGATCTTCTATCCGAGAAGCTCTCCTCGGAGAAAATGAAGAGAAAGGTAGCTGTGAAGAAATCCTTTCGAACTGGTTGGGATAAAGGATGGGACAGAGGGGTAGCAGCAATGATGACCCAGGTGCAGTATGGAAGTTTGAAATACTTCCGAGATGGTTGGGTTGCTGCCTTGCAAGAATTGAAAGTGAGCGAGGACTCTGAACTATTTCAACAACATCTTCCTGGCCCTCCTCCTGTAATTGAAGATGAGGATGAAGACGAAGCTGCATCTGAAGAATCTTCAATGACAGTGGGTGATCAAGTCTTTGTTCCACAACCCAACCAGACAGCCACCGAGGAGATTTCGTCATTGCCTGCTCCTTCAGAACAAGTCTCAGCTTCTGCCAATCAAATCATTGTTCCCACCGAGCAACCAAGCTCCTCGTCCTAGCCTCCCGAGAAAGTCTTAGGAGACAAGGAAAAGGTGTGAAGTTGTTCGGTATTCTCTTTCTATTTTTCTTTTCCTTGTACTTTGTATTCTGAATGATGTACTCTTTTTGATGATATAATAAAATCACATCTTTTTGTTCCTCTACATTGTTGATGCTCTGTCTATTTTTCTATTAACTCTCGCCTTCTCTTCTTTATTAGTTTATGGATAGAATGGAACTGATATCTACCAATGATACAAAGCTGATGCAGCAATGCCACGAATATTATAAGGCTGGTCACACAGACCTGAGTGTATCAGAAATTGCTGACATCCTTGGCCATGATGCTTTAGAGCAGGCAGTTGAGGCTTATCATTACCTGAAGGATTTACTTGACCGAGCTATGGCCAATGACGTGGCCTATTACGAAATGATCGAGGATCTTCACTGTACTTTAGAAGATCTTCAGAATCAGCACAATGAATCAACTGCCCTGTTGCATGAGGGGTATGAGGATAGGTATCAACAGCTTTCTTCCAAGACAGGACACAAAAAGATTCTTGCTGGGTACGATGTCAGGGAGAGAACCCTAAAGGGTGAAGTTGAAGCCTGTAGACAGATTGCCGAGCTGCTGGAGCAAGAGAATAATAATTTGCAGAAAGAGCTAGCACAGTATAAGTCTGCAGCTTTTTCTTCAACAGCTGTAATCCCAGTGACTGATGAGGGATTTTCCTTTCTAGAGGTCGAGAATGCCAAATTAAGGCAAGAATTGGACACTTTGAGGAGGCCTGGTACTTCCACTGCTACTCGGGGGCGAGGAAGAGGTTCTCGTGGTCGAGGAAGAGTTGCATAGGATACTGTCGAGGAACAAAACACTCCTCCTGCTCGGGGATGACCAAGAGCTATTCGACGCAGTATTGAAGAAGCTTGTACTCTATCAACATTGGAAACTCAAGCGTCCCAATTAAATGCAAAAGATCGGGCTTTGTCTTAAATGTCTAAGAAAATCAACACTTTGGAGGATCAACTTACTGCGACGAAGTCTGCTTTAGATAATAAGGACATTTTTGTCAAAAACCTTCACGAGCAGTTGGAGAGACTAACTTTCCAATTCCATAAACAGCCCAGGGAATTTTGGATGGCTGGGTACAATGAGGCACTATTCCATTTAGATGCTCGTATCCAGAATGCCAATAATGAGGGCTATAAACAAGGCTGGCTGAATGCCTTATGCGTGTTGAAACTTGAACAGGGACATTATTTGTGGGACTATTATGATCCTGGGGTACTTGACTTGCCTGTGCCACCGTTCAATTTGGAAATGGAATGGATACCAGCTTGTGCCATTCCTCGGAGCTTACTTGCACAATACCTCGGTGACTACAGTCTTCATTCTCAGATCGAGGTATCTCGTCCCGAGCATCTATTGGACACACCTTCAATAATGAATGTCAGAATGCTGAAGGACTTGAACTTCATTAACTCTCCTCAGACTTTAAATGATCCGCCTGCTGGCGAGGAATTTGTATCGAAGGCTGAGGGAAAAAAAACCAATAGAATAGGAATTTCAATGTAATAGTTAGCACACATATGTAACTTGTAATTTATTTTGAATTTTAATGAAAGACTTTCATTTTCTGTTTGCAAATCTGTATTGCTATTGTCTTGTGCTTGTCAAACACTTTATATTTATGCATATGTATCTGTTAAAAAGATAACAATATTGTGCTGTTCATCGTCCGAATTAGTAATAAAAGTTACAAGCATCAGTAATGTTGCTCGATCACTTAATAATAAAGTAATGAGTATAAAAATTTTCCAACCAACCAAGGTTGTTAAATTGTGCTCGTTGACCAACTATAGTTAATGAGAGTTTTTATCACCGACTAACTATACTTGGTAAATTTTTGTCTTTTTCATAAAATGTGTCCGACCAACTAAGGTCGATAAATTATCCTCGTCGACCAACTACAGTTAGTGGGTTTTGATCCCCGACCAACCATACTTGGTTCAGTTTGGAATATTTTGTATTTTCTGGAATAGTTTTACCTTCCGACCAACATAAGTTGGCATATTTTAGGAATGTCGACGTTGTTCTTGCTCTTTTACCAACCAAAGTTGGTCTGAGTTCGAACTATTATGTCCACTAGTTCTCGCTCTTTTACCAACCAAAGTTGGTCTGAGTTCGAACTATCATGTCCACTAGTTCTTTTACCAACCGGAGTTGGTCACGCTAGTGTATACCTCCACTAGTTCTTTTACCAACCGGAGTTGGTCACGCTAGTGTATGCCTCCTAACTAAAGGAGTATAGTTTGTTCTCGCCCTTTTACCAACCGGAGTTGGTCGTGGGTTTGAACTATCAGTGTCCACTAGTTATTTTACCAACCGGAGTTGGTCACGCTAGTGTACACCTCCTAACCAAAGGAGTATAGTTAGTTCTCGCTCTTTTACCAACCGGAGTTGGTCGTGGGTTTGAACTATCAGTGTCCACTAGTTATTTTACCAACCGGAGTTGGTCACGCTAGTGTACGCCTCCTAACCAAAGGAGTATAGTTTATTCTCCCCATTTTAACAACCAGAGTTGGTCGTGGGTTTGAACTATCAGTGTCCACTAGTTATTTTACCAACCGGAGTTGGTCATGCTAGTGTACGCCTCCTAACCAAAGGAGTATAGTTTATTCTCGCCCTTTTACCAACCGGAGTTGGTCGTGGGTTTGAACTATCGTCTTCTTTTTGCTGTCGAGCAGTGTAGTGTACAACACTAGTATTCCCCGAAAAACTTTCAAACAAAGGAGAGAAAAATGGTGAAACATCATCGTTTTATTCATATTGATGGAACTGCTTTACATTTTACATCATTGATAATACTTGCGTAGGTGTTCAGCATTCCATGCGTTCTTGAATTCCTCTCCTTCTAGAGTTGTTATTCGATAAGTTCCTGGTCGAACAACTTCTGTAACTCGGTAAGGTCCGTGCCAGTTTGCTTCCAATTTATTGTGCTTCTGAATGACCTTCTTTAGCACGTAATCTCCTTCTTTTAGGTCGCATTTCTTCACCCTCTTGTTGTAGAATAGAGTTGTTCGTTGTTGATAAGCAGCATTCCTAATGGCTGCCTCTTCTCTAACCTCCTCGAGCATATCCAAATCCAATCTTCTCATTAAGTCGCTGACTGGGGAATTGAAATTCAGCACTCTATGTGTTGGAAGACCCAACTCGGCAGGTATTACAGCTTCACTTCCAAATGCCAGCATATATAGTGATTCTCCAGTTGCTGTTCGGGGAGTTGTTCGATAAGCCCATAATACTGACTGTAGCTCATTAATCCAATTAGCTTTGGCTTCACTTAGCCTCTTCTTCAAACCATTTAGTAATGTTCTGTTCGTCACTTCAGTCTGTCCATTGCTTTGAGGATGGCCTGGTGCTGAATGGGTTATCAAAATGTTTGATTATCGACAATAGGCAGCAAACTCCTCGTTATCGAATTGTGTTCCATGGTCTGTGATGAAAGCATGAGGGAGACCATATCGGCAGATGATGTTCTTCCAAACGAACTAGTATACCTTCTCGTACGTCATATCAATAAGGGGTTCAGCTTCTACCCACTTAGTAAAATAATCCACTGCGACGACGAGGTACTTGAATCTTCCTCGAGTCGTTGGCAGTGGTCCAACCAAATCAATTCCCCACATGGAAAATGGCCAAGGGGAAGTTATGGGTGTCAACAACGCTTGTGGAGTTCGTCGGATGGAGGAAAAACGTTGGCACTTGTCACATCTCTTAGCATAGGCTATACAATCAACCCTCATCATCGGCCAGTAGTATCCTTGCATCATTACCCTTTGCAAAAGTGTCCGACCTGCTACATAGGCTCCACATGACCCTTCATGGATCTCTCAAATCAATTCTTTCACCTCGGAGGGATGTACACATCTCTGCAAACCTACCATAATTCCTCGTCTATACAAAACACCATTAGTTAGTACATATCGAGCAACTTTATACTTAAATTTCTTAGCAGCGAGCTTATCCTCCAGTAATTCTCCTTCCTCAATATATGCCCTGATGGGATCCATCCAAGATGGTCCTAAATCGAGGGTAATAATATTCATCGTCAAGTCTTCATCTATGCTCCGACTTTATAATACTTCAATTGGTATCGTTCTTCGTAGCTCGGTACGAGTAGCTGATGCTAGTCGGGCCAGTCCGTCTGCTTGTGCATTTTCTATTCTTGGTATTTTGATCAACTGAATGGCATTAAATTTTGCCAACAACTCCATCACCTTTGCATGATACTTGACCATTAATTCTCCTTTAACTGCGTATGTTCCCATCATCTGATTCACAATTAATTGAGAATCACTGAATACTATCATTTGTTGTGCTTCCATAATCTTTGCTAAATTAAGACCTGCTATCATGGCCTCATACTCAGCCTCATTATTGGAGGCTTTGAATTGGAATCGCAGGGCATATTCCATATCAATCTCGTCTGGGGTTTTCAAAACAATCCCTGCTCCACACCCTGCTGTGCAAGATGACCCATCTACATATAATCTCCATGTAGGTAATTCGTCTTCAAATTTCATATCTGACAGAACTCCTCGATGGAATATCTGCTTTTTCCTTTCATCCTCCCCTGATGATTTTCGCTCCTCGTCGACCATCTCTTCTCGTCCTTTTACCAACCGGAGTCGGTCTGGGTTTAATTTGACGATCTTTCTACATCCACAAGCCCTTTTACCAATCAGAGTTGGTCTGGACTTATGTCTGTTGGTCCTGTAACATCCACAGGTTGATCAGCGGGCAACTTTTGTTCCTCGGGGGCATCAGAATATGTAAATTCTGCTATAAAGTCTGCTACAACTTGCCCTTTTAATGATGATCTGGGTTCATCCACAATATCATATTCACCGAGCTCTATTGCCCAGTACATCAGTCTTCCTGATTTTTCTGGCTTATGAAGGGCTTGTCTCAATGGCATGTCAGTATACACAATGATGGTATGGGCTTGGAAATATGGCCTCATTCTTCTATTCGCTTCAATTAATGCCAATGCCAATTTTTCCAGCTTTGGGTATCTGATCTCTGCACCTCAGAAAGCCTTACTTGTGTAATAAATTGGTTTCTGGACTCCATTCTCCAACCTGATCAATGCCGAGCTGACTGCATTCTCTGATACCGCCAGGTATAAGTACAAATTTTCTCCCATTACTGGCCTGGACAACAATGGAGGTGCTCCCAAATATTTCTTCAAGTCTTGAAAGGCTTTCTGACATTCATCATTCCACTCAAAAGTTTTTCGAAGTGTTTTGAAGAATAGAAGGCATCTATCAGTTGCTCGGGATACAAATCTGTTGAGCGCTGCAACTCGTCCTGTAAGACTCTGCACTTCTTTCTTCGTTGTTGGAGATCGCAACCCTAAAAGAGCTTTGATCTTTTCTGGATTTGCCTCAATGCCTCGTTGGTTAACGATGTACCCGAGGAACATTCCTTCTCGTACTCCAAATGTGCACTTCGTCGGGTTGAGCTTCATTTGATATTTATCCAGTTGATCAAAGGTCTGACCTAAATCAACTAGATGATCAGCAGCTCTCTTGCTCTTTGTTAACATATCATCGACATAAACTTCCATATTACCACTGATTTGTTCGCTAAAAACCTTGTTCATCAGTTGCTGGTATGTCGCTCCTGCATTTTTCAAACCAAAAGACATAACATTATAGCAATAAGTTCCCCTAGGGGTAATAAAAGAAGTACTTTCCCTGTCTTCAGGTTTCATTTTGATCTGGTTGTATCCAGAGTAAGCATCCATGAAGCTGAGCAGCTCATGTCCCGAGGTGGCATCCACTAGTTGATCAATTCTGGGCAATGGAAAGTGATCCTTTGGGCAGGCCTTGTTGAGATAGGTGAAATCAACACACATTCTCCATTTATTGTTTTTCTTCTTTACCATCACCACATTTGCTAACCAGTCTGGATATTTCACATCTTCAATGAATTGGGCTTTCTGGAGCTTCTCGACCTCCTCTTGTATAGCTTGATTCTTCTCGGGACTAAATACCCTTCTTCTCTGCTTTACAGGCTTGATCTCCTTATTCACATTGAGCTCATGACATAAGAAGTTTGGATCTATCCCTGGCATGTCTTCATGACTCCATGCAAAAGTTTTCTTCCTGTTTTTCAAGAAAGTTATCAACTCCTGTTTTATTGAAGCATCCAACGACGAACCTATCTGGGTTACTCGTTCAGGGTGCTCGTCGTCCAGAATAACATTTTCTGTAGATTCCACCACCTGTCCTTTCACAAGTTGGGATTCATCTCTGGGATCAAGTGTTTCAATTTCTGTACCTTCCTCCACCTGGTAGGTAGTGGTCTTTTTCCTTGACTCTTCAAACTCCTCTTGCTCGGCAGATGAATAATAGCATTCCCGAGCTACTTTTTGATCACCTTTCACAACTCCCACTCCGAAATTTGTTGGGAATTTTAAGCACTGATGTACTGTAGATGGAAATGCTTCGAACTTCTTCAAACCAACTCTCCCCATGATGATGTTGTAGGTTGATTGCACATTCTTATCCATCACAAAGAAGCGTATTCTTTCTGTTCGACAAGCAGGCCAAGTTCCAATGAATATATCCAACTTAATCGTCCCAAGTGGAAAAACTTTCTCGCCAGCAAAACCCAAGAGGGGTCTGTGATAAGGCTCCAACTGAGATAATTTCAAATTTAAACTGTCAAAGCATGAGTAGTACATGATGTCTACCGAACTACCATTATCTACTAGGACCCTTGAAATCACTACTTCTTTCATCCTCATTTTGATCACCAAAGGGTCGTCGTGAGGGTAAAGAACACCTGCAAGGTCATTTTTTGAAAAACCAATGACTAGCTTCTCTTTGTTCACCTTCCTCGGTCGATCTTCTTCAGATAGATTTATTCGTTGAATGTATGAGCAAGCCTGAGCCTCACCGAGGTAAGCTTTTCTTTCTGCAGTAAGGTCTCCTCCTCCTGCATCTCCTCCTGTGATAACATTACAATCAAATGACCCAAAACGTATGGAAAATACCTCTCGTTCTGGCTACCTTGGTTTCTTGGGAAGATCGGGGTCATCATCTGGATCATCTTCACGATTTCTCTTCTTTTTCTCCTCTGATCGACGAGGAGATCTAGACCTCTCTCTAGTTCGATCATTATTTCTTTTTTCACCTCCCCGATCAACATACTTTGTTAGCTTTCCTCTTTGGAAGAGTGTTTCAATCTCGTTCTGAAGAGCTATGCAATTTTTGGTCATATGACCATGATCCTTATGGAACTCGCAATATTTTTCCCTATTCCTCGAGTCAGGATCTGATCTCAGTTTCTTGGGCCACTTTACTTACTCGTTATTCTTGATTTCTTCCAAAACATAATTAATACCCATTTTCAAAGGAGTATAATTATCGTATTTCTTCAGGACTTCCCATGACGACCTATTATTCTTGGAATGCTTGTCACCACCATTGCCCTTATGCTCTTTCTTCTTAGATTTGTCGACCTCCACCTTGGTTTCTTTATCTATATTCTTCTTCGCAGTCATAGCCTCCTCGGCATTCACGATTTTGGCCGCTTTTGCCATTAACTCCGACATAGTTGTAGGTGGATCTTTGGCCAAAGTGTAATACAACTTATTAGGCAACAACCCACTCATCAAGGCAGTGATTGCTGTCTTTTCTTCATAATCTATGACTTCCAGTTTCTCGTTATTAAAACGAGTTATGTAATCTCGAGTACTCTCACCAGATTTTTGTCTAACACTTAATAAGTGTGCTACTCGTTAACTGGCTTTGCTCCAAAACAGAAATTGCCAATGAATAACTCGGCCAACTGAGAGAAAGTTGAAATCTTACCCCGAGGAAGATTGTTGTACCATATCTGAGCGGATCCGGTAAGAGTTCCCGAGAATGCCCTGCATCTCATCTCGTCGGGGACAACATAGATGTCGGCCGCAGCTTGATATTGTTCTATATGCAGGATAGGGTCAGTTTTTCCATCATACTTGGGAGTCACAACAGGTGCTTTGAACTTTGACGGTGTTGGAAAATCGACAATATCCTGGACGAATGGTGTTCCTCGAACAAAGGTTCGTTGTAAAGGATTCTTGGCCTTAGCCATTTCCCCTAATCTATCTTCCAGACTTTGAATAGATCCTTTCCAAGCATCATTTCCTTCCTTGGGCTTATTAGTTCGAGCAACTGATCGTTCTGAGGTGGCCTCCTGGGATTTGTCTCGACGAGTAGCTGGTCGATCCTCGGATCTATCTCGACGAGTAACTGGTCGCGACTGGGTAGATCCTTCCCCTACATCTGATGGTCGTCGAAAACTCCTCGACGCTGCATTAAGAGGACTTTTGTTCCTCCTGGGGCCCAATCGATCAAAAGGAGAGGCCCTACTTAATCTTTCTAATGCGCTGGCCCTTTCTGGAGAGAGTGTAACACGTTGCTCCGTATCTGTGGCCCGCATTGATGGAGTTTGCCCGGGTTGATAAGAGAAATCATCTGATTCTTCATTACGATACGTATTGGTACGCCTGGATCGTGAAGAAAGTAAATAAGTTTGCCTCTGACCACTTCGATGTCCTGAATATGCAGGTGCTCCGCCATGAAGGGTTTGTATGAGTTGCCGCATTGTTTCTTGCATGGCGGTTTGTTCTTGAGCCAGATTCGTCATAATTCCAGCCAGATCTGGTGGTGCAGAAGGATTTAGAGGATTTCTGGTATTTCCAGTGTTTCGATTGTTGGATTCCGGATTATCCGCCATTGATAATGAATGATTTTTGGTGAAAAACGATATTACCAGTCGTTCCCACAGACGGCGCCAATCTGTTGATGTAAAAAATTAGATTGCTCTAATTATTCAATCACATATAAATAAAATGAGACAAAGATTTTTAAAGTGGTTCAGCCTTATAAGAATGGCCTACGTCCACTGTTATGTTATTGCTGAGTGTTTTGGGAATTCTTGATTACAAGTTCTCTCAAGAAATTTCGGTCCCCTTGAATGAGGGTGATACAATGTATTTATAGCCTTGAGGCTGTCATCTGAATGGGTGATACATTAAATGATATACATATGAAAGGGTAATACATTTAATGCCCTTAGGCGTATGCGTCAAGGATAAGCATTTAATGAACTAGTTGAACTGTTGGTTATCTGGCAATCAATGCTGTTGCCGAGATGCAGCTCGGATCGCCTTATTTGTTCGTCGTTAAGTAGTTCCTCAGAGCGCTGTGTTCCTCGGAGGGTTGCAGTTCCTCGGAGTATCCTTGTTGCTCGGAGCGAACATGACTTGGTCGGGGAAATGAACTTCCTCGTTGCTATTGTGCCACGTAGATTGACACGTGTCTTCTTATTATTCGTCCATATCATCATACTAATTTTGGTATCAACAGCGTTGTTCATAAAGATATGTGGTCAGGATTTTGCAACCTGTGCAAGCCTATGTCAATTTTGATTCTGGTACCGCTTATGTCGTCGACCAATGATAACAACAGTTCCGTTCAATAATTGATTTCTTCGACCTGTAATATCTGATACCGATCAACAAAAGATGGTCTAAAGTCGATGTCGACCAACATTAGATGGTCTAGAGCTGACGTCGACCAACGAGTCCCATGATCTTCAAAGAAATATTTGTTTTATTTTTGTCCCTGTGACGGTCGTCGACCTGGAAGGGTGCGTCCAATGATGTTGCCGACCTGGTATGTTCATCATACAAAAATCTCCGACCAACCATAAAAATTTGTAGTTGCAAAAATTGTTCCACTTTCTTATTGATCGATAAAACTTAGGCTTTGTAGACTCTTCCTTGTTGCCCAATGGTCATTGAACAGTAACAGTAATGCGTGATTCTCCACACTTTGTTATCGATTTAGTAAATGGATCCATGGTCGATCTCCCCCAAACTTAGGTGTAGCATAGAGACTTGTCGATCTGTAATACAAGTTTAAACATTTTGGAATTTTTACAGTGCTGAAGAAGGTAATAAGTCCCATATTTTGAGAAGAAAATCTTCTCTGGAATCGCTGGTCCTGTCCTTGTCTGAGTTGGAAAGAGTTATCATCATTTGGATTTTCCTTCTTAATTGGGGGATTTCATTACTTTTTAGTACCCAGTATGCGAATCGTCTGTCACCGCTTGGGTAAAAATCATATGGGTTTCAATAATTTGATGTAACCTAAAACTTCCATACTTGCACAGATTTATAAATAAATGATGTGATTAATATTTGTGTGAAGGGAGAAAAAATGGATCTGATTCAATCCATGTTAAGAGATCATTTGATAAATAAGTAAACCCAAACGTTTGTATTTCTAAACCAATTCATTTTCACCCATGTATACATTCAGTACGAGGGATGCAGTCAAAATATATCTATATAAAACTTTCTTTAACATATGTGATTATGGTTATGCATGTAAAATCATGATTTGCAATATTTTGTAGATTTCGTAAATAAAAATTGGACAACTAATTTATGTATATAAATATGAAAATTATTACTGAATCAAAAGATGTATGTACAACGTATAATTGATTATAAGCAAAGATAGAGAAAACATAATGTATAGTGATGATCTTCCTCTCTTCTAATAATAAAGAAAGAATTCTTTTGTCGAATTCTCACAGACGGTGCCTATCTGTTGATGACTAGAAATAGCATCCATGATATCTTATCGGCATCAATAACAGATAAAATGAAGGTATGAAGATGATGATTGAAGATGAAGTGATGATCACATCAAACACATAAGAGACAAAGGTTTTTAAAGTGGTTTGGCTATAAGGAAAAGCCTATGTCCATTGTTATTTTATTCTTATGGGTTTATAATAGCACAATATGGTGTAAAGTGAAAGAGAGGTGTGTAGAGAATTGCTTAGTTTGGATTGTTCAACTTGTCCACTCTTTGGCTAAGAGAGTGAATGTATTTATAGTGATGAGAGTCCAAGAGATATAATGTCTTTATATATTCAGACATTTACATCTATGTATAATGAATATGACTGTTGGTTTTCTAGGGTGGTTGGTCTTTCTTGAGTTGGTTGGTATTCCTTGAGTTGGTTGGTATGCCGACCAACTCTCCTCGGGTGCCGAACAAGTATAAATATTGCCACATAGGATGACAGGTGTCCATTTCTATTAGTCCGCGTAGTTAGAGAATTTTTACGTCAACACCATCCTTGATAAAATCAACGTAATGCTACCTCCAGTCAATCAGAGTTTTAATAAAGTGACATTCAGCTACCTGAAAGAAGAGTTGACATTTATCGCACCTTCATTATAACTCTGTTGCATCCTGCTTCATTGTTGGTCAGATGTACGCCTCTCTCTGAATTCTTTGGTGTAGAGGTATCTCAGTTATTTCACAGTGTTCATCATGTGTCTTCTTCAACTTCTGCTCTGCTTCTTTTGGACCAGTACATCTTGACAGCCATCCTACCACATTCCTAAAGTAGAGATTTTTTTTATTGGCAAAGTACTATGATAGCTCTTTCAGTTCCATATTTCTTTCCCTGAACTCCAACTGCTTCTTGATCTCCCCTATCCAATTCGAATCATCTTCCATTGGTAAGATCGATTGCACAATCGAGGGAGTTGTTGTCCATAGTATCACCACAGTAATTTGTCAATTTTCATAGCCATTTTCTGAGCAATGGTGGCATAAGCATCAACATGTCTATTTATCATTCTAGAATGCCTTCTTATCTTAACCTGATAAAACTGGTTGATCAACCGTTGGATGATTATTCTATAAGGCACCAGGCTGAGGTGCTTCAAATTATATTCCCCGTTCACTTGATGAATCACCAAATTTGAATCACCTTTGATGCACAGTGAATGGATGCCCCTTCGGAGAGCCTCTAGAAACCCCAGTACTAACGCTTTATACTCTGCTTCATTGTTGGATCAAGGAAAATCTAACTTATAGGAAAGGAAAAATTCTTCCTTCCCTTTAAAAAGGATAACCCCTGCTCTTCCCTTCTTTTTTGCCAAAGAACCATCGAATTGCATCATCCATTCTTCAAGGTTAGCATCCATAAAATTATCCTGCAAATAATCCCCTGGAATGCTCTCTCGGGGTGGCTCAACTACCCCAGATGGGAAAATCGCCAATAGGTCTGCGTATGCCTGGATCTTAATCGCGCGAGGGACCATACATTTTAAGTCATATTCTGAAAGGACGAGGAACCACCTAGCTGCTCTTTAAATTAAAATAGTTCTCACTAATAAAAACTTAATGGGTCACACCTTGTCACAATATGAATTGTGAAATATAGTATATAATATCTAAGTTTTTGTACTATAAACACCAAGGCTAAATAATATTTTTTATACTACCGTACCTTGTCTCTGGTCCATGTATGATCCTGCTCAGGTAGTAGACTATTCTTTCTTCCCGATTAATTTCCTGCGCCAAGAGAGATTCAACGTACCTTGTAATAGATGTGAGGTAAAGTTGCAACGGTACCCCTGCCCTAGGAGGAATCATCATTTGTGGAGAAGTGAGCAGCTTCTTCAACTTGGTGAAAGATTCTTTGTGAGCTTCTTCCTATTTGAACTTTGTACCCTTTCGTAATAGCTCCATCAGTGGATGAGTTATCTCAGCCAGCTCTAGCACAAATCTCCCAAGATAGGAGACTTTATTGAGTAAACTCTTGAGCTCCTTCATTTTTCTTGGACATGGAATCTCTCGAATAGCTCGTTTCTTGTCCTGATCCATCTCCACTCCCTATCATTATACTACAAAACCCAGGAACTTTCCACTTGTAACTCCGAAGGCACACTTCAACGGGTTCATCTTTATCTTGTACTTTCTGCACCAAATGAACACTTTCCTCTGATCATCAAAATAGTACTCCTCTTTCGTCATCTTGATGACCATATCATCCATGTAAAACTTCAAAGACTTACGAAAAAAGTCATGGAAAATAGCCATCATCATCATCTGATACGTTAGCCCAGCATTCTTTAACATAAAAGGCATCACTTATACATGAAATTGCCTAACTGAACGTCATTTTCTCTGCATCAACTGGAACTGTATTGATCTAAATTGTACCCCACGTACCCATACATAAATCTGTAAATTTTATGCCTAGTAGTTGCATCACTCAAGCTATCAAGGGAGGGAAGAGGGAACTCATCCTTCGAGAAAGATCTGTTCAAATCCCTAATGTCCACACAGATCCTTATCTAATTTTTATCTTTCTTTCCCACTAGGATAATGCTTGATAATCAAAGTGGATATTGTATCAGTTTGATGAACCTCATCGCTAGCAATCGTTGTACCCCCTCTTTGATTTTTAGATCCAACTTAGGCTTTAAGTTCTTGTGGCTTACTTCACCGGTATGGCTGAAGGCATAACGTTAAGTTTAGGGCAACTTACTTCTTCATCTGGCCCCTCTATTTTTATGTACTTCCATGAAAAAATGTTTCGGTACTCCCAAATTAGCTCAATCAAAGCCCTTATTTTCTCCCTGCTTAGATCCTTCAAAATGAAGATGGGCCTTGGGTCTTTTCCTTTTTCAATTAAATCTAGTTATTCCAGCTCCTGCACTTATGGCTTTGGGTGATCCATCATGTACTCTAGCTCTTATCCCACTTTTTCCACAAACTCTTGTATGTTAGAGTTATTTACGACCATACATTTTCCCTGTTGGTCTACTAAGAAACACTCATACACTATGTCAACCTCTTCATCAGTTTCTAGAATAGATCCTTCCATCGCCCGCTCACACCTTCAGAGGAGATAAATCACCCATGCCATCCTCTGTTATCTTCTTCTTTCACTATCTATTGGCTGTTACAACTGCCTTTTGTTTCCTTTCTCTCAAAGATTCTACCAATCTATTTCCTGAAAACCTACTCAGCACGCTCTATTATTGGGCTTCGTGCTCCATCGGGTCCATCCTGGGCCTCATTCTATCTCTGATTTATTTTGAGATATTCTGAGGTTTAGGATCACCATGATGAACCTCCTCAGCTACTTCTCTTCTTCCTGATCCCTGACTAATCTGACCATTCATAGGCCCCATCCATTCTATGATAGAGGGAACTCTATCTCCCGCCATTCTTCTCATTAGGAACCTGGCATCTTCCTCTAGCTCTGTGTAGAATGCTGTGTCCACTAGGTGATCCTCCGCAGTGGCAAAGAGTTTCTTCATCGCACGTATAACGATTTCAGTCCCTTTAATGTTTACCTTTGCTCATTGGTGATATATCTAAGGGATTAAATCGTGATTGTGCATCCACACCCTTTTAATCACACGGTGGTAAGAAGTAACACTCTCAATCACATGAAATTTAATGTGTGAAGTGAGGTTCCCAATAACAATTCCAACATTCACATACCCAATCGACTTAGAGGACTGGTTATCATAACCAGAAATTAACAAAGGCATTAGTATCAACCTTTCCTTAGGAATATTGGATGCATGGAAGGATCTGATGGGCATGATGTTTATCGACTCTCCCCTATCTATTAAGGCTCTTGTAAAACTTACACCATTAATACTAGCCGTTACCTATAAGGGCCTATTGTGTGGGAACCTTATAGCCCTATCGGCGTCACTAAAAGTTACTTCAGACAAAACTTTTCTTACCAATCTTGCCATGGGACCTCTCCACCTCAGCAACGACAGTGCATTCTTTCGTGCAATGTCCAGGATTGCTTGCATTATCTCTAGTTGGCTTTCCTTCGACTTCCCCATTTGGTCAAAGAACCATGATAACTCGGGCGACTATTATACAACATGGTATTCTAGCGATTGTACACATCTTCCACATCACTAGCACTAGATTCATCGTAAGTTATAACTACGTTAGCCATTCCCCTAGTGTAGTCCTCCAACACTTCTTCAAACTCTTCCTGTTCGATCTCCATCTCCCTCGCCTCCCATTCAGCCTCTTCATCATAAGCAACTGTCTATTAATTTTAAAAAGACCAGTATAAGTATATCTACAGTGTACCCCAGTATAATTATAATTATTCGATTATAGTATCCCTTTGACCTCTAGAGTTCAATCACCGACGAATTAGGAATATCTATTAACTAAACCCTTATATCATTATGATTTGAAATTAATTCAAGTTATTTATCAGTTGTATGCCGTAACCATCCAAATTAAGGTAAGCATCAATTTAAACCCAATTGTAATTATTTGCATCCACCCTATTACTAATGTCTCAGATATTTAGTTTGTACCCATTTAAGATTAATTCATATTTTATAAATTTATGCTATCCCCAGTATAAATATAGGAAACCCTAATCTTTTATTATACGGTAAGAAATTCTAAGTAATTTCAGGTCGCGCAAGTTTGGAATAAAATTTTCCCCAATAGGAAGTTGACTAGCATCTAGAAAGGTAAACGTCTTGACGACGCCTTAAGCCGTAACCCTATTGGGAGAATTAACAGCCTGATCTTCTTATGATGTTTTTCTACTATAGAACAAAATGATCTTTAGTCAACCTTGCTCTATTTAAAAATTCACCAATTCTATGGCTTATCTAAACCTGCAAACCGCAACTCCTGATTCCTTAGTAAAGAGATAATAAACCAAAAGTGAGACTCATGAGTTATTGTTTGATAAGGAAATAAGTCTACAATTTCGAAATTGATTACCTGTATTGATGAATCATCACCAGTGTTCTAGTGAACTTTCCAACTCCTTTCGATCCCGAAACGAAAATGGGATCATACCATAATGAATTTCGTTAATTGACTGTTTCACACATCTTAAAGATATAATTATATGTGAATTATGGTAGACCGACTCACCAAATTAACCATTTCTTCAAATCAAAATCGTTAATTATTTCCAAAAGCTTAGTGATAGGATTTTAATACTTTTATTAACATGAATACTCCAGTAGATCATTCGAATAAAATAACATACATACCTAGAAGCTTCGATTTACTCGAATATTCTATAAGGGTGCACTCTTTTAGATTTTACATACCGCCTTAAGTAGACGAGTTTAGACTAAGAACCATTATGACTTCATGACACCTTGCCTTAATTTCACAAATCATTTCCTAGTAAGACTCCAAACATTAGTGATTACAACTTTATAAGCATAATCATTTAAATCAATTGAATTTTGTGTACTTTTATAAACATACTCCCAACACTAGTATCTTCATAGGTGTTAGTGATTTCATTCATAATTGTTATATAAAATCTAATTAAGGAAACTACTTTTTTCTCATTAATACACCCTAGACTACGTAAACTTCATATATTTATCAGATCCGAGTAATTCAAATGTATAAGATATACCTAGAGTAGACCCAATGTACCTTAAAGTATCCTTTTGCCTTGATATGTCTATGGTAGATTCCCTGGGATTATTTCTACAATATTATCCATCATAATTGTAGTAACCCTTAGTGAAATTTGCAAACCTGAGAACCAATCAAATCAATAAATGTATTGGAAACAACCAAAACTATTAGACATTATCTTCTTCCCTAGCAATACTAAATCCTACAAACACCTTACCCTTGTATTTAGGATGTTAAGTAAATATCACATAGAGATTCTAATTACATTTCCCTCAGTATATGAAATTTTAAATAAACCTCTTTAAAAATTTATCAACTACGACAAACCATCGATGTATTTTTCCAATTAACCAACAATGATTCCACAATCACAGTAAAACCATCCAGTTGCCCCTAGATTATCCATTACCAATAAAAATGCCAATGGAAGTCATAAACGTAAATTACTGTAACTCAACAATATGAACATTAATATTTATAGTAAACTTGATAGCTTTAGATAGAAACATACTTCTTTTGAGCAATTATGAGAATTCAAGGTAAATTTTAAAAAAACATGATTTACAATTCGATTATCATTACCTTTATGTTAGTTGAATTTCGGAAACCAATCTTTGATAGTTTGAATATAAAGTATCGACTTAAATTATAAAAAAGGAACTTATACTTTCCAAATTTCCTATTGTACCCAGATGTAAAATACTATTGTTTCGATATCAACGTACAACCTATAGTATTCTCTTACCAATATTTTTTATATATAAGAATGATATATATTTTGTGATGTGAACTTCATATAACTCAACTATACATGAATCCTCATTACAAAAAAACCTATTTCGACACCTAATACATGCAAAGCTCGTAAAAATGCCAATATATTATCTGAAACACGTTTTGTTTTCAATCCTAAATACATCATTAAGCTTTACACGATTATGTGGCAAAACTAATCACAAAAGAAAAACTTTGGTACATTTGTCATAACTACGTGATAAACCTATATACCTCAAAACTAACAAGTCAATAAGTTATCGTTTTGAATATATCATATACCTTAGACGATATAAACACTATGAAAATTTGAAACTTCGAAAATATAGGAATTTTGATGATGATTTTTTTTAAAGATAAATAGATTGTCACGACCCACATTTTTATTTATTATTAAAATCATTTTAGTGAATTGTTTACTACTCAATGTCATCTCTTACTATTATAAATCTCTTACTATTATAAAATGTAAAACAAGACATTAAAACTCCTCTCCAATCAGCCTATTCAGACTGGCAAACTCAAGAATCCACCTCTCTCTTCCGTCATTTCATATTCTCAAACGTTTATACGCATTTATTTTTCTGTCGATTCATTTCCCCACCTGATACCATTTAATGTCCAATTCTGTCTACCTTAAATGACCAATACACCATCCCCCTCTCTCTACCGATCCATCTCTGTCACCCATCCACTAATACGTTAGTATTAGAGGTTTAATAGGTCATTAATGCATCTAATTCTCATCAAAGAAGCGCCTATCGTCATACCCGATCCAACCTCCTTCAGCCCCATGTCTAAATGATTTTCGACTCTCCATCTTCTCTCAAGACATGTAATCGCTCCTCTGTACACAATGAGTGAAACAGCTACAACTTTTGACCTTTCTCCCTTCCATCTCTCCATATGGTTTCATTATTGCAATGGAATATGCAAAGTTTTGACAATTGTGTATATATTTGGAGATTTCATGAAATGTGAGATGCAGTCTTCTTTCGGTAACTATTCTCTCTACTGTATAGATTTTTCCCCAGTCATTTTGGATCGAAATGTTTATCAGTTTTTTTTGTTCAGGAATTAGTTCTTTTCACTTATTTATCCCCACAGATTTTATGTGGACGATTATGTAATTATTTTTTCCCCACATTCTCTATGTTGATGCTTATGTAATTTTTTACCCCATGTGCCAGATCCTTTGATATTGGAAGCATGTCGACTTATCCGGCTACCGAATCAGGTATATCCCACTTTTATGAATGTGTATGTATGGTGTATGTATTATGAGAAAACATATATGAGACTGTCTATATGTTGGATGTAAAAATGTTTGCTTATTTTTTTTATTATGTGGATCAATTTATATTTTTGAATGTTTCAAAATCTTATATGCTCATGTATGTATGTATGATGTTTGGTAAAATTTCTGGCTGAAAATTTTGTTTCATTTTTATACTATGTGATGCAATTTATATTTTAGTATTGTATAGTATTCAATATAGGTGAGGGAAACTACATTGAAGATCAATGACAAGTTTAGGATACACCCGTCTCTAATAGCAATTAAATTTACCCTATTTTTTACTTATCGTTGTGTCCTGCGTTAAACTGACCAAGTAAAAAATATATCTATTTACATTTTTTAATTTTTTAATTTTTTAATTTTTTAATTTTTTAATTTTTTAATTTTTTAATTTTTTAATTTTTTAATTTTTTAATTTTTTAATTTTTTAATTTTTTAATTTTTTAATTTTTTAATTTTTTAATTTTTTAATTTTTTAATTTTTTAATTTTTTAATTTTTTAATTTTTTAATTTTTTAATTTTTTAATTTTTTAATTTTTTAATTTTTTAATTTTTTAATTTTTTAATTTTTTAATTTTTTAATTTTTTAATTTTTTAATTTTTTAATTTTTTAATTTTTTAATTTTTTAATTTTTTAATTTTTTATTTTTTTAATTTTTTAATAATAGCCTTCTTTACAATGTAATGTTTATGAGACTTCAATATCCAAATTAATAACCATGTTCAAATTGTATTGATTTCTACATTAAAAAGGCTATTTGTGTTGTAGACAACTTTCATCAGTGATACCTTTCCGGAATTCCTCCTAATTATAATATATGTTTGGGTTGTTCAAGTTCCATATAAATTCTTTTATTTTGTATAATTGTCGGAACTACAAAAAAATTGTTTGTTGTAAAGACCATTGGCGTAAGAATGAGGCGACTGATTGAGCCACATCCTCTTCGAAAAAAGTAAGTTACGGGTGCTCAGTGTTGTATATAAAACCCCATAATGATATAGTAACTGTTATAACAGTAAGAAAATTAATTTCATTGTCAGAACAAAATAAAAAATAAACGTTTATTCTTTATTGAGGTCATCTTTTCCTAATGTGTGTAGTAGCGTGCACTTCTGCGATTGATATCTGTGAGAGAATACGTTGTAGTTCCTCGATTTTCATCAAGCAGGGTATGTGTGGCTTATAGAGAGGGAGATAAGGAAGATTTGGAAAAAAGGATATAAGATAAATTCAACGTTGATTACCTTTGTTAGTCTTCTCCATCCTCAAGCTCAATGTTCGTGAACAAGCAGTTTAAACAGGCCCAAGCCTAACAAGCCCCACTTATTGAGTTCTACCTCACTCTTTGTTCCCAACTGATACAAAAATTGTCTTTGTTGCATTACATGGATGAAAACATATGTTAATTTTCTACCAACTGTAAACAGATGTTACATCCAAGGATGTTAAAAAATCTGGTCCTGTAATATTTCCAAGGCAATTACATTAATCAAAGTATATGATATGAAGTCGTGAATGATGGGGATATATAGAATAAACCATTTTGTATATATTTATATTCCCCCCATCCCTTCATGTAAATCATACTGGAACAATAATGTAGGTTTCAAAGTAAAAGAACTATTTCTATTTTTAGAAACATGGATAGTTGGGGAGTGTAGTTTATCCTGAAATTATATTGTGCCGTCTTCCAATTAGAGGTGACATGGCAGGAAGATATTGAAATGTTGCACAATTCATGTCATGGCATAAATGGGAGAATATATAATGCTATATAAAGGTGGTTTCAAGCTCATGTGAGCACATTTTTAGCAGATAGTGGAGAAAGGAATTAAATAACCTAAAAATTCAAAAGAGGAAAAGTTTTATCCCTTCTTGAAGGCACATACAAACATTATATGTGAAGTTCATGTTTCAGCGCATCGCGAAATATTCCGAATCAGAAGCACATATTATGTTTAACACCAGCATTGATGCTCAGGTTTGTACATTATACACAAAATTTTTAGATCACATATATCTATTCAGCGTATTGTTAACGGAAATCTTATATATCTCAGCAAATCATGGCAACTACTGAATCAGAATTGCAATGATTGGCAACTGAAATGTCAACTACACAGTTACATACAAGGGCCAATTTTTTTTAATTATCTAGACATCTTTCATGTATTCATATCGTATATATTGGTCTTTTCTTTTTGGATCATCTTGCAATCATATACAGTAACACGTATATGATTGCAAGAATGACTTGCAAGAAGAAGTAATTACAGTCCAATATGTGTTACTGATGCCTATTATTATGGAGATGAGCATACCATTTAAAACTTCCTTAACTTCTTAAGATATGAATTTGGAATTTTGACTGGAACTTTTGTTTGCCTACTTGCTGATTTTCATATAATTTTTATTTACTTGGATACTTAAAAAAACGTATAGATCTAAAATCTACAAAATTAGATGTATTATTCTTTTGGTGCAATGTTAAAAACACCTAACATATATAGAAATTGAAAAAGAAAAATGCTAATGTTTTCCCTTAGCAAGAAAAATGTGTTTCAAAGAACATAGCAGAACATGTTTTTGGTCATAAAACAAACTTGCTGTTTTAATTCTTGGGAACAAATTAGGAAGCTCCAATAACCATATGTGGATCCTCTCCAATTTCTACTTTGGTAAAGACAATCACTTTATGTGACTTTTTTCGGTCCTTACCCAAAAAATAAAAAAAAAAATCGAATATTCATTCTCAAATAAACATGTAATCTATTTTTCAAATTGAATATTACCAAATGTTCTATGCATACATGAATATATTTAATTTACTTTCAAACAATTTCAGAATTATGCTGTTAAATTTTAACCTCAACAATCATAATTTCATCTTAATTTTTTTTTGTAGTACAACAAATATAATTTAAATGGCCTTGGAACATTATCAAAATCAACTTTTATACTTACTAACATGGGGCATGTTCTTAATATGTTTACTAACGCCCTGCATTACCCCATTGTATAATGCAAATTCTTATTCATTTATACTTACTATTATACGTACAATAAATTCTAATAACTGTTTACATTAACTAAATTGATTCATGTTTCATGTTCTGAATATGTTAACTGACGCCCTGCATAACCCCATTGTATAACTTCTTATATATTCAACAATAAGATACAACCTTAAGTTGAGATTTAATAACAGTTTATTCAAATACAATGTTTTACACTGATTTGCAGTTGAGACGCTTGATGAATTTGATTCTTTATTATCTTGACAATCAAAAGGAAATTTTTAATCGGGAGCTATCGATGTTAACATATCTCTATTTTACTTTACAGTCTTTGCCTTCTTCGAGCTGGATGAATATGTTTTTTAAAAGTTTAGACTTACAAGCAAGATTTACAAATTTAGAGGTTCTTATCTTCTATTGAGACTAATAAGACTGGGGCACCAAAGGTTGAGGAAAGTGAAGAAAATCACTAGCTTTACCACACTCAAAATGGTCCTGCAAAAGGTCATGGTAAGGTTCGTAAAGTTCTCATCCATTAAATTCGTTGAATACAATTTTCTTCTTCTTTGAATTCTTATGAGTTATGGAATCTGCTTATTAACTTTAGGCACAAGCTGAGGAAGAAAAAGTTAGTCATTAAAACGCATTATTCATAGAGCTTCATATGGTAAGATACTGCTCATAATTCATTACACATAATCGAAAAAACTATATATATATATATATATATATATATATATATATATATATATGTGTGTGTGTGTGTGTGTGTGTGTGTGTGTGTTTCCTTGGTAATAATTTAATTATGCCGTTTGAGATAATTATGTAGTTTTACTAAATTAGGACAACTACGGCATATACAATTTGAAGGCGCTGCGATAAATTGAAGATAATACAACGAAAACTTAATCTAAAATGGATGCTGACGGGGCTGGGGTTTGACGGGTAAAACCACAAATACATCAATACGAGGACAAGTAAACACGGACGGGCAGGCATGAGCTTGAAATGAACAAAACCATTCGATTTTCAGCCCACTGTTCATTACTACAGCACAATTGTATAGACCATCATTGTTCGACACAGAATCTATTAACAGGCAACATATTCTAACGTCGTCATTCCATTTTGAAGTAGCCCATTGCATTCAATTAATAGTTTAGCATCATCACATTACTTGCTTTCAATGATCTCCTGCATTCGATACGTGCTTTTGTTTACCACTGTATAATTATCCTAATATTCTTTAAACATAATCACTAAGGTATGAAATGATGGACTATCGTTCATATTGATATGGACAAGATACCTGACATGCATTTTCTCCAAAAAATTAATAATGCATCTACTCTTAACATGTATACAACTGTTATTGTCAATCGTTTTACCTGCTGCCCAAGGGAAAATTCATCCTGCTCAATTTCAAATAAATATTGACTATGTGTTGTCATCGATTGCTGGTACATAACACACTTTAATGGGACAAAATTCAATTGTTATTATTAGCTCTTGCGTCCCATACCACTCCAGGCCTCCGACAACTAAAATTTCCAAAGTGAAAAATGCCCGAACAAGGTGAAAATCAAAGTGAACCTTCTATTAATCTATATTCAGATTGCTGAAATTTTGGTGGTTGTGTTAAAAGTGAGATGGACAATAATGATGATTTCACCTTTTGTCAGGTGGGACGCCCCGTCGCCATCGACGAAGATGGTGTTGAGGCACATGAAGCTGTTCCAGATGTTAGCAGTATCAATATAGAAGATGAATTTGCAAAAGGCGCGGGTAGTGATCAGAATAGTGGTTAGTGTGGAAAGGAAGGTTGGCTAGGGATACTACCTCACAGAAGTAAGAGACACTTGGTTCTTTGAACTTTAATTTCATTGATGCATCAAAACAACCCAGTGCCCCAACCAAGCAAGCATCATCAGAAGATGTTTATCAATTTAAAGCTTCACAGACATAGAAGACTCCTATGAAAAAACCTGCACATCGGGCAAAGGTTCCATTCGAGAAGGGGTATAGCCAAATGGACTGGCTTAAGCTTACTCAAACTTATCCTAACTTGGTAGGATTAAAGGGACAGTCAAATAAGAGGCTTATATCTTTGAAAGAAATAAAGCAACATCAAACAGAAGGCTCCATGTGGACTATTCGTAAAGGACATGTTTACAATACATGAAGTTTCATCCACGATGGATTATTGAATAATTCCTCTCTTTTTAATCATCATGACAATGACTTTTTTACTTACTGCTGAATACATTTTTCGATCTCAATAAAAATTGCGTTATGTGTTATATTTAATTGAATGTATTCATTACCATCTTTTATTTTCAGATTTCCTATTCTACTATGCTACTTAATCCCTCATTTCAATATAGTTACCAACTTCTCTATGACAAAACAATTATATTTCGTTCTACACATGTACACCTGCGCATCGCGAGTTATATGCTAGTTTATATTATACCTCTAATACAATAATATTAGAGGTATAATGAGAATTTAATACTTTAAAGGGCCCTGTACGTATTATTTAATGTCTCTTCGTATATTACATGACCATTCCCTCTGCCAATCTCACCCTTTCATGTTTTTGTAATCTGTTCATTTCCTCCATCACGTGCTCCGTCCTTCAATCTTCTTTCATCTCCCATTTAAAAACTCCCTCCATCATCTCCCACTTTATTCGCTCTCTCTTTCTCTCTGAACTCAAAAACCCAGATTATAAACATTATTGAAGATGACGCTAAATGTGTTGGACACCACCATATCAAGCTTCAACGATATTTTGGACAAGTTCAAATCGAAAGCCCCCAACAACAAAGCCAATTTTATCCTCTTATTGGCTGATAATGACCCTTCAACCCCTCTCAGTTGGTGCCCTGATTGTGTGAGAGCTGAACCTGTTATAAATTCATACGAATGGGATTGTTTCTAAAAGCAATCATAGTCTCATCATCTGATAAACCCCATCTCCTGTAAACCTCCATTTTATGATCCCAAATGGGTGCAAATCGACCAATACCAAGCTGTCACATCTAAACCTCAACCATCATATATCACTGATATATCAGTGAAAACCATATAAAAAATGGGTAACAACATCCTAACATCTGGGCGACCAAAAAGACAACGATTGTAGGAGATGACGAATTTTCTCCTGCATAAAAAGCAACGGATTTAAATAAACCCTGATTTTTGCAGGCGTATTGTACAAAGTTGTAACTCAAACTCTAATTTTCTCTCTCTCTACTGCTCAGAGGTTTTTTCCATCTCTCTCTTTTTTTTTTATTGAAGCAGCGAGTGGAGAGACGAACTCGAGCATGAGTCAAGTTTCTGACCAGGGTCAAGTTAACCTCTCCTTAACCGTTGGATAAGTAAGAAGTGGATCGATAACGCGGATGAAATAGATAGTGGAAATTGGGGAGTGATGTGTTTGTTTTCCAGAAGGACGTATAGACTGGGATACCAAAGGGAGAGATTGGTGGTGTAAAATATCAGGTATGTTAGGGGTATGATGCTGGAATTTCATGATATTCCAATAAAGCCATGGTCTAAGGGTTAAGCTTTGCTCCATGTGCAATTTTTTTTTATCTCATGTGGTATAAATAAATTTACACACTATAATGTCGAAATACTAGCAAAATAAAACATTGTTTCATAAGTATTACACTGTATGTTTGCTAATTTGTTTGTTCGATTTTCTTTTTTCTGTGAAATTTTTAGATGGGCCATTCTCCGAAGAAGACTCATGTAAGTTTTTATTTTATTATGTCCATCAAAATGATTAAGATGTTTATATATTTTAATTTATTTGTAGTGTTTATTTTTTTATTTTTTGTTATCTAGTTCAAACACATAATACTCATACTCATGCTTATGTTCATGTTCATGTTAATGAATATTCTGATGCTTTTGAGTAGAGCATAATATATATTTTCTTATGAAGTTTATGCCAATTGATTAATTATTTCAATTGTTTTATCACGTACAAAACTATATGGTTTTGCAATGACTTAACAATTTTCAGTCTCAATATGTTTTTTACTCTTATTCATTTTATTTTATGAGAAAGGCTTTCAAAAATAATATCATCATATGAAAAAATGACCTCTAGATGTTCAATTACAAATCATGAAGATGTTCCCATTGGACACTCATTTGGAAAAAAATTTAGCATCAACTAGATTTTTATAGGGTAGTGCGAATATTAACATTAATCAATTTGTCATCAACATTTAGTACAAATTTACAATACATGAATCACTTCAAATTTTTAATGCAAGGTTACATGAAACATTAAAAAAAGCGCGATCTCTTATAGAGAGCTTCTATATTTTAAAATTGCATATCCACATGGAATATGTATTGATGTTTCGATTCTAACAAAGTAAGCAAAGAGAAACTTTCATATATATATATATATATATATATATATATATATATATATATATATGCAGTGTGCGTGTATATGTGTTTAAGTTCACAAATTCTATTATTTTATCATATGGGTTCTTAATTGTTCATTTTAAACTACAACAAAACAAATTATTAAAAAAATCATGTGTAAACGCCCGCGCATCGCGTGGGTTCGAGTAACATTTTTCCTACAAATTATTACACATAAAATACCCTGTATGTTTAAAAATAAATTCTTTTGTGTTTACGAAACAAAGTTCGTATAAAAATTTAACAAAATAAGAAAATAAAATCCAAAGTTAGTTTTAACACGAATAAAAAGTTTTGTTGTAAAAAACATAAACCAAAACATTAAGGGTATAAAGTTTAACATTTGGTTTTAAAATTGGAGTTTGATAACTAAGTTCGTTTTACATAAAACATTTCTTAATAAGTCATATCATAACATTTTTATCCCAATAGATCATATTTATACATATAGTGAATATTCACTATTTGTTTACAAATAAGATCTATTGGACCAAAAATCTTTTTTCATGGAACCTATTGGAGCAAAAAAAAAATGATAAGACCTATTAAACTGCATACTTAGTAAACAAGACTAATCGGTAAAAAACTCGTTTTAAAACCTTAAGGGATGAAAGTAAAAATGATAAAATCAACAAAAATATTCAGATATTGTGTTCTTCATTAGACCGCCCTATCCTTCTTCCCCACCGTTATTTTTTCCTGCTATGAATACATAAAAAACAAACAAGAAAAAAAGAACGAGAAAAAAAAACATCTTTGCTCCTACCAAAAGCAAGGCTACGAAAACAGTTAGGGAAAAAAAAGGGTAGGCCCTTTTTTGAAATCCAACACCAATCAACATGAAACCTTATAAAAGAATATCCTTCTTTCTCCTCCCCAGTCGAAACCACAATGGTAGAAAGCTTAAAATGGGTATAACTTTCTTCCTACTGTTTTTGTTTTTATATATACCCGAATATACATCTCTATATGTACAATTTATATATATATATATATATATATATATATATATATATATATATATATATGGCCGATTTTGAGATTGCTAAAAATTGACAAGGCCCCGTGCAAAAATTATAAAATAGGCCATTTTTATGTGTATACGTATAAAAAAGGGTCCTCAACATACGAGTAATAACAGATGAAAATTGCCACTTCAACCTAGACACCATATTAGAATAGAGGCCATTTAACTAAATTTCATAGTAATGAATTATAAATCCTAGACGCCGCCGACGGTCTGATAGGCCCTCCGACCACGCACACCCCAAATCAACACTACAAACAACCTCCTACGATGTCTAACCATACCCCTAAACCTTCCATCTCCCTCCCCTTGATTCTGCCACCACCTGAACCACCAAATACCATACCCATGGTACCTGGTACATAGCCGATCTTGCCTGCAGGATTATCCACCCAATAGCACTTATCCGATCCAGCTTTATGTTGCTGCCCTCGTATATGGAAAAAATTTATTAACTTCCCTCCTACGAATCCGGCTGCCACCGGGTCTGAACTTACTGGAACCCATGCTCAAGCCAACCTGATGTAGCTCCTTATTTATTCCCTTCTTGGGATACAGATTCATCTATTGGTGATTACGACTCGGAGGACGAAACCTTGAATGATGAAATGAATTTGGACAGTATTCGTATCGTGATCATTTTGAATTCGGAACTTCAAATCCTCGGAAAAAAACGGCAATCGTCCCTCATCATAAAATTATTGGGTAATTTTTTTTCTTTCCAAAGACTTGTGCTTCGTCTATCACACTTGTGGAAACTACAAAATGGCATTTTTATTACAGATTTGGGAAATAATTTTTTCCTTGTTAAATTTTCTTCCCAAAAATATTACACCTCTGTCATTTCTGGAGGTCCATTGTTTCTAGAGGATAATTATCTATCGGTTCAAAGATGGCAAAAGAATTTTTGCCCATCTAAGGCGACTATTAAACATATGGGTTTATGGTTTCAAATTCACGAATTGCCAATGGAATACTATGATATGAATATTCTACATCGTATCGTTGTGTCCTTGGAAAAACCACTCAAGATTGATATCCATACTGAGTCAGAGGGATGGGCTAGGTACGCTCGAATCTGTGAGGAATTTAACATTGAAAAACTGTTGCCACAGAAAATTAAGATTGGTCGAATACTGTAGAGGGGGCTTGAAGATAATCTTGAGATTAGGGACAAACCCCTAATTAGCAACAGTGTTTGAGATTAAGCAACAGAGGCAGCTCAAGCGTGACAACTCAGCGAGGCAGCCTGGCGCGGTAGCTCATATTTTAGCTTGTTGTATTAGTCATATTGTATTTTCACTATTGATGACTGTAAGCTATAACGGTTACAATGACGTAACGATAATAATGAATGAGTTTGTCTGAGGTCAAATGGTACTTACGAGAGACCAGGCTAGGCAGGGCCTGGAAGAGCTTTCATGCTCTATCAAATGATCGCACCGTGGGAATTTTAGAGGGACTTGGTTTGGAGGATTGAGAAGTAAGGCACCGCTGGGGCTTGTCCTGACCATCTTAGATATACCTGGTAAAACACCGAAGGACCCTGACCGTGGAACCCCAGGCGGAGCAGCTTGGAGTTCCATCGGGCGTTGAGTTACGAACCAAACAACCCTCTACTTAATGTCACATCTATTGTAGGTGATGTCACTAGCCAGCTAAACAATGTCAGACCTGCACTTGAGTAAACCACCGTGGTATTTGGGGCTGTCAGGCAGTTGGTGAGCCACCTCTGCGATAACAACCCCCTGACACAGTGGTTAGGCAAAAGACATGTCTTGGCATTTAATGTTTATGACGTGGGGACAATTAGTGCATAAGGCATTTAATGTTGTGACATAAAGTATGAGGGATGTCTTTCATAGTCTTTAATGACTGAGTTACCTCGGGGGTGGTGTGGGGGGCTATTTAAAGAACCCAAGCACATTTGGGGAGAGAATGATCTTTTTGAGAACTCGGGAGTTATTACTAGAGATATACATCAGAGAGAGAGAGTTATTGCAAGCTAGAAGGTTTATACGCTTACCATTGTTATTTATTGCGAAGCTTTTAATGCTTGACAGAGATTCTTGAGGATGTATGGTGTGTTTCTACCTGCCTACCAAGGTGTATATAGGGTGCTCACTTCTCTCTCCCTCCACCTAAGTTACTTCTAAAGTTCATTACTATCTCCTGAGTTATACACGAGAGATTTGTGAGTTTAAACTGAGTTAATCTTTATTGGGTTTGTGTTTGTATGTCCTATCATTAATCCAAGGTCTGGGGCTAATTAACTTGTCATTACCATACTCGAAAGGGGTTACGCCTCCATCTATAATCTAAAGTACCCTCCTACATTTGGCGACTCCGCTGGGGAGGCATTCTTCTAAGCAAGGAGTATGGCGCAAGATAATGCTACTCGAAGACTCAACTTTGATGATATCCAGCACAATAAAGAACAGGCAGCGAGGGAGATGTCGGCCCTAAGGGAGGGGGCTCCTCGGATAGAGATACCTTTGGTTCCAATAGCTTCAGGAGTTACCGGGGTGGCACAACCTTCCACGAGCGCGGGGTTGGGACCCACCCAGATCTCGCTCCTCATGAGCAAGTTTTACGAGTTTTTACAAACTCCAGTAGCTTCAACTATGCTGGGGGGTTTGGAGGCTAATGCTTTCGTAACCTGGAGTAGCCCCGATAGCCCCACCAGGTGCAGGTATTGCTGGAACGACCCCAGCAACCATACCCTCCGGAGTATCAACGGCGCCAGCAATAACGATGGCTCCAGCTTTAGCAGGCGTTCTGCCTGTAACCCCATTGGTCATTGCCCCATCGCCCATGGAAGAAATGAGAAAGGAGATGCAAAAGGAGATGCTGAAGCTCATGCAGGCTTCCTCGCAACTTGTGGGCGAGATAAATTCGGTCTACGATGACTTCCGAACCCCTTACCCTCAGGAATACAACGACGAGCCGTACCCAAAAGACTATATTCCCCCTATCTTTGAAAAATACACAGGAAAAGGTGGCAACCCGAAGGAGCACATTAAGCGTTTCGTTGAACACTTAGGAGTATATTGTAATGATAAGAAGCTTAGGTTGAGGGAGTTTTACAAATCCCTAATCGACAAGGCATACACCTGGTACTCCCATTTGATTCCCAACAACGTTTCTACGTAGGAGGAGATGCATGTATTGTTTGTCCAAAAATTCTTCTTGGCAGAAGATGAGTTCACCCTGACCCAACTCAGTAGGGAGAAGCAAAGACCGGGAGAAGATGTGGTGGCCTATATTCGAAGGTTCATGGAAAGGTCCCTCGATGTAAGGGAAGAAGCCAAGGAAACCAAGTTGTTACAGATTTGTACTGAGGGACTACTTCCTGAGTATATTTGCCTCCTTATCAACGAGATGCGCGAGGGAACTTTTCCAGCATTCCTAAAATCCCCAAGAAACATCTCTTTGGTGGTACGACCCAACCCGACGGTGTCTCCCATGATGTTCAGGCAGCCGATGCAACCCGCGGGGGAAGGTCCCAGCCCCCACGGATAGGATACATCGAGAGGGAAGATGGGGGCAAGGCGCCGAGGAAGGACAACAAGAGAAAGTTTGGAAGAGACAGGGAAGACCCGCCACTGTTGCCTTATACGATAGAAGAAGCTGTGAGCTGTTATAATGCAATGGTTCAAGGCGGAACGGTTTATAAACCAAAAGGTGTGCCGGTAGAAGAACCCGATGCTGCGACGAGGGCTGATCCCAAATACTGTCTGGTTCATCGAAAGATCCAGCATCCAACAGAGAGCTGCTTCACTCTGTGAAGAATCATCGACAAGTACATAAAGGCGGGGACATTGCAAATCCCCCCGCAGAACATTAACAATAACCCACTCACAGCACATGGGGCCAATTTGGTGATGGCCTATGATGAGGAGGCAGAAAGAGAAGGAGGAGGGTTGACAATGAAGCAGAAGGAGCTCGAAGAAGCTCTGGAACATTGTACCACGGGAATGGCTAACGTAGTTTTAGCCTACGATGAAGTAAGCGCTAAAGACGTGGAAGACGTATACAACATTGAAGGTGGGGAAACGGACCCAATCATAGAGTATAGTGCAGTTTCAAAGTCTCTAAAGTTCACTTGGTTCTTCGATCAAGTAGGGATCCCGAAGGAGAGCAGAATGGAGATAACTCAGGCAATTTTGGACATTGCAAGAAGAAACGCAGTCCCCCCGCTAAGGTGGAGGGGACCCATGGCTAGACTGGTGAAGAAGTTCCTGTCAGAAGTAACCTTCAGCGATGCAGATAGAGCTGTAATATTCCCCCATAATAGGCCTTTGTATGTAACCTCTAGCGTCAACGGGGTTAGCTTTGCAAGGACTCTTATGGATGGGGGTGCTTCCATCAATATTATGCTAATCAACTCCTTCCACGCGACTAACATTCCGGAAGAAAGGTTGGTTCCCATGCCGTTGGTAATCTCAGGTTATGACAATCAATCTTCCAAATCTATGGGGTATGTGATTATCGAGATTGTGATGGGGAATCTGAGTTCCCACATTAAGTTCCATGTAATAGAAAGTGCAACTTCCTATCATTGACTAATAGGGAGAGTGTGGATGCACAACTAAGGGTTAGTTCCTTCAACTTACCATCAATGCGCCAAGGCAAATATCAAGGGAACAGAAGTGACCATTAGGGCTACGAAGAGGCCTTTCGCTATCGAAGAAGCACACTTAGTGGATGCGGTATTTTATACATAGCTGGAGGAGGATGTGCGGGTCCTGACAAGTAGAATGGAGGGAGCATGGGTTCCCTAGATTAGAGAGAGGATGGGGTCCTTAAAAGAGCAAGATAAAGAGGGTGGAAGTAGCGAAGGGATGAGGACCGAATAATCCCATTAGGTGATCCCTCAACCCCAAAAGATCCGGAAGCAACTCAAAGACATGATGAGGCCTAGAACAGACTCGATGGAGCATGAGGTCCCACGGAAAAGCGTGTTGAGCCGCTTCTCGGGGGAAAGAATCGCTGAGGCTTCTGGAGAGAAGAAGAGGAAGGTCGTGGCAACAGCTACCAGCAGGCAATGCAAGAAAATTATCACTGAAGAGGGAAAAGTGGTGTATCGCTTATTACGGTGTGAACGGGTGGTCGAAGAAACTAAGGATGAGGTTGACCCGGTGTATGAGTGTTTCTTGGTGGATCGACGGGAGCAGTGTATGGTGATAGACAACTCCAGCATACAGGAGTTCGTAGAAGATGTCGTCGAATAACCAGACTATATGGTAGATCAACCAAAGCCCCAGGCACAAGAGTTGGATCAGCTAAACTTAGCAAGAGAAGGGGAAGATCCAAGGCCTATCTTTATCTCGAAAGATCTCGGGGAGGAGAAACGAGAAACCTTGGTTAAGCTGATTCGTGAATTCATAGACGTTTTCACATGGAAGTACACTAAATTGGAAGGGCTGGATAAAGAAGTGAGCTGGCACAAACTGAACGTGATGCCTTCAGCTATTCCGGTAAAGCAGGCAACAAGGACTTACAAACCTGAACTAGACTTGAAGATTAAGGAGGAGGTCCAACGTTTATTGACAGTAGGATTTATCAAGCCAATACAACATCCCCTTTGGCTATCCAACATTGTGCCAGTGGGGAAGAAAGACAAAAACCAAATAAGGATCTGCGTGGACTTCAGAGACTTGAATAGGGCTTGCCCCAAGGTTGAGTTTCCCCTACCCTCCATCGACAGTTTAATAGATTCCACGGCTGGTCATGAGATGTATAGCTTCATGGATGGATACATGGGGTATAACCAGATCAAGATGGACCCCACCGCGCAGAGAAAACGGCGTTCAGAACTCCGTTGGGCAACTTCATGTACAAGGTGATGCCGTTTGGACTCAAGAACGCTGGAGCTACATACCAGAGGATAATAATGGCCATTTTTCATGACTTCTTTTATAAATTTGTAGAGTTCTACGTGGATGACTTGGTCATCAAATCGAAGAAGAAGGAGTTCCATCTGAATGATTTAAGGAAGGTGTTTGTTCGATGTAGGAAGTACAAATTGAGGATGAACCCATTAAAATGTGTGTTCGGAGTGATGATCGGGAAGTTTCTAGGCTTCGTGGTTGATCGACAAGGGGTGCAGATGGACCAGGATAAGCAGCAGGCGATCTTGGAGATGCCATGTCCAAAAACGGCGAAGGAGCTGAAGAGTTTTCTCGGTAAAGTCTCCTACCTTAGGAGGTTTGTGCCTGGATTGGCCGAAATAACACACCCACTGATGCAATTATTGCAAAAGAACATGAAATTCAGGTGGGAGGAGGTTCACCAAGAATCTCTTGCAGGGCTGAAGAAACTGATCGTTTCACCACGAATCATGGTTCCTCCCCAGGCAGGACTACCATTGCAGCTATACCTTACATCAACCATGAGGTCCGTTGGAGCTCTGCTGGCACAAGAAGTGGACGGGCAAGAACTGCCGGTTTACTAGCTCAGTAGGATCATCCATGGTCCGGAAGTCAGATACAGTAGCTTAGAAAGGCATTGTTTGGCCTTAGTATTTGTAGCGCAAAAACTTAGGCATTATATATTGTCGTTTACAATTCATATTGTAACTAGATGTGACCCCGTTAAGTATTTGCTTGCAAGAACCATATTGATCGGCAGGGCAGCCAGATGGTTCCTTATCCTCTCTAAATATGACTTGAAGTGCGTGGTCCCTCGCACAATTAAAAGCTAGGCGTACGCTGATCTGTTGGCCATCTTCCCTTCAGGAACCTTCGAGCCACCCAAGGAAGACATTCCAGGAGATTATTTACATGCTAATTATCTGGATACAACTGAGGAGGAATGGACAATGCAGTTCGATGGATCTTCGGAGGAAAAGAAGGGAGGAGCGGGGGTTATTCTTTCAAAAGGAATGGAGGAGATTTGCCTTTCCTATAAACTAGATTTCCCTTGTTCCAATAACGAAGTAGAGTACGAGGAATTGGTGATGGGGCTGTTGGAGGCTCTTCGAAGGGGAATTCGTTCACTCTGCATTAAGGGTGACTCGAACTTAGTGATTCAGTAAGTAAACGGAGAATATGCGTTGAAGCACATGAGTTTGGCGCCATACAGAACAATCATTCAGAGGCTTCTCAACCAATTCCATCGGACCAAGATCAGAAGACATCCCAGAATGATGAACCGCCATCCAGACGCCAATGCCACTATCGCCCAGAAGATATCACGAGGAACGATAAGACTATCGTTGTGATCCAAGAAGGACAGCTCCATCGGTGGTACAGTCAATACTACCGATGGAGGAGGACGCGAACTGGAGGGGAGAGATTAGGAAGCAACTGGAGTCTGGCGAAGGAGCTATGGGATTAAGAGAGTTGGCCCAATACTTTACGAACCAGGGAAATCTTTACTACAGAAATACTGGGGGATGGTTGTCAAGATGTATCAGCCCAGAGGAAGTAGAGCGAAAGTTGAAGAAAATGCACGAGGAGAACTGTGAAATGATTGAGATACCTCTATATAGGAGAATCCAAAGAGAGGGGTATTTCTGGCCTAGAATGAAGCAAGATGCGACGGAGCTGCAACGGAAGTGCAATAAGTGTCAGCTATTTTTTGAAGCAGCTGAGTGCCATTTTATTGAAACATAAATGGACTGGAGGCGGCCCTATATCGACTTCATTCAGGATGGAGTGGTCCCAGCGGAGAAAATGGATGCGATGGGCCTGAGGCGAAGGGCCCCAAGGTTTTACGTTCAGGAGGGGCAGCTTTATCGAAGGGGGTACGTCAACAGGCCATTGCGTTGCATCACGAAAGAAGAAGCAGCTGAGGTCCTTAAGCAAGTGCACGATCCAGCCCACATAGGAGGGGCCAAGTTATATGATCAGCTGATGACGTTGGGGTACTATTGGCCAATAATGGAGAAAGACTCTGCTGAGTTCGTCCAAAAATGCAAAGCTTGCCAACTTCATGGAAATATGATCCATGCCCCATCGGTAGACTTACACTCTCTATCAGCACCCTATCCATTTCATACTTAGGCGTTCGACCTAGTGGGGGAAATACACCCCTCTTCGAGAGGCAAGATATGGATACTGGTGACAACATAGTGTTTTACAAAATGGGCCGAAGCAATACCACTCAGAAGAGAAATGGATGGGGTAGTGAGCAACTTCATCAGAGAATACATTATTTGCCATTTTGGGATCCCAAAGGTTATTCTTTCAGATAATAGGACTCCTTTCGTCAATTCCGAAGTAACAATGCTCACGAACAAGTACTCCATTGTTCATCACACTTCAACGGTGGCGTACCCAAAGGGAAATGGTCAGGCCGAGGCAACTAACAAAACCTTGGTTAAAATTTTGGCCAAGATGATGGAAGACTTTCCAGGGGAGTGGGATGACAAGATACCAGCTGTTTTGTGGGCCTATCGAACAACCAAGCAGAAACCCACAGGATACAAGCCGTTCTCTCTTATTTATGGGGCTGAGGCAATCCTTCCAGTGGAGCTAGAAGTTCCCTCTGCTCGATATGCCTTGCTAAGTAGCATGCTCCCTCAAAATAGACATATACAGTTGGAAGCATTGGATAAACACAGAGATAATTCGATGCAACACTTTCAAATGTATACGAAACAACTCTCAAGGGCATACGATAACTTGGTGAGACCAAGGAAGTTCGTGGAGGGAGACCTCGTATTGAAATCAGTAGTGAAGCACATCAGGGGGATTCCTCTACTTAAGTTTGTAACCAACTGGGAGGGACCTTTCGTTGTGACGGCAGCTCATGATTCAGGTTATTGTTTAATTTCGAAGTTAGAGGAAGATAGGCCATTCAAGATTAACAATAAATGGCTGAAGGCTTATCATGTGTAAACAATAAAGTGTGAACCACTGTTATAACTAGCTGTTGTTATGAATATACAAGTTTTAATTACGATTTGAACTCAAGAATTACAGAAATGCAGAAATTTATAACATACAAAAGCAGTCACAACACATGGAAGAATTGGAAAAAATACATTTTTCATTCATAAACAATGGAGTATTACAAAAAAAAATTGGGAGTTATCGCCCAAGAATTACATAGATAGAAGCAGATGGAGGATATGTATACAAGAAGCAATTAGACTACAAGAAACGATAAATCTGAGGAAGAGAAAAAATCCCCAGGAAGGCCCGAAGAAGCTACTGTGAAAGACCGTTGGGAGTTAATAGAAACCTCCAGCCTCGTTTGCACTTATGTACGTTCGATGAGGAGTCTCTCGCGTTTCAGTTTGACCAGACACAAGGCTTCTTCAAAATCCTTTACCTCTTGATCCACTGTTTCCAAAAGGGGCGCTAATGCGACCAACTTAGCTTCCTCAGCTCGTTGGTCCTCCTGATGCTTTCGTAACACTTCCCTCTGGCCGATCAGTTGCTGGTTCTTCAAAGTCTTCAAATGGGTTATGAGCCAGTCAAAACGGAAACCATCACGCCCCAGTTCCCTCAGAAAACCCACAAATTGGTTAAGGAGGGATCTGGTAACGCTTACAGTAGGAGTACTAGAAATTTTAGCAACAACGGTCGCTGTGCCTTGAAGTCTGTGACTCATCACGTGAATATTGGAACGTAGGCAATCTAATGTGAAGGTATCAGGGTGACGATTCACCAGTTGTTCGATCACCAAGCGGTGGTTGGCAAGCATTTGAGGAGACTGTTGAAGCACCATCAGGCAGAAAGCGTGAGGAGCCAGGTCAGGAAGGGGAAGTTCGCACCCAGATTCGCTCTCCGCTCCAGCACCAGTCGTGGAACCTTGATCATCATGACCAGAGTTTTTTGAAATAGTAGGTTCCTGAGGAGGTGAACCTATAGGCGAAAGAGCTGGGGGAGAATTTTCTCGAGCAACCTGAGAAGAGGTAGAAGGCTTAATAAGTTTATGAAAAATCTTAACAAGCGTTTTCGTTGTTAAGTCACCGTTATAAGGTGGAGTTTATGAAAAATCTTAACAAGCGTTTTCGTTGTTAAGTCACCGTTATGAGGTGGAGTTTATGAAAAGCTTAACAAGCGTTCTCGTTGTTAAGTCACCGTTATGAGGTGGAATTTATGAAAATCTTAACAAGCGTTTTCGTTGTTAAGTCATCGTTATAAGGTGGAAGCTCATGAGAAATAACAAAAATATATATATATATATATATATATATATATATATATATATATATATATATATATATATATATATATACCTCAGTCACTACAGGGGCAAGAACGGGAGCCATTGTGGCAGCTACAGGGACAGGAACCGTTGGGGACGGGATCATTGCCTCAGAAGTCATAACGGGGTCCCTGGTCGCAGAAGCCTCAACGCTCGGCAAGACGCCCTCACCAACATAAGGCACCAAGGCAAGAATAGGGGGTTCATCGGGAGAACATGATGGGCTCCCAAACAAAGGCCCAACACGGAGGGGCGCAGAAGCACTAACCTTGGCCTTCACTGCATGAGGACCACCAAGATAAGTAGGTGGTACAAGATCAGGAGAAAACTGTGACATGAGGGAAAGTGTTAGAAAAGAGGAGTAAGTACAGAAAAAAAAAAATGAAGAAGTATCTCTAAGTGTTACTTACCTCGGTTATAGCATACAAAAGGGGAATGGCGGTCAGAGGTTTCATCAACATCGTTGGAAGAAGAAAGTTAGCTAACAACGAGGATGTTTCAACCTGGGGCACCCAAAACATCTCGAGGTTCAGCAAGATAAATAAATAAGAGGTGTGGGATCGAAAAGACACTATAAAAAAAATATACTGTTGAGGAAATCATACCTCGGGCTCACTTTCCTCAACAATAACAATGGGCAGAGGAACCTCAGGTGGAGTAGGTAAATTAGAGGGGACTGAGAGTGTTGACTCGGGTTACGTTACCTCTGGTGGAGAGAGTCACTCGCAGGCTCAACGACATCACCTCCCATAATAACTTCCCTAGCACGATGGGAGCCTGAACGGCGAGAATAAGTGAGCCCCATCATGGGGGAACGAGGAGGAGTCACATCGGTATAAGAAACACCGAAGCATCCCCCCACAAAAGGGCTCACGGGAGGACTGGGGGGGTTTGGTCTTTCCATTTCAATCCCCTGCACCACAGTTGTCAAGAATAAGTAAGCAAATGCAGCCTGCCTTAAGCAAAAAAGAGAATGAATAAATCAAGCATACATACCTCGGATCCAGAAGGGGAATGAAAAGATATGACCACATGCGAAGAAGGAGGAGTAGCAACAACAGAGGGGGCAGGAGTTCGATACACCTCAGGAGTTCGCTTCTTTTGAGACTTGGTACCTAGAGTCTTCTTCCTTGTCCCCGCTGCACCAGTACCAACATCTCGAGGAACCCTTGAACTCTTTCTCCTCCTTGCCGGTGGCTCAGTGGGATCAACCACCACTGGGGGAAAAGCAATCGAAGGAGGAAAAATGACGGCGTGCCATTGATACTCAGCATTAATTCGATCTATCTTCGCCTGGGCTTCCTTCCTTATGCGCTTATCCATCTCGGCAGACATGGGGGGTGGAACGGAGGCTATGGGGAGGGCTTCCACGGGAGTCTGGGGCTTCTGGAACTTAGAATTTGGCTTTGATGTCCCACTCTTGGCCGTTTTCACCTTCTTGGCAGGTGGTTGAGAAGGCCCCTCGCCGGTAGTAGCTTCAGTTGAAGGGGCAGCCTTCTTCGGAGCTGCAGGGGTTTTGGGCTTAGGCGTAGCAATTGGTATCATGGAACAAAGAGGGGGAAGCTCGGTGGGAGGCACCTTAGGGGTCGTACTTAGAGGGAATTCCACCCCAAGTACGGAGTTTCCTTTTAGCCCCAACTTTAAGGCAGAAAAAGAAGAAACGGGAGGATACACTGGATCTCCCTCAACGAACTCAGTAATTTCAGCCTGTTGTTTCGACCAGTATTTTATTGCAAACAGAGGGGTCACATCCCCTTGTCTACTAATGCTGGGAATGGTGACTCGCCCAGCCATGGTAGAACTTATCCCCCATGCAGCGGTAGAAGAAAAAAGAGAACACGCCTCGCTAAAGGAGACCTTAGGGTATAACGATTGAAACACTGGGCGTGGAGCCCCCTGGTCAAACCCAAACTGGCGGCTGCATCGGTTGGGGTTATAGTGCTCACTAGTGTATCCCCATTCGGTGTAGGAAGGCAGTTATCCTGGGGAGAACATAAGGACCACGACCAATGAGGGATTCTTAATATCCATGGTAGGGGCATGTACCACTCTTGCTTCGTGTTGAAAAAATCCACAAGTGTGAAAGAAGATTTCCTCCTGATAAGGCCTTATGACAAAGTTCTCAAAACGGTCAATCAAAGATATTAAATCCTTTCGGCTTTGTCTCCTATGATAAATAAAGGACCGTGGAGGCAGAATTATCTCCCCCGAAGGAGGGCAGTTGGTTTTGGCTGCTACGGCAGGGAAACGAAAGTAAAGGAAGCCAGTTAGAAGGACGCCGTTGGCAAAATTGGCCAAGTTATAACGGCCAAGTGATCATTCCATGTCAAACAAAGTCCTGTCCAGTCAAGTGTAGAGGGATCCCAAGGCAATTGCAACCAGTGGAAGCTTTATGACCCGGGCCAAACGAAGGGACATATTGATAAGGTTCCTTCGGGGCTGGTCATTGGGTTTTCCCATCAAAAGGAAACGGGAGAGAATCACAAGAATATAGGCAGGAAGTTCCAACAGGGTACCTTGACCAGGAGCATCTGTTGAAGAACTGCCTTCACCAGAACCCTTGAAGAAATAATTAATCAAGGGAGAGAAGGTAGCTTTGTTAGACGAACCAATGCAGCTTCGGTATATACGATCTAACTCCAAACGATCGGCAGTCTCTTGAGCATCAAGAGCCTCATCGGTATAAGGCTTATGACCTATTGTATCGAGGCCCAAGAGCTCGCACACGTCTTCCAAAGTTACGGTGAACTCCCCCCACGCAGCGATGAACGTATAAGTAGTAACATTCCATCGAGAGACTAGGATAGGAAGAGCAGCATTGTTCTTCGAAAGAGTGAACTCACCAAACCATTTAGCCCATTGCAGCCCAAGCTTGGTGAGAATATCAGCGTAAGAACTTTGCATATGGGAGCTCCAGGCAGCAAAGTGAGCAGGAGATCCCCCGGGCACTTCGAAATCAATATGGGACCATGGGAAGTCCCCTCGCTCCAAGCGAAATCGCAGAGTCCCCTCTGGAGGAAGAAAGCCCCACTCAGAAGAATCTTCGTCTTCATCACCCAACAGTAAAGCATCAAACTTAGAAGAAAAATGCACAGTCTTGCAGGCAACAACAAAATCATCACCTTCTCCAAAAATAGGAGAACGACGATAAAACCTTAGCTGTTCCTGGCGGGCAACACTCAAGGCGGAGGCAGAAGTAGTGGTGGTAGACGGAGCACCGGTAGCAGAGATAGCAGGGTTGCGGGAGGATGCCATGGCAAACGACGATAAGATAGCAGAAAAGCTTCAAGTAAGAGAAATGGAAGTTAACGAGAATGGAGAAACACGAGCACCAGTGGAGATAGGGATGCTAATAGAAGAAAGAAGTCGGGAGGTACGAGCTCAAAACAACAATGGAGTTCTCACAGTTTCTTTTCTCTCTCTAAAGACAATGAAATCTTGAAGACGATGAAAGCAAAGTAAGAGAAAAGAAACGTTAAGTGTTGGATATGGACGTTTGAAATTTTGAGTTTGGCGTTTAGATTTCCCCACCCTCGCACGTGCGCGGCCGCCTATAATCATTTCACATGAACACGTGGCACTTCGGGAAGTACTTTGGCAGTTGAAAAGATAGCGCCACGTCATTAATGAAGTGACGCATAGAGAACAGGAAGCATTGCCTTCTCCAACAAGCTTCAGTTTTGGCGCCAGAAATTTTTGTCAGGCATATCCAATGAATTTCTAAAGAAGAAGATCCCACATGTCCAAACGATTTTTGAACACAATGAAGCACCACGGGGGATAATTTCATTTAGTACTAATCTAAACGAGTATTTGAGAAGGCTACTTGGTCTTTCGGAAGAACTTCACATATTAAAGCTAGAACGGTTAAAGATCAACACGAGGAAAAAACGACGATGTCTCTTCGCCCCAGCCCCAATGAGAATGGCGCTTCGACTTCGATAAGGTTCATTTGATTGAGAAGTTTCGTGTAGGAATTTCCTGTTCTCATAAAAAATCACTCCACGAGGGGGAAAATGTAGAGGGGGCTTGAAGGTAATCTTGAGATTAGGGACAAACCCCTAATTAGCAACAGTGTTTGAGATTAAGCAACAGAGGCAGCTCAAGCGTGGCAACTCAGCGAGGCAGCCTGGCGCGGTAGCTCATATTTTAGCTTATTGTATTAGTCATATTGTATTTTCACTATTGATGACTGTAAGCTATAACGGTTGTAATGACGTAACGATAATAATGAATGAGTTTGTGTGAGGTCAAATGGTACTTACGAGAGACAAGACTTGGCAAGGCCTGGGAGAGCTTTCATGCTCTATCAAATGACCTCACCGTGGGAACTTTTGAGGGACTTGGTTTGGAGGATTGAGAAGTAAGGCACCATTGGGGCTTGTCCTGACCATCTTAGATACACCTGGTAAAACACCGAAGGACCCTGAGCGTGGAACCCCAGGCGGATGAGCTTGGAGTTCCATCGGGCGTTGAGTTACGAACCAAACAGCCCTCTACTTAATGTCACATCTACTGTAGGTGATGTCACTAGCCAGCTAAACAATGTCAGACCTGCACTTGAGTAAACCACCGTGGTATTTGGGGTTATCAGGCAGTTGGTGATCCACCTCTGCGACAACAACCCCCTGACACAGTGGTTAGGCAAAAGACATGTCTTGGCATTTAATGTTTATGACGTGGGGACAATTAGTGCATCATGCATTTAATGTTGTGACATAAAGTATGAGGGATGTCTTTCATAGTCTTTAATGACTGAATTACCTCAGGGGTGGTGTGGGGGGCTATTTAAAGAACCCAACCACCTTTGGGGAGAGAATGATCTTTTTGAGAACTCGGGAGTTATTACTAGAGATATACATTAGAGAGAGAGAGTTATTACAAGCTAGAAGGTTTATACGCTCACCATTGTTATTTATTACGAAGCTTTTAATGCTTGACAGAGATTTTTGAGGGTGTATGGTGTGTTTCTACCTGCCTACCAAGGTGTATCTAGGGTGCTCACTTCTCTCTCCCTCCACCTAAGTTACTTCTAAAGTTCATTACTATCTCCTGAGTTATACACGAGAGATTTATGAGTTTAAACTGAGTTCATCTTCATTGGGTTTGTGTTCGTATGTCCTATCATTAATCCAAGGTCTGGGGCTAATTAACTTGTCATTACCATACTTGAAAGGGGTTACGCCTCCATCTATAATCTAAAGTACCCTCCTACAAATACTCCATTCTTTGGTGTATGAATTAAAAGCTGAAATTTGTTTATCATGTGGGATTGTCGAACATAATCTTCACAACTGTCCTCGTAAGAAATTTACCAATGCCTCTACTTATAACTCACCTCCATTGGAGCCACAATGGTGTATTGTTACACGGCATCCTCCCCACCGTCGGGCTCGTGCTTCGAAGACTGAAACCATCATGAATTCTATACATTCATATGGCCACTTTGACCCGACTATTCTAGTACCTAACAATGATTTGCCTGAGCCACATCCCAGTAAGCAACAAATTTGGAAACCAAAAGATAAAGTGTTGCTTTCCACTTCTCAAGGACACAATGATGAGTTCATTTCCCACCATGAAGAAATCCCCCTATCAACCCCTATGGTTCACCTCCACTCCAACAGCAGAGGAATATTGGAATGTATCGCACATCCTCTGACTCCCTCATCCATCATGATATCCCAAGCAATTGAAGACTCCACCATGTGTAGGCCACCATCTCCTATTCAGGAACTTTGTCCATCTATTTGTGAAGGAATTTTTTTTCCTGCTTCGTCAGCCTTTCCTTATGTTTCTACTTTAACCCCTGTCATTGTACCTACTTCTCCTCAGACCTTACCTCCATAGGAAAAATAAACCGGAGTACTTAATCACCGAGAGCAACAAATACCAACCACCCCACCCCATGACCCTGCACCCTCACCTCCAGAACTAACCTTACCACCAGGATTTGAATTTTCTGCCCCACAGTCTCCCACATCCATTGTTGAACAACTTTCGAAGTGCCCTAACCGGTTGGGGCCACACTCAACAACCAAATCAGCAGTGCACACCCGAAAGAGACAGGCTTATTCAACAAGGGCCAGATACCTTACTACTCCATCCTCTCTTTCAGGCATTATATGCCTCTCACCCCCAAATCCTAAGAACCCACATACCTTTTGCAGCCGCACAACTCAGGTCCGGTTGACCATAAACACAATATTGATTTAAATGCATCACATTCACCCCTCCCCAAATGACGGATATTGTTTGCTCAACCCCATCCCCCTAAACGAATTTGTTTACAGTGGTCGGGGGTGAAACTGGAGGAGAACTCACCAATATATGCATCTCTTGAAGATCCTACTTTGGAATGCTAGAGGGGCCAGTAGGCCAAATTTTTATACAGAAACCATGTCATTTGTTTGTTCAAATCAGCCTCACATATTGGTTATCCTGGAAAATCGAATGGATGCTCAAAGATTCACTTGTGAGATTCGTCGTCTACCTTACCACAATCATGTCGTCTCTCCGACTATAGGTCAATCAGGTGGGATTTGGGTGCTCTAGGCAGACGGTCTGATAGTTGCTCATGACATTGTCATTTCCAGTCGCTTCATTCATATGCTCCTTGAACATGACCCTGCGACGGATCCTTTTAAGTTTACTTCTTTTTACATGCCACCCTATCCTGCTGAGCAAACTCAGGTATAGAACTCCGTTCAGAACATCCACACTTCTCTCCAACATCCTTGGCTTTTTTTGGGATATTTTAATGCTATTTTATGTCAACATGAAAAAATGGGGGGAGTCTTTTTCAATCTATGCGTGCACGGCATCTTAAGGATTTTATGCATGCATGCAATATCCAAGATCTACGGTTTACTAGGCCTACTTTCACCTGGAAAGCTAATAGTGTTCTTGGTCACCATGTTAGAGAGTGACTTGACTCAGGATTTGGTAATGAGCGTTGGATGTCCTTGTACCCAACTACCTGAATTTCTCATCTTCTAAATGTTGGGTCTAACCACTGTCCGTTATTCTAAGACACTCAGCCTTCTCTCTCCACACCTCCAGCGTAATTTATCTACTGCCCCGAGTGGGCATCATATCTGTCTTTTAATAATCTCTTACGCTACCACTAGAATCTTCCAAACCATGGATCCCATGCTTTTTTCTTTTCGTGTAAGGCTCAGTTATTTAGTAGGGTTGCTCAGCATTGAAAGCAAACTATTTTGGGGAATATGTCTCATTCTATATCTACTTTAAAACAGGAGCTTCATTACCTCAGAATGCGTATTAACACTAATTCGGATCCACTGTTGGTCTTCTGTGAGAACCATTTACAATCTCAGCTTAGGCATTGTATGACTTTAGAATGCTAGTACTGGTGCAATAAGAATAAGAATAAGTGGTCGCTAGATGGGGACCAAAATACTAAATATTTCCATACTTCGGTCATGTAACACCGATGTAATAATTCGATTCCTTCTATTTTCCACCCGGACATGGGATGGCATACTACTGTCCAGGATATTCATGCCCAATTCCAGGACTTCTACGAGATAATTTTTACTACCACCAACCCCCCTTGTCCGACGTATGAAGATAATTTTGTCCGTGTTAACTCTGATGATGTTACTCGTTTACTGGCACCTATCACGGATACCTAATTTTGGCAAAACTTGTGTACGATGGGGAGGAATAAGAGTCCGGGAGCGGATGGGTTAACATGCAAATTTTTTAAAAACCATTGGGATATTGTGGGACCCTCAGTCCTTAATTTAGGTAAAGCTTTTTTCACGACTGGTCGACTCCTTCGTGCCCTTAATAAGACCCTTCTAATCTTTATCCCAAAAATTCCGAACCCAACTCAAGTTAAGCACTTTCGACCCATCAATCTACATAATGTTAATTATAAACTTATTTCTATGATCTTGGTTGCTCGCATGAGACCCTTCCTTTAGTATCTTGTGTCTCCTTATCAAAATGCATTTATTACCAATCGTCATATCCAGGATAATATCCTTATCGCCCATGAGATTTTACATAACATGCATAAATTTAAATCTACAAAAGGTAGTTATGCCATTAAACTTGATCTCTCTAAAGCCTACGATCAAAGTGAATGGCCATTTATCCAATGGGTTCTCCAAAGCCATGGGTTTCCCCACATTTGGATTAGATACCTTATAGAATGTATTTCTTCTACGTCGTTCACCACTCTCATTAATGGACATATCACTACACCAAAATGGGAAAATTGTCACCTTTCAGCCGGCTAGCCTTGTCAAGGTCATTGACCGTGACAAAAAACATGCGTTTTGTGTCACGGTCATTGACCTTGACACGACCGTGACAAGAAATTGTCACGGTCAATGACCGTGACAATTCTTTAAATAATTGTCACGGTCAATGACCTTGACACGACCGTGACAATGTTTACAGCAAAAACCCCTTCCCCCTTCTTTTTTCCCTTCCGCGCCGTTCCATCCCCCCCTCTCTCTCTCTCTCGACGCTGCTCTCTCTCTCTCTCTCTCTCTCTCTTCCATTTATATATATGTTTGTGTGTATATATATGTGTGTATGTGCGTATATATGTGCGTGTGTGTGCGCGTGTGGGGGGGGTGGGGCAGGGTGGGGGGTAGGGGTGGGGCAGGGTGGGGGTAGGGTGGGGGCAGGGTGGGGGTAGGGGGTTAAAAATGTAAATAAATAAGTAATTTTCTATAAATTTCCAAAAATAATATCCAAAAATGTAAATGTAAATAATATCCAGAAATAATATCCAAAAATGTAAATTTGTAGTAATTGTCATCCGAAGTTGCTAAAAGCATCCGAAGTTAAAAAAGCATGAAAAATAAAATATTTTTTAAGATTTGTGGTGAATAACTAAAGTTAAAAAAAGTATTACTTTAGTCATTAAATTACTTTTTGAATTCGGGCGATGCGCGTAAATTTGTAGTAATTGTCTTATAATAAAGATCAATTAGTCTATGTTGTTGAAAAATTTGATCAAATTGGTGAGCCCTTCATATTTTAAAAATGTTGTTTTTATTCCTATTTAACTTTTCTTTCTATACACCCTTAATTATATTTAACCCATGAATTTTTTTGTATTTGAATTAACCCATTATATGAAACATACTTGAAATTAAATATAGTGCGCATAGATACTAGGATTCTAGTTCTTATGCGTACGCATTCAATAGCCCTTAGACCTGTTCGAGAGTCATTACCCCTGTAATGAGATCTCTCGAATTGTCCCGTTTGGACAGTTTGAGACTGTATAATATTCTTATTGGCTTACAGTTGTTACTTTTGGAGGAAGTTCTGCAGTCGTATCTTAATGTTCTCTAGGTACATACTAGATTGACAAGTGTGACTGTTATTTCAATTGACCAATTGAAATAACACTCACACCTGCCAATCTACGTCGTGTACTTGGAGAACTAAGGGGATATGCTGTCGATTTTTTTTCAAATCGTAACAATGTGCATGAGTTGTTAAGTATATTACAAAAAAATGCAGTCTTGAATGGGATAGGACCACTTACCCTTTAATAGGATAATTAAATGATGGGATAATTAAATAAAACATACTATAAATCTAAGTTTTGTTTACCTTTAATAGGTGTTTAGTTGTGGTAGCTGTGATGGGATATCCGAAATACAAAGAGTGGATGAGTGAGACTAATAGAATGGGGGATGTGTTTCGCAGAGGTGCTAACGAATTTGTGAAATATGCAAAGAGATGTCGTAATGATGAAGAGTTTCCGTGTCCGTGTTCTAGGTGTAAGAATGGTAAGGTGTTTGAGTGGAAAACAGTTGAACTATATTTGTTAAGATCGGGTATGCAAGATAGTTATCGATTTTGGAGTTTTCACGGTGAATTGAAAGTTCCTTTTGTCCCCGACCAACCTTTACAACAACCTTCAACAAGTAGAATAGATGTAGAAGGGGACGACGTAGATCATAATATGTTAGAGGATTTAATTGATGATGCGTACGGAGTTTATGAAGCTGAGGAGAATGAGGTTACTGATGATGTAGAAGATTCAAGTGCTCGTGAAGAAAACACGATAAAACTTGACGATGACTACCAAAGTTTAAAATTTAAGGTGACCCAACCGTTATACTATGGCTGTGAGAAAGATCAAACAACTTTACATGCCATGGTTGGTTTGCACAGTTTGAAGATGCAGTACTGTTTATCTGGCAATAGCATGACGGGAATTCTGAAATGGGTGAAGGGCTTATTACCCAAGGTGAATACACTTCCAAATAGCTATCCTGTTATGAAGAACAGTTTGAAAGGTTTGGGAATGAAGTATAAATCGATTCATGCTTGTGTGTATGACTGCATACTATACCGAAAGGAGTATGAAAATCTCGATCGTTGTCCGGTATGCGATGAACCTAGATATGTCCAATCTACTAGTAAGGAAGGCACAAGCTCAAAAGTGCCTCAAAAAGTATTGAAATATTTTCCCGTTGGGCCTAGATTAAAGCGATTTTTCACAGTACCATGGATTGCAGAGGCAATGACTTGGCATGCTAGGGCAGAAGTAGGGGGTAATATCATGCGTCATCCTATTGATTCTACTGCCTGGCGGAGGATGAATTTTGAGTATCCCGATTTTGCTCGAGAACAACGCAACATTCGTTTGGCTATATCAACAGATGGTTTCAATCCATTTGGAAATCTAAGCACCAATCAGAGTGTATGGCCAGTGATCCTAGCCCCACTCAACCTCCCTCCTTCACAGTGTATGAGACCTGAATTTTCGATGATGGCTTTATTGATACCTGGGCTAAAGGCACCAAGTGATGACATTGATATCTACCTGGCTCCTTTGGTAAAAGAATTAAATGAGTTGTGGGAAGAGGGTGTGCAATCATTTGACTCTTTTAGAAAAGAAGAGTTTACGCTGAAAGCTATGTTGATGTGGGCAATTCATGATTTTCCAGCTTATGGGACATTATCCGGATGTGTAGTACATGGTTATTTGGGGTGTCCTATTTGTGGAGAGGAGACTGAATCTCTTCATCTATCCTCTAGCTTAAAAAATGTATACCATTTCCACAGGAGGTTTTTACCTTCAGCTCATAGTTTCAGATTTGAGAAAGGTTCCAATTTTTTATTGGGCGGAGTTGAACATAGGCTACTGCCGAGACAACTTTCGGGTTCAGAAATTGAAAGTAAATCTTCTGAATGTGGCCTAAATATGCCAGGTAAGAATCCCAAATTTAAGAATGTCAAGCATAAGAAGACCCCAACTGGGAATGAAACTGAGATAAGAAAGGCATGGTCTCAGAGGTCAATTATATTTGACTTGACTTATTGGAAGAAAAACCCGGTGCGCCATATATTGGATGTGATGCATGCAGAGAAGAACTTCGCTGAACATATTGTGGGTACTTGCCTTGGGGGGAGTCATTCGAAGGATGGAGAAAATGCACGAAAAGACCTTAAAACGTTAAAACTTAATCCACAACTATGGTTGAAAGAAGATAGTAGGGGAAGGACAATAATTCCCCCTGGTGCGTTTACTTTGACGAGTGAGGAAAGGAATGTGCTTCTAGACACAATATATAATTTGAAGGGCCCATCTACTTTTTCGTCCAACTTGCAAAGGATTGTGAATTATGTTACTCATGATTTACATAAGTGTAAGTCCCACGATTGGCATGTGATCATGCAATTGGTTCCTCTATTGTTTAAGCACTGTTTCTCCAAGCACAAGGATTTGCGTAGGGCTATTATGCAAATTAGTATTACCTTCTCCCTCTTATGTGAGAAGGTAGTGAATCGAGAACACATAGTGGTCGCAAAATTGGCTGTGAACGAAGCGATTTGTGTATTGGAGAAGTACTTTCCCCCAGCATTCTTTGACATAAGTGTTCACTTGTTGGTACACCTATGCGATGAGGCACTTCTTTGTGGTCCAGTTAGATATCGGTGGATGTATCCGTTTGAAAGATTGATGAAAGTTTGTAAAGATTACGTCAAGAATACGCGATATATTACAGGATCAATTGCAGAGAAATACATCACCGTGGACTCATCAATATATACTCGGGAATATATGTCTGACTCGACCAGCGTTGATGACACTGATGAATTCCTCGATGATGGTGGTAATGTGATGGGAAAATGAGTGAAATTAATGAGTTTGCAACATGAACAAGTAGCTCGTTATCTATTTGACACACATGAAGATGTCGAAGAACGGAAAAAGTAAGTTTCGAATATTATAATGTTTAACATTATTTTAGATTATTTTATACATGATTAATTTTGTAATATGCAGTAAATATGAAGCCTGTGAGAACAATAAAAGACGAAAAATAATGGTACAATCAGACAACGAATTTAGGCTATGGTTGACACAAGAGGTAATTATAATGAAAACAGTCGTTATATAACGTTACATTACACTCAAATTTTACCACTAATATAATTAATTTATCTATATTCTCAGTTCCTAAAGATGGGTGATGCGACATCAAGGCTTGCTCGTCTAGCCACTGGACCCTTGTTTGTGGCACAAGAGTACAAAAAGTATCGATTGAACGGTTACATTTTCGGCGCTAAAGTGTACGAGGAAAGTACAAATGTACAGAACTCGAGAATTTCATACAAGGCTCTTACTTTCTTTCGAGCGAGCGCAAAAGATAAAAACCTCGTTGAAGCTGAAATGACTTACTATGGTGTAATCCAAAATATATTTGAATTGGATTATATAAGCTTCAAAGAGGTTGTATTTTACTGTGAATGGGTAAGAGTTGAGGATAAAAATGCTTGTAAAGTTGATCCTGTCACCAATTTGATCATGGTTGACTTGTCCAAGTTGAAGAGCAATGACCACGTGAGCGATGAGACGTTTGTTTGTGCATTTCAAAAGGTTAAGCAAGTGTTTTACTCGGAGTATATCAACAACGAGCCGTGGTCAATTGTCCAACACGCGCCAAGGCGTCTAAATAGTAGTGTGGATGACTTGGCTGCTCCTACCGAATATCAATCCATTTTTTATGATAACCCGAATTTGAAACAATTTTTCAATTTGTACCGAAACATCCATTTTTAATGCTTTTACTTGATCTGCACTTTATCATTTTCACTCTTGTGTAGTGTGCGTGTGTGGAGAGGAGATTAATACATAAATATTCCAACTACATCTAAGTTTTGTTTATACTAATCCATGAACATACGCTTCTTACCTTTAATAGGTGATTAGTACATAGTTATTTGGGGTGTCCTATTTGTGGAGAGGAGACTGGATCTCTTCGTCTATCCGAACACTAAGAAATGCCATAATCCTATGGAGCGATGCTCTGCAAATTCCTCCCAACCGTTATGTAGCCAAACATCACCAGTTGAAGTTGTCAATTCCACTTTCCATACCCCACTACTTGGAACTTCTAGCAAAACATGGGAGACCATTGAAAGGTGGAATTGACAACTTCAACTGCTGATTTTTTTCTACACAATGGTTGGAAGGAATTTGCAACGCATAACTCCATAGGATTATGGTATTTCTTAGTGTTTAGATATGAAGAGAATTATATTTGACACGATTGCCCGGGGTACATTAGTTGGAAGGAGGTACCATATGAGCTCAAGTTAGCTGTTTGAGTGACACTACAGGTAATGTATTTATATTTATATGTCAATTTCGATTTCGATTTCAATTACGATTTATATTTATCTATATTTGAGGGGCAGATACTAATTTTACTTTATTTCAATTCAGGGGACAGGGAGTGGCCCTAAGGGTAGGCCACATATGCTCTATACTTATGTGGTTATTCGGATGAGAAGGGAAGTATATAAGGAGGTGTTCCCGAGCGTCGCGGTACAAAATCTCTTTTCCATGCAACTAGTTTGTAGATTTGAGATAATTGATGGTGATGCTGTTTCTTCTTAAATAGTTTCTTATTTGAATATATATTTGCATTATCTTTAGTTTGTTCGGATATATGATGTTTGGAACAGGTACAACGTTGCTATAACAGGTACAAATATACTGCTGGGCAGTGGCAGTGGCCATACTGCCCAGCAGATTTTTTTTAAATTCTGCCCAGAATTGTCATGGTCATTGACCGTGACACGTCCGTGACAAAAAGTTATCACGGACGTGTCACGGTCAATGACCGTGATAATTTTTTAAAAAAGGGTCACGACTTTGTCACGATTATAAACCGTGACAAACGTGTCACGGTCATTGACCGTGACACGACCGTGATACAAAACACGAGTTTTGTGTCAAGGTCAATGATCCTGACACGACCGTGACAAAAAATTGTCTCGCCTCGAAATGTCACAGTCATTGACCTTAACAAGTTGGATTTGTCAAGGTCAATGACCTTGACAAATGGGCAGATTTGGTGTAGTGATATGGGTACCACTTTTTCTCCAACTCGAGGACTCCTCCAAGGGGATCCCCTCTCACCTTACTTATTTATATTGGCATTAGATGTCCTTCTATGGTTTGTGGAGGCAGCCTATAATCTAAAACATATAATGCCTCTGCGACCCTCTCGCAAGGGACCCCTAGTCCTGGGATTTCTTTTAATGACGAATGCATTCTTTTCCTCTAACCTATGCTGGGATTTGTGACTCACTTCCATCATATATTAACTACATTTGGCCGTATTTCGGGTTAAACCGTTTACAGGGATAAATCTACCGTTACTTTCGGCCTTTCCACTACTCGTGCCATTAAACAAGCTACTTTACGCCAACTGGGAATTCACGTCTGGTATAATAATTTCGTGCCAAATGTTCTTGGATTACCTCTTATTATGGGTAGGGTTATGCGCCAAATGTTCTCTAAGGTTATGAAAACTCTCGACAGGCGATTACATGTCTGGTATAATAATTTCGTGCCCTATGCTGGTCACACCACTTTAATTGATGCAATATGTACTTCACTTCAATCTTATTACATGTCTGCATATCTGATTTCACCTCATATTCTTACTATTTTATCCAACAAAATTAAATCGTTTTTCTGGAATGCTTCCAAATTTTCTCATAAAACAGCTACCGTAGCCTAGGATACAATCACCTTTCCCAAACAATTTGGTAGTTTGGGCATAAAAAATTTACACTCGTTAAATAAAGCCTATATAATCAAACTTCTTTGGAAACTTTTTACTGAGCCCCACAACCTTTGGACCAAAACTATAAAACATAAATATAATCTTGGTACACATTTGTTGGCGGCTAATAGTAAGGCCACGGACTCGTGGTTCTGGAGAAAGGTTTCCTCTTTAACCCCTTCCTTAGCCAATGGAATTAAATGGCGACTTGGTTCGGGTTCTATTTCATTTGGCAATCACATTTGGATCCTACAGGATTCTTTCAATGATATACCCGCATATTCCTCCTCATATTTTAGATGCCCCCCTTAACACTTTCATCTCTCATAGGTAGTGGGGTGTTCCGGCTTTAGCGCAGTGGCTGCTGCTGGATGTTATTCAGCATATTCGTGCCCTATATGTCCCATCCCAAACATCGCCTGATGTTTCGTACTAGTGGCCTAGTCCTGACGGTACTTTTACTCTTAAATCAGCCTATCATTGGCTTCAATGCCAACTATATGCCCAGAACCTTCCCGCGCTTCCTTGGAGGTATTTATGGAAAAGTGCTTTGCCCCTTAAACTGCAATTTTTCATGTGGTTTCTAATTCATAGGGCCTTACCAATGACGGACCTACTCTTTCATTACCATAAAGTATTGTCTCCTCTCTACAGTCTTTACGAATTAGATGACTGCAACACGTATATTTACTCTGACTGTCCTGCATTTTTCCAACTCCGACAATCACTACATCTGTTTCACCTTAGACCTACAACTATCTTTACTAAGCTCTCTCACATACAGTCCATGGCCCAAGTCCCAGTCAACCAGCTCCAACCTTTTTTTCCTTTTTTGGCTGTTCTGGTTCACATGCAATGAGGCTATTTTTTGACATACACCCATAACTTTGTCTTCTTTTAAGTCCACCTTGTCTCATCACATACGAAACTATTACCAGGCGTGTCAATTAGTACGACCACGTATATCCCCCCCTCTTTTTCTTTTCCTATTGCTTGGTCAACACCGACGCCTTCATTCTTCAAGTGTAATACGGACGGGGCAAAATCACATACTACGGGTCGTGCTACAATTGGTGGAATTATTCGAAATTCTCAAGGGGAGTTTGTCTATGATTTCTCCAAACATATTGGGTTTGCATCATCAGTCCTAGCGGAGATCTGGGCCATTAAACTAGGCCTTGACCTTGCCTTTACTCAAGGTATTACTTGCATTGAGTTGGAAACCGATAGTCAAATTGTCTTCCATATGATTCACAAGAATAATGCCCAGCATCCAAATCACCTGAATTTGATACAAGTCATACGTGACGACTTCAGGAGATTTCACCATGTTACCTTTGCCTATGTTTCAGGGAAGCTAATGCGTGTGCTGATGTTCTCACTGCTCACTCAGTCTCTAAATTATTTTCTTCTAAGGTGTATGTTCAGGTTCCACGTTTTATACTTCAGGAGTTGATTCGTGAAGGTACGATATGCACTTTGTAATTTTACTTGTAAAATTCCCATAGTTGATTAAATTTACTTCTTTGACAAAAAAAAATCATATGAGTAATAACAAATAGAGCAGCGGGGGCCCTGTGCGATCGCCCACTTGGCACATGCTCAGGACAGCATATATATATATATATGTGTGTGTGTGTGTGTGTGTGTGTGTGTGTGTGTGTGTGTGTGTGTGTCAAATTAATGATGATTTTGTGCGCACTATCTCGCATTTTAAAAGTGCGGGACATGTGTCACCCAACGCTGAGCCCAAAAATTATTTGCTAAATTATAGGCATGCTCTCTCTCTTTTCTGGGCTCACCACTAGGGACAAATGTCCCATCCGCACAAGACCAGTATTGTATGTCAGATGTGTCTATATATGTGTATGTATATAAATATGGAGATAACAGAGATATATATATACTATGTATATGTATATATAGTAGTAAGTATGAGTGTTTATATATATATATATATATATATATATATGATGTCCTCCATAGCTGTTTAAAAACAAGACTTAGATTCATAAAAAAACTCCATATTCAAACAAGAAAATCTCCATAACTGCTCCTAAACAAAACACTCGTACCTTCTACTATATGGGTGAGAGTTTATAAATACATATTGGTTTGTGTATAAATAAGTTTTTGGGAGCTTTTTTGGGGACTAGTTATGGAGATTTTCCTGTTTGAATATGGAGTTTTTTTATGAATATAAGTCTTGTTTTTAAACAGCTATGGAGGACAGCATATATATATATATATATATATATATATATATATATATATATATATATTATACCTCTAATACAATAGTATTAGAGGTATTAATAGTAATTAATACATTATAAAATTATATTTCCTCAAGATTATCAATTGTTAAAGAACGAATGAGGTACAGAAGTGAGAGTGCCTCTTAGCTTTTCAAATACCAAGTTACTTAAGACTAACACACAAATGACATACAAAAGTAAGAATGCTTCTTGGTTTTTCAAATACCACTACCTCCAATTCATTAACACTCTCTCTAAACATCTACATAAACCAAAGCCTCTTGGTTTCTTATATACCATCGCTTCCAATTCCATAACCCTCAATAAAGTCATCACTGGCCTCTGCTGACATTATCTTGTAGCAGTATTTTTAGGACATATTAGAACTACTGGGCTCCTTAGAAAGCCAGATTTTGTTATTATCAGTGGTTGTTGGGTTTTTATGTTAAAATTAATGCATAGCTGCTGTAGGGGCTGTTGTAGGGGCTGTTGTAGGGCAATTAATGTGCCTTTAATGTGTGCCTTAGTGGTCCTAGCGTCTAGTCTACTTATTTTATGTTATAGGGGAGTAAAATCAGAATAACAATAAATGCATCTCCCCTGTTTTCTTATATGTATTAAGTTGCCAAAACTTTGCAATTCATTGAAAATGAAAAGATTATCCTATCCACAATACCTCTTTTGCTTTCTTCTTCACTTCTTCTTCTAATACAACAATATAGTTCTCATTTAAACTCCAATAAAGTGGTATCAGAGCCCTGTTCAGATCAAGAACTGGGTGTATTTTATTTTCTGGCCGAAAAACAAATCCGACGAAAAGCGACAGAAAATTTATGGCAAGTTCTAGCAACCAAATGGGTACCCAACAACCCCTCATTCCAATTTTTGATGGAGAGAACTATGATTTCTGGTCTGTAAAAATGAAAACCATTTTCCTTTCATTAGATTTATGGGAGTATATTGAAGATGGGTTTGATGAACCAGAGGATATCACGGCTTTGCCGGAAGCTCAAAAGCAAAAGTTGAAGGAGCACAAGCAAAAGCTTTAAGCCTAATCCAATCCAACAGGGCTTATTTCATACAATATTTCCAAGAATAATCAATGCAAATAAAGAAAAGGAGGCTTGGGATATTTTACAAAAAGAATTCAGAGGTACTTTGAAGGTAAGGGCTATTAAAATTCAGTCCTTAAGAAGAGATTTTGAGAATATGAAGATAAAGGATGTGGAAATATTGAAAGATTATTTCTCTAGATTAATGGAGATTGTGAATTAAATGAAAACATATGGGGAACAACTTACCGATCAAAGGATTGTTGAAAAAATATTAATTAGTTTACCAGAAAAGTATGACCCCATTGTTGCCATTGTTGAAGAAACTAAAGAAATAGCCTCTTTGAGTGTTAAAGAATTGATGGGTTCCATTAAAACATATGAGCAAAGATTGAGTAGACACTCTAAAAAATCTGTTGAGAGTGCCTTTCAATCTAAGCTCAATGTTGGGGCCAAACCATTTTCTGATCAACCCAAAGGTAAATCTTCAAGAGGTGGAAGACATGGAAGAGGAAAAGGAAGAAACACTCGAGGAAGAGGTATAAATAATTTTGAAATAAGAGAAAGTAATGAAAGTTTTAATCAACAAAAGTGTAGTATTTGCAAGAGAAGTAGCCATATTGATAAAGATTGTTGGTTTCGGGGAAAGCCACAATGTCACAATTGCAAGAAATTTGGGCATGTTCAAAAAGATTGTCGGCTCAAGAACAACCAACAAGCTAACTTCACCGAAGAACAAGAATGTGAGGGGAATATGTTTTTTGCTTGTCAAAGTGAATCGGAGCAAAGAAATAATTTGTGGTTTCTTAATAGTGGGTGTAGTAATCACATGATCGGAGATCAAAATATTTTTACCTCTATGGATACTTCTTCTAATTCTCAAGTGAAGATGGGTAATGGTGCCTTAGTCCAAACAAAGGGCAAGGGTACTATAGCCATTGAAACGAAGAAAGGAACAAAGTATATCCGAGATGTGTTACTAGTTTCGGATTTAGAGCAGAATTTGTTGAGTATTGGGCAACTTGCGGAACACGGGTACACTATTATATTCGAAGAAGACTCGTGCATAATTTTTGACAAAGGGGGGAGAAGCCAAGTTGTTGCAAAAATCAATATGGAAAAGAATAGAAGTTTTTCTCTCATTTTTCAATACTCAAAGAATGTGGCCTTGAAGATGAATGTAGTTGACGACACATAGCTATGGCATAGAAGATATGGGCACTTGGATTTTTAAAGTATGAAGAATTTGCATCAAAAGAGCATGGTTTATGGGTTGCCAAGCATCCAAGAAGTAAATGGTGTTTGTGAAGGATGCGTTGTTAGAAAGAACCACTGAGAGCCTTTTCCAAAGAAAAAAACATGGAGAGCTAAAGCACCATTGGAGCTTGTTCATACCGATGTGTGTGGACATATGAAGAACACTTCTCATACCAGTAATAAATACTTCATTACCTGTATTGATGATTTTACAAGGATGACTTGGGTGTATTTTATGCAGCAAAAATCAGATGTTTATGCCATTTTTAGAAAATTTCACAAACTAGTTGAAAAACAATGTGGTCACTACTTAAAAATTTTGAGAAGTGATAGAGGTGGAGAATACAACTCTAAGGAGTTTGGTAAATTTTGTGAAGATATTGGCATGGAAAGACAACTAACGGTTGGGTATACTCCATAACAAAATGGAGTGGCGAAAAGGAAGAATAAAACCATTGAGGAAATGGCAAAATCCATGTTACATGAGAAAGGGCTGCCATATACTTTTTGGGACAAAGCGATGTATACGGCGGTTTATTTGATGAATAGATGCCCTACGAAGGCTGTAGAAAACCAAACTCCATTTGAGGCATGGAGTGGAAGAAAACCATCTGTGAACCACTTGAGGGTGTTTGGATGTATTTTCTTTGCTCATGTCCCTAAAGAAGTGAGACACAAGCTTGATGAAAGTAGTGAAAAATGCATTTTTGTGGGGTATAGATCAAAGTCAAAAGGCTGTAGACTCTTTAGCTTGAAGAGGAACAAAGTGATTATTTGTAGAGATGTGATTTTTGATGAGAAATCCTTTTGGGATTGGAAAGAAAAAAAATCCCAAAATCAAGTTATCACCCTTAATGAAGAATCACAAAGTGTTGAAGCAGATGAAGATGTAGAAGCTCCTCAAATGTCTCCAAATGCAGGTCCAAATGCAATTCCACAATCATCCTCAAGTTCTCTATCAAGCTCAAACTCCTCATCTCTAAGCTCAACTCCAAGAAGAATAAGAAGTCTAAATAATGTGTATGCTAGATGTAATTTTTGTGTAGCTGAACCGAAGACCTTTAAAGATGCTAAAATGAAAAAGTCTGGCAGCTTGCAATGGAAGAAGAAATTCAAGTTATTGAGAAGAACAAGACTTGGGAATTAGTGGAGAGGCCTAAAAATAAAGAGGTCATTGGTGTGAAGTGGATTTACAAAAGCAAGGTTAATCCGGATGGCTCAATCCAAAAGAACAAAGCAAGACTTGTAGCAAAGGGGTATTCTCAACAACCCGGAATTGATTTTTAAGATACATTTGCACCCGTGGCAAGGCTTGACACAATTAGAGCACTTGTTGCCATGGCCACTCAAAAAGGTTAGTTTTTGTATCAACTTGATGTAAAATTTGCATTCTTAAATGGTGTGTTAAATAAAGATGTGTACGTTGACCAACCTCAAGGATTCGTGATGAAAGGTGAGGAAGAGAAAGTATGCAAGCTGAAAAAGGCCTTGTATGGCTTTAAGCAAGCTCCCCGAGCATGGTATAGTGAGATTGATGCATACTTCAATGAAAGAGGCTTTCAAAGAAGTAAAAGCGAACCAACCTTGTACATCAAAAGAAGTGAGGCAGTAGGTATTCTTATTGTCTCTCTTTACATTGATGACTTGGTGTTTACCGGTAGTGATGCAAAAATGATTGAAGATTTCAAAAGTGACTTGATGAAAAAATATGAAATGAGTGATTTGGGTCTTCTAAATTACTTCTTGGGCATTGAAATTTATCAACAAAAAGATGGTATTTTTATTTTCCAAAAGAAGTATGCTAAAACCCTTCTTGAAAAATTCAAAATAATGAATTGGAAATCGGTGGCTACGCCTTTAGTGGTGAATGAAAAATTATTGAAAGAAGATGGAAGCAAAGAGGCTGATGCATCTATTTATATAAGTTTGGTTGGAAGTTTGTTGTACTTGATGGCTACGAGGTCGGATATCATGTATGCTACTAGTTTATTGCCTCGGTATATAGCCGAGTCAAACTCATTTTGGGGATGCAAAAAGGGTGTTGAGGTACATCAAAGGAACTTCTGATTTTAGCATTATGTATAAGAAGAATGCTGATATAAAGTTACTTGGGTTTTGTGATAGTGATGGGGCTGGATCTATTAATGACATGAGAAGTACTTCTGGGTATGTATTTTCTCTTGGATCCGAAGCAGTTTCATGGGCATCAAAGAAGAAACAACCGGTAGTACAATCATCCGTCGAGGCTAAATATGTGTCGGCATCATTGGCAACTTCACAAGCGATGTGGCTAAGAAGAATTTTGGAGGATGTTTGTGAAAAGCAAGGAGATGCTACTCCAATACTTTATGACAACCAATTCGCGATTGCCATGACGAAGAATCCCATCTATCATAGCCTCACCAAGCACATTGCAATCAAACATCATTTCATTAGAGAGGTCGTGGAGGATGAAGAGATTCAACTCAAATATGTCAAGACCGAAGAGAAAGTTGCGGATATCTTCACCAAAGCTCTACCCAAGGACAAATTTCATTTTCTTAGAGAAATGATGGGTGTTCAACAAATGCATTAAGGGGGAGTGTTAAAATTAATGCATAGCTGCTATAGGGGCTGCTGTAGGGAAATTAATGTGACTTTAATGTGTGCCTTAGTGGTCCTAAAGTCTAGTCTACTTATTGTATGTTATAGGGGAGTAAAATCAGCATAATAATAAATGCATCTCCCCTATTTTCTTATATGTATTAAGCTGACAGAACTTTGCAATTAATTGAAAATGAAAAGATTATCTTCTCCACAATACCTATCTTGCTTTCTTCTTCACTTCTTCTTCTAATACAACAATACAGTTCTCATTTAAACTCCAACATTTTATACTCGGAGACGAGGGACAAGAATGCCTCATGCATTGTAGAGGGGGTGAGCTTTTAGTTGTGCAGAAATAATTTGGTCAAAGAAGACATGGAGGTCAACGAATGCCTCAACAAATTTGCAATCTGAAAGTAACCCATCTTGTAAGAAATTTTTTTAGTTGTCATTGTGTGAAATAAAGGGATTGCAGTCTAAACCAGAATTATCTTCTATACTTAAATTATCAATGCTTGGGGCTGCATCGTTTACACCCACAAGAGGGGGCTTTTTGGATTTATCGTTCTTATAACTGACCTCCACAAGGAAACTACCGGATTTAAAAATTTAAATTAGATAAGAGTACCTGATATGGTATTGGGCGGAGTTGAAAAGTTTAAGTGATGAGGTGTTGTTCCTATGTGACAACAACTCTATCTGTGTTATGGATTCTGATTTCCCTGGGTGTCGACCTGGTTCCATTTACTTTTTGTTGCTTATGACATGGAGCTTTTGGTGAAAAGAAAGCCATTTTCTGAATATGGACCTTATGATATGGCTGTGTGTAACATATAAATTGAACCGGGTGATCGTCATTACATCAGGCATGTATATTATCCCATTATTCATGACTGACCGCCTATATGGATTGGTCCCATATTTCAAGATGCACGAGGACTCAACAAAGTGTCATCACTCACCATGGCATAAAATTGAATTAAACTAACTAAGGGCATGTTTAGTTTGCAACTATAATTTTGTTTTTAGTGTTTAAATACAATTCTGATAAGAATCTGCATTTGACAACCTGTTTTTAAACACATAATTATAATATTTCTGTGTTATAATTAAGTTTTTCAGAAAACAGATTTAGGGTGTTTTATAACTTCAGTTTTTTATTTTTCAACTCAAAATTATCCATTCTTAATATTTTAATGCAGTTATACCTTAATATATAATATACATACATAATACATTAATATGTGTGTAATTCTTATAAAATATATATATATGTACACAAAATTACGTATGGAATAATATAAAGTTAAATAATATTATCAGTAGATACATGATACTTATATATAGTTTTATACATGGATTATTAATGTATGGAATAATATAAAATATACATATAGTACATATGTATTAAAAAAATATTATCAATTCATGCATGTATATAATTTTATAGTGAATTATACATGCAATATATATATATATATATATATATATATATATATATATATATATATATATATATATATATATATATATATATATGTATGTACTTTTATACATAGATGATACATGAATGTATACATACATACATACATACATACATCATAAATTATATACTTGTACATATAATATCATGTGTTTTTAGGTATATTTAATGAAGTATGTTGGATACATACATACATACATACATACATCATAAATTATATACTTGTACATATAATATCATGTGTTTTTAGATATATTTAATGAAGTATGTTGGAGAGTTTAACTATATATATATATATATATATGTACAACATAAATATACATGATTGCCAATTTTATCAAATTTTCAAAAAACTGTATTTAAAAATAAGTGTACCAAACGCACACCAATAATTAGAAACACAAAAAATTGAATTTTAAAACTGTATTTAAAAACATCATTTAAATCGAGTTTTCTGAGTAGCGAACCAAATGGGCCCTAACTCTCTTTTGCTGCTTTTTCACATATGGTTTGTTGTTTTCATTATAATAAAATCTTTTGGGAACTTAAGCTGTGGTTGCATTTGGAATTTTTTATGTGGTTTAGTCACTAATTGTTTATTGAATGATTGGTTTCAATTTTTCAATTTTATTTATAAAAAAAATATATGTGAATTCATAGGACAGTTACAAGTAATGAAATAATTATTTTGGCGAGTATAATGAAATTTTATTGCTCCTTTTAAAAAATGGCTTACTATAATCTACGCCCGCGCATCGTGCGGGCTACATGCTAGTATATATAATAATGCTCTTATGCGGACTATCCCGCATTTTAATAATGCGGACTGTACATGTGTCACCTGGCGGTGAGCCTAAAAATTATCAGCTAAATTACAGGGGCTCTCTCTTTTCTTGTCTCATTATCAGGTGACACATATCCAGTCCACAATGTTAAAATACGGGACCGTCCGCACAAGAGTAGTATTGTGTGTGGGGGGGCTCTCTCTCTCTTTTCTTGGCTCATCGTCAGGTGACACATGTCCAGTCCAGTCCGCACTGTTAAAATGCGAGACAGGCCGCACAAGAGAAGTACTCTGTGTGTGTGTGTGTGTGTACACACACACGCACACACAGAGTACTGCTCTTGTGCGGACTGTCCCGCATTTTAACAGTTCGAACTAGACATGTGTTACCTGACAGTGAGCCCAAAAAATAGAGAGAGAGTGCCTATAATTTAGTTGATAATTTGTAGTCTCATCATCAGGTGACACATATACCGTTCGTATGGTTAAAATGCGGGACAGTCTGCACAAGAGCATTATTATATGTGTGTATGTGTGTGTGTGCTGTAAGTATATATATATATATATATATATATATATATCTGTGTGTGTGTGCATAACAATAGGTGTTGGATAAATATATACACAAAGTCGGTAAACCAATGAGGAAAATGAAGTTGAATCGTATAATGTTTTGGTTATGTCGTGATTTTTTCGGCATACTAACACAACTAAATGAATGGTCTAATAGTGGTCCAGATAATTAAAAAATATGTCCATATATCAAATAACACGTACAGATAATACGGATGTAATTTCGAGGTCGTCGGAATGAGTTTTGAGACGTCTGAAGTTTGGCCAACGCTAGTCGTAATAAAACGACAACTTTGTCAGGCAATATTTCGGCTAATTTTTGGTACACCTCGGATAATAAAAAATAATATTCGAGATTACCTCATATTCTTCATACATTGAAAAACACATAAAAGTAATCCTCACATGTGCGTGTTTATCGAGGTGCATGTTTGAAGTGTCAAAAGTTTGACAAAAATAACGAGTTTTATAAAAAAATCAATTTTTAGGCTATGTTTAGGCTTAATTTTAACAAGTTTAGGGTGCTTGAAAAATTAGTCAAGCTTTACCAACTTTGAGTTCCAAGAATCAATATGTATAATCGGCAACGCATTTGCATTATTCGAGATGTAGATTTTACTTGACGAAAATTGTGTCAAGAAAAAGTTATTTTTTTTAGGATTTTGTTATAAAAATGCATAAATAAATATATATTCATATATCTAATTTAACTATGTATATTAGGTTTTTCAAATCCGTTTTAATATGTACATAAATATTTATATATTTATGTACTCTTTTAAACAAAAATACAATTTTAAATGTTAAACTGATGGTGAACATACCAATACGCGTTAAAAATGACTAGTTTTGTCATTTTTAAAAAGTCATATGTTTTAAACTGTTGCTTAGATAAATACACAGAACATACCCTTAGATTTTTTGTATCGAGCATATTAATTTGGTATATAAATATGTCGTATATGACATTATTTCTAATGGAGTCAATTTTAGGCCATTGTGTCCATTAAAAGTCATGTACACTCGTTAAAAATTCCATTTTTCACAAAAAATATACCAAGCCTCAATTATACACTTATTCAAAATTACGAAACATCACGTGTCTATACAATTATAAACATCAAAATAAAATTAGACGCATTTGTCTTTTAACTGTCATTTTTATAAAAATTGCATTTTTACCAAAAATTAAATTATCATATCCTGCATAAACTTTAGTATACTCTTCATTAGTTTTAATCATTGAATTACGGAAATTCACAAATTTTAGCTCGTTTATTCAAGGTTACGTGAACTGTCGCGTCAAGATTTATTTATAAGTCAAATTGCATATTAAGCAAAACCTAGAAATCATCGAAATTAATCATTGTAAGTTTGCCTAGACCAGTGTACCCCCAAAATTACCCATGATCACCCTTCCATTAAAAAACTACAACCACATATAAAGACCAACTGATAAACCAGCAACTTATGCCCTGCGGAATTATGGTCGGTGACTTCTTATTCAATATTACTTTGTAGGTGATTTCTTATTCAGTATTATTTTCACGCAATGATTTTGATTACGCCTATTGTTGATATCACTATGTGATAGTCTCAATTAGTTCGATTCGCATTAATGAACTCATTTGAGTAGTTCAAACATTTACGTACAATTGACTCGATTTTGAAAACTCTTTATTGAGTTATGCAATGATATTATTTAATATGATTCATCTTGAACCTATTATATTATATCATACATTATGATCAGGGAATAATCTATCGTTATACCCACGATTGTATTATTTGGCCTATAGGACTCAGATGATTAAGGGCCTGGTTATTTCTACCATATGAAATGTCTGTGATTGACTTAGCAAGATTACTTTATCTTCAGATATCTGGATTGATTATCTTTAATTCATTTGGGTTGAGTTATTGTATGTATGTCTATTTCCCTAAAGCCTCTAAACGGATAATTATAGGTTATATATTTTGAAACCATCCACATCCATTAAACTATTTTAGCCTTGATATTTCTAATTTTAGCAATATCATCATGTCTTATTATGCTTATCACAATTCAGATATTGAATCCAATTTCTTATATACTCCAGATATTACTAATCTTTAAACATGATTTTCTCTCCAAGAAAAATATTTTCTCCTTTGTTATAAAAGAAGAATCATCAACTGGGCAAAGTTTTACTTATTCCTCCCTTTCTAGTTATTTTAAACAGGTATCAGGAACCAGTATATACGTAAATATAGGGAGAGGTATTATTAGATAAAGGAAATATAGATTAGTAGGAGAAATGTATATGTATAGAAGTATGATATATGAAGGAGTTCTTAGATTATAGTTGTAACACATTTGAGTATCAATAAATGCCTCAATTGTTTTAGTATTCAAACTTATTTATGATTAACATTGTTTTATGATAAAACTTCAATCTCGAGAAATCGGGATGTGACCGTTGCCTTAGTAATATAGTTTATAAATTATGCTTGATTTTCGATTCACATTTGACTTCGTATCTACTATGTTTGGAATATTTATTTGAACAAGTTTAGCAATTGATTTTCATTATAAAGGTTTTCGTATCACGTTTGATTTTTGTTCTAAATGTCCATTTACACTTTTGCTTAGCTTCATCATTGTGCTAGTAACTCTTAAACCCTAAATCAAGTAATCTGTATTTATCATTGTCATTCATCTGTATGACATTTATTTTGCTGGTTATTTGTTGCCGCGGAAAAAAAACGTTGACAACAAAACATGGTGAAATTTATTTTCATAGATGGGATTTTGGAATTTTAATTATATTGTTGACAGATCTAATTGTAAATGAACAAAGTGACACTTGAAATGATATTTGGTGTACTATATGTTTTTGATATATTTGCTCACAATAGCATTTCATAACATAATAAATTTGTTTAAGATGAAATATTTTTCATTGTGGTGAATTTTTTTTCATTTATATGGGGTTATAATTTGTTCAAAATTGGGTATTAATAGTTTGTGCAATTATTTGAAACGAACACAAAATTTATTTAAAATATGTTGAGACATTTTACTTTTTTTACTTTTTACCTTAGTTAAAAACATTTCAATCGAACGAAGAGAATCCGTGTAATGTGATGAAAAATCCGCTATAATATAAGTTTGTTTTGTCCGTTAGCCTTTAAGGTTATGAGCCATTTTGTTGTGTGTAATGTGTAAATTGGCATATAAGTGTAATGTGTAATGTGTAAGTTTGTTTAGTCCGTTACCCAATTTTGAAATCACATATAAGTGAATTTATTTTCACTTATATGGGGTTATAATTTGTTCAAAATTGGGTATTAATAGTTGTGCAATTATTTGAAACGAACAAAAAATTTATTTAAAATGTGTTGAAACATTTTACTTTTTTTAACTTTTTACCTTAGTTAAAAACAATTCAATCGAACGAAGAGAATCCGTGTAGTGTGATGACAAATCCGCTATAATATAAGTTTGTTTAGTCCGTTAGCCTTCAAGGTTATGAGCCATTTTGTTGTGTGTAATGTGTAAATTGGCATTATCTATCAAGTTTTACTTAGTTCAAGTAAAAGACACAAAAATATCAATAGTTATATGAAAATATGTTAGTTATTTATAACTATCTTTATGTGATTTCCAGTAGCACTTGCTTTCCATATATGATGATCTAATCTCTTATCGCACTCCGATTTTGTAGGTAAGCAATGAATTACAACAATGTTATTCCAAATGGTCACTTTAAGGAGCATTGACAGAACTATATGAGGACCTGGTTTAACCAGTTTTCCCGTAAAACCACGAGGAGAGTCGATAAGTATTGTTTTGATACATGTTCATTTGTGAGGCTTGATTTGTGCACATTTAAAATCTAATAGATATCTTGAAAATATACAGATTAGTAACTTCTAATAGATATCTTGAAAATTATCCTTTTTAGGAAAAAAAAAAGCTATTCCCAAATTATCAATGGATGTAATATACAAGTTATTTGTAATACCCCGTATTTTTATGCTATATTAATTTGGGGATTTATTAATATTAATGTGAATTAATTATTTAATAAAAATTCGGAAATTAATTATGTTATAATTATTAAAGTGATGAGAGTTAGTAATTATGGGAAAATTTGTTGAATATTACTAATGAGCAAAGTAATATATAATAGTGGCCATATTAAATGTCACGAGTTAATAAAATGACAATTTTAGAAATTTGAGTCGGGACGCGCCCGTGTCGTGTCGGGACTAAATATTGATAAATAAAAGTAAATATTTTATTCGTATGGTCGTTTTGAGTGCGCCAACGCGTCCGGAAAGGTCGAGATAGTCAGAAAAGTATACCGGGGAGTTTGATTTGGGTCTCGGGGCGTTTTTAGGCCTAATTAGTACCCTGTGAGGGCATTTTAGTCATTTTGTATTTTTGGGTAATTAAACCCACGAAAATTAAAGGGGTTATATCAGATGTTTAGGTTATCTCCTAGGGTTAGATAACTCAAAACACTAGAATCGCCATTGGAGAGGAGAGGAGAGAGCTCTCAAGGCATTCCAAGGCTCAAAACTCACCCGTTTGCACCGCCGCCACCGCCAACGCGTAGATCGCGAGACGGGGAATGCAACCACACCAAATTCAACACCAAACCAGATTTTTGAAAATTCCAGGCAAGTGTTTATCTTGCTTATTTTGTTGATGCATCATCCATATTAGTTTAGGAGTTATTAGGATGAGATTTATGGAAGAAAAACCCAATTTGAGATAGGAAATTTTCATGTAGTGATGATTTATATGATATTCTGGAAACCCTTTGTCATGTAAAGGATTAAGAGTTTGATTAAGAAAAGAGTTCTAATCGGATACAAATACTAAAAAAAAAAATTATTTCGGACGATCGGACCGTTGGAATTAGATGAAATTTTACAGGGAATTAGCTGAAGACGAGAGGAAGCTAAAGAAAAAAATTCAGCTCGATCGGACCGTTCAATATTTTTTAATATTTTTTTTGCTAGACAGTTTTATGTTTTGAGGACTCTTAGAGATAAAAAAAAATCAATTAAGTATATATTAAAGGGGAGACACGTAAGAGAGAGTTACGTTGGAACATAAATGAATATCTACTGAATTGTACATTTGGAAGAATAGAGTCCATGAGGGTTACGTAGTAAGTTGGAAAAACCCTTCGAATTAAAGTTAGAAACGAACCATTATACTTGATAAATAATAATGGGAAAATAAGGATAAATGTTGTGAATGTGGGTTATTGGATAAACCTAAATTGATATAATAAAAATGGTATATTTATATGATTGTGTATGCATATATTATATACTTGTTAAAATCATGCCCGCGCTACTTGCTATCCCTGAGGTTTCCGCGCTGGGACGATCTTATCTCGTGTGCCTTATGGGGGATATTGACTCGTACCCTAGAAGATAGAAATCCTAGGTACAGGCTATCGAATCGGTAGTCACGGTCCTAAGAGACGTGAGGGTATGTACTGACCTCTTAGACTTGGAAACTATGCTTCGCCTCAATATTGTTTGTGTATGTATTTATACAGTTCGAGAGTGATTCCGAACTTGTATTCCCTTTAGTACGATTGATACGGGGATTGGATAGCAAAGTATGCCCGCACCATAAAATTTTATGTGGGGTGCTGTTAGAATATATATATTATACGATTATTTAATATATATATGAACTTCTAAAATATGGGAAACTGCCTACTGTGTTATGGTAAGTAAGACATGTATAATGACTCAAATTGGAAATACTTGTTTTGAAAAGTATAATATGATATTGAAAAACTTTATGAATCAATAAAGTTAAAATGAGCGTTTAGTACTAAATGAAATTATCCTTTTTAAACCATGATGTTGTTAAATCTTAAATTTTGAGAGTCACCTAAGATAAGTTAAATCCTTGGGGAAGATAGTGTGATATATGATGAGATAAACCATTGGGAAGGTTAGTGCGATAGGAGTGCACATTAGAAGAGAGGCGAGAATTTCTCAAGAGAGTGTCGCACTAATATGTTGTTGCATTGGCCTGTATCAATTTAAATACTTGCTAAACGAATTTTTAAATCATATACACTATCGGGCTCTGACCCGTTTCTATTCCTCTTTCTCTCTTGTATACATATGTATATATTACAGGTGCCCAGCCACAGGGGCGTCTTGTTTAGGATCACTTGGAAGGAACGTGCTGCAGCTTAGGTGGGAGTTGTAGGCCACTTGCTTAGACGATTTCATTTACTTGATTCCACTTCTATCATTCTCCTTATTGGGCATGTGTCGCCCTTTCCACTATTTATCTGTTTTATTGGGACATTTTTATTTCAGTTATTTCTAGTACTGTTACTTTGGGATTTATTCAGCATGTATGTTTTAATTTAAGTTTTAAATGTTGGGGTTTAGTTGGTGAATGTTTAAATTAATTGGATTATATGTTCCAGGACTATTGTGGTGTGATTCCTTAAATATTGAATTGTTGTAGATAATTAAATCTATATTTTCAAAATAAAATTTGGAAAGTAATGTTAAAAAATGGTTTTGACACCTAGCTTAATTAAATAGGGTGTTAAATTTGGAAAAGTTATGTTTACGACAGTGATGCTAAGAATGAGCCAACTGTTCACCTTGATTTTAATTTAATAAAGGAGTGATCGCCCAGTATTTTATTAGGCAGGGTGTCACAAGTGGTAACAGAGCATCAGGTTCTAGTGTCCATAGGATTTGTACGGCTTATTTTCGCTTTCAGCTTAACGTTTTTGCTATAGAGCCCTATTTTTAGGATTGTTATATTCCTGCTTTTACGTTTATGTCTTCATCCTTTTGGGATTTGATAATGACTGTAGACTAATAAACTACTTCACATTTCAAATGCCTCAGAGACGTGCACCGAAGGATAGGCGTGCCCAGGCCGAGCAGCCAGCAGCTCCGGCACAAGGCACTATGAATACTAATGAAGTAGCCGCCATTGTTGCTCAGGCGATGAATGCCGCACTAGCGGTGGTTCAGCAGGCTCCAACCCAGATTCAGGCAGTGGCGCCAGCACCAGCACAACTTCCATCTGCATGGGAGAGGGTTAGGGATGCTTTTCAGAAGGCGCATCCCCCTGAGTTCTTTGGTAGCTCAGATATCGTCACAGTCAGCCAATGGAAGAAAGACATCCAGCGGCATCTTCGTATGTATGAGTGCACCGACGTGCAAAGGCAGTTATTGGCTTCCTTTAAGCTGGTGGGGTCCGCTTTGCAGTGGTGGGAGTCCACTACCACCTTGGAGGAGAGGGACACGATCCCCATTCAGTCGTTCTGGGAGCGGTTTGACCGTAAGTACTTTCCACCCGCCGTGCAGACTGAGATGAGGTGGAAATTACTGAATTTGAAACAGGAGAACACTACCGTTGCTGAGTATGAGGAGGAGTTCACGAGACTTCTCACCATAGTGCCAGATGAGGCACCTACTGAGAGTAAGAAAATTATGTTGTTTGTGGACGGGTTAGCTTGGAGTATCCGTCAGCATCTTATAGGGAATCTATCTCTGAGTACTTTCACTGATGTACTAACTGCTGCGTTACTACATTACCGCTTCCATCTGCAAGGAAGCAGGAGATCAGGAGAGTCCAGCCAGCAGGGCAGGACCGGGGGTAGTAGTTCTAGTGGGGCACCATCTCATGGACAGACTTGTCAACATGAGCAGAGTTCCCATCAGGGGGACCCTGCTAAGCGATTCCGTTCAGGTGATTCCAGGCAGGGATTTGGGGGTTATAGGCAGGGCCAGCAGGGCCAGCCTAATCAACAGGGCCAACAGTGTGCTAATCAGGGTCAACAGGGCCAATGGCGGGGAGGTAACGGCCAGTAGGGCCGTGGTCAGCAGGGTCAGAGGGGAGGTAACTTCAGAGGCCGGTGTTTTGTATGCGGCAAGCATGGTCATAAGCGCCAGGATTGCCCAGAGGGTAATAGGTCCCCACAGCAGCAGGGTGCCCGTAATGAGCCGCAGAGACCACTTTTTCCACCTGCCCTCCCAGCTCCAGCCCAGGTGCCAGCCCTCCCAGCCATTCTAGCAGCTCCAGTGCAGCAGGGGCAGTTACAGTACGGACGTGTCTATAACATCCACCAGGAAGCAGCTCCACAGGCACCACCCGCGATTGAGGGTATGTTTCCTATCCATGGTACTATGGGTCGGATTTTGTTTGATACTGGGGCGACAAATTGTTTTATAGCTACGCATTTTGCGAAGGCCTTAGGGTTGTTAGCCACAGCAGAGAGCACAGTGACATGTGTAGACTCACCACTGGGGAGTGGGTCGCTTATCTTCTTTATATGCTGGGGAGTGGGGGTAGAGATTGGTAGTTTGGTATTACCTACAGACATGTTAGTCTTAGATATGCATGAGCATGATGTTATTATCGATATGGATTGGCTCGCAGCTTATAGAGCCATAATTGATTGCTTCGGTGGGAGCATTATTTTTGCCATTCCGGGGCAAGAGATGTTTGTAGTGGTGATGCCTCTCCCAGAGGGAGCCTCGACCGCTCATTTGTATTATATAGATAAGGATACCTCTAAGGAGGTTGTGATTCCGTTAGACTCGATTCCAGTTGTTCGTGAGTATTTCGATGTATTTCAGGAGATACTAGGCCTACCCCCCAGTCGAGAGATAGACTTTGTCATAGATTTATTGCCAGATACGAGACCTATAGCACGCGCTCCATACCGTATGGCTCCGGCGGAGATGCGAGAGTTACGAGATCAAATAGAGCAGCTGTTAGGTCAGGGCTTCATTCGCAGGAGTACCTCACGTTGGGGTGCTCCAGTCTTGTTTGTGAAGAAGAGAGATGGTTCACTGAGGTTATGTGTGGACTACCGGGAGTTAAACAAGGTCACGATACGGAATAAGTATTCGTTGCCTCGAATCGATGATCTGTTCGACCAGCTGAGGGGAGCAACTTTATTTTCGAAGATAGATCTGAGGTCGGGGTACCATGAGCTACGTATTAGAGAGCAGGATGTTTCAAAGACTGCCTTCTTGACGAGATATGGGTCTTACGAGTTCAGAGTGATGCCATTTGGACTCACAAATGCTCCAACCGTGTTCATGGACTTAATGAACCGAGTATTCAGAGAGTTCTTGGATCAGTTTGTCATCGTCTTCATAGATGACATTTTGATATATTCACACTCCGAGGAGGAGCATGTGTTTAGGCACATACACTTCACATTTATCCCCTTAATTTCAGTATTTTTATGATCCCGTGCAGTGTATCTAGCTTGGATTTGTCTCTTATTTATGCTACTAACCTTTTTTGGCAAGTATTTCGTGTTTTGTGTATTTCTCATGTGTTTTATAGGTATTTCATGCAAGTTAGTGCGAAGGAGAACTCAAAACAGTGAAAGAAACCAAGAAATGGAGAGTTGAAGGGTATTTTCGTAATTTTTCAGCCTTAGTCCGAAGGTGGGGCCAACTAGAAAGCTGAAGATCTCTAAATTACAAGAATACTGGAAAAAACGGCACCTCAATCCGAGCTACGGTGAAGAAGTTACGATGTTTTGAAGTTGCGCGATAATGAAGAGTCTGGATGTGCGGATTTCTGTAATTAATTATGCATTTAATGCAGTGCAACTCTTGGAAAACTTGTGCCACAAGCAAAATTTGATGCCAAATTCGTGCAACTTGGTTCTATAAAAGACCAAGCCCTACCTCATTTTCAAGGGGAGTTGCTAGAGAGAGGCTAGGTCAGGAGTAGGTTAGAAGTGCTAGATTGAATTTTAGGGTTAGATTTTGAGAGCAAATTTTCTATTCCTTCAAGAGTTTTCATGAACCCTAGTTTGTAAGAAATTCTGGATTCCAATTCCATTTTTGTTGCTAAATTCAAGTAATATCTTTCCATTCTCTATTTTTATTATTTGCAAATTATTTCTCATGTCTTGTAGATCCATAATTTTGTGTGTGAATTTATTCTTGAACCAAATCATGAGTAGCTAAATTCCCAAAGGTTGGGGTACATGAACTCAATCCAAGGCAAATTATTTATGTAGAAAATAGAGGTTAAATTAAAATATTGATTGAATCGTGAAAGCACCGCTTTATATTTATCTTTGATTTCGTATGGTGCGGGCTTGAACCTCATATACGTAATGCTTAGAATATATAAAGACTGGATTCATTCACCGCTTTATATCTATCTTTGATTTCATATGATGCGGTCTAGATCCCTCATATATGTAATGCTTAGAATGTATAAAGACCGGATCTAGTCAATAATTTTAATTTACAATTCTAGTATTCTATACGGTAATTTGTTAAGGATTGAGGGATTGTACCCTACCTTATTTTCTCCCATTTGTCAGATCTAATTTCTTTTGCACTTTTCAGTTTGTTTTTCTTAAGTAATTTTTTAATATAAATTTTCCCAATTTTTAATCATCTTTTCGTTTCTTTTACGAAATCATTTCAAGATTTAATAATTTTTCTTATTACTATTTGGCAATCTCGATCCCTGTGGATACGATCCCGACTTACCGGGTTTATTACTTGAGCGACAGGCTTGCACTTGAGCCTAGATTGTACGCACTTTTGAGACAAATATTAAGTCACGTCAAGTTTTTGGCGCCGTTGCCGGGGATTGAAATTGTTAAATTTTTAAGAAAGTTATTTTATCTACAAGTGATTTCGAAAAAAAAATATATATATATATATATATATATATATATATATATATATATATATATATATATAACAAAAATTGAAAAAAAAAATGGGTGTCACGTTCTTGAATTGCCCAATTTGAAATGTCTTATTTTAACTCTTTTGGTGGCTTTAATTGTTATGCTAATAGTGAGGAAGAGGAGGCACTCAAGACTTATGACCATTGGATCAATATCACTAAAGATGATTATATTAAATACAAGCCTAGTGCTGAGAAACTCCAAATTTATCAAAATCAATTGCTTGAAGAAGAAAGACTTGAAAAAGAATATCGCGAAAAAAATCGTTATTGGGAGCAAGAGTTAGATGCATTATTTGAACCCAATGAGGATTTTTTTTCCGATAATTTTGAAGATGAAGTAAGTTTTCAACCAAATGAGGAATTCGAGGTGCTAGAACCAAGAAAGCCTACTTTGGAAGAACTCTTACTTGATCTACAAAAGCAATCTGATGACCGTGCTGTTCTCGAGTCGAAAATTATAGCAACTTGCAAGGAGTTGAATGATTATTTGGACAACTTAGAGAAGGTCGAGGCTTGCACTTGAGCCTAGATTGTACGCACTTTTGAGACAAATATTAAGTCGCGTCAAGTTTTTGGTGTCGAGCACTTGAGGCAGGTTCTTCAGACTTTACGAGAGCATCAGTTGTATGCTAAGTACGAGAAGTGTGGATTCTGGTTGCGAGAGGTACAATTATTGGGGCATGTTGTTTTTTAACAGGGGATAGCAGTTGACCTGAGTAAAGTATCAGCGGTGAGGGAGTGGGGACAGCCCACGACACCGACGGAAGTGCATAGTTTCTTGGGGTTAGCCGGATACTACAGGAGATTCATTCAGGGATTCTCCAAAATAGCGGGTCCATTGACAAACCTGACTCGCAAAGGGGTACCATATGTTTGGGATGATGCTTGTCAATTGGCTTTCGACGAGTTGAAAGACAAGCTTACTTCGGCACCAGTCCTTGCTTTACCGAAGCCGGGTGTGGAGTACCTGGTTTACACCGATGCCTTTTTACGGGGACTTGGGGGAGTACTTCAGCAGGAAGAGAAGGCTATAGCTTTTGCCTCCCGCAAGCTTAATCCGCATGAGAAGAATTACCCCACCCACGACCTAGAGTTAGCAGCGGTCATCTTTGCATTGAGGATATGGAGACACTATTTATTGGGGGAGAAGTTCTGTTTGTTCGCAGATCACAAATCACTGCAGTACCTGTTCACTCAGCGAGAGCTGAATATGCGTCAGCGCAGATGGTTAGAGTTTGTGAAGGACTATCAGTTCGACATACAGTATCATCTGGAGAAAGCCAACGTAGTTGCTGATGCGTTGAGCCGTAGACCGGTAAATGAGGTAGCGGACGTCTGGAAAGAGAAGTGGAAGGAGTTGGGTCACCAGGACGCAGTATCCTGTTCCTTTATATCTGTTATGACAGTCCCACCCGAGATTATTACGAGGGTAATACAGGCCCAAACCACAGACCCGTTGAGTCCTATTCTATTTGTTCTGATGGGGGTTCGAGGTTTAATGGGTGGTTAGTGGTTTCGGAAGGGGAAGAATTGCGTCATGCAGTGATGACCCAATCTCACGGGTCCCGATCTGTTGTACATCCTGGAGGAGATAAGATGTACCAGGATATGAGGAGGCAATACTGGTGGAGTGGGATGAAGAAGGACATTGCTGAGTTCGTGTCCAAGTGTTCTACCTGCCAGCTGGTGAAGGTGGACCATCAGAAAGCGTCAGGATTGCTTCAGCCATTGGAAGTACCCGCGTGGAAGTGGGAGAGTATTTCTATGGATTTTATTACAGGGTTGCCTACATCACAGCGGGGCCACGACTCTATCTGGGTGATTGTAGACCGTTTGACCAAGGTGGATCATTTTCTGCCGGTGCGGACAGATTATACCACGGGTCAGTATGCTCAGTTGTTCATTTCTGAGATTGTCAGATTACATGGGGTGCCCCTGAATATTGTGTCAGATAGAGATAAGATTTTTGTGTCACGTTTCTGGAAAACCTTTCAGGAGGCTATGGGTACTGAGTTGAGGTTGAGTTCATCTTATCACCCACAGACAGATGGACAGACAGAGCGTACTAATCAGATGTTAGAGGATATGCTACGCATGTGTGTTCTTGATTTTGGAGGAGGTTGGGAACCACATCTCCCACTGGTAGAGTTTGCTTATAATAACTCTTATCAGTTTACGATTGGTATGGCTCCATTTGAGGCTTTGTATGGCCGACCTTGTCGTTCTCCAACTTATTGGCTCGAGGTGGGGGATAACAAGTTGCTAGGACCAGAGGTAATTCAGGAAACCTTCGCGAGGATTGAAATGATTAGGAGTCGCATTCGAGTAGCCCAGGACAGGCAGAAGAGCTACGCCGATGCGAAACGGTTCTTCCGGGAGTTTAATGTGGGGGACCAAGTGTTACTGCGTGTATCTCCTATGAAGGGAGTGATGAGGTTCGGGAAGAAAAGGAAATTGGCCCCGAGGTACGTGGGACCATTTCCCATTATCGAGAGGATTGGGCCGGTAACATATAGATTGGGACTACCAGAGCATTTACATCGCATTCACGATGTATTCCACATCTCGTCGTTGAGATGGTATCTTCGTGATGATATGGCACATACTCACATCGCGATAGATGAGATAGACTTACAGCCTGAAAACTCTTACGAGGAGAGACCGGTGGCTATCCTAGACTATAGTGAGAGGAGATTGAGGTCGAAGATAGTTCCACTTGTGATACGACGCAAATATTGCGTATTTCACCCGTTAACCTACGCCTTATTAGCCCCCTTGGGTATCTTAATCCCTATACTTATGCTCGTTAACCAGACAACCTCGGATTTCTATGTTAACATGTTTTGCAGGGGTTAATTGAGCTTTTGTAGGTATTTGGATGCTTAGTATGAAGTTCGGACGGTTTCCGAAAATGTTTCGTCGACTTTTGCAGCTTCGGGGGCATTTTAGTAATTCCATCATTCGGGTTTGAATCCCGAGCTCTTCACGGAAGTTGAAGCCCTTTGATTTCTCTTCGCGTGGCCGCCGACGGTGCATGATTCCGAGTTGTATCGATGGAGTTATGGCACTTTTAGGTTGGTTTTGACATGAAAAGTACACTCAAGGTCACATTCAAGGGCATTTTAGTCATTTCATATTTTGGTTTTTTAGCCTAATGTCTTCTTGGATGTTGTAGTCCTCTGAGTTATCTTCGCGTAGCCTCCGACCGTGCCTCATTCCGAGCTATAACGAAGAAATGGCGGCATTTTCCGTAAAACAGGACAAAGCTGCAGAATTCAGACCTGTAGGTTGCGAATCGATTCGGCCCAAAACCGAATCGATTCGGAATGCTGCAGAATTGCAGATTCGAACTTCCCCTGTTTCCGAATCGATTCGGACCATTTCCGAATCGATTCGGGCCTCCTGATTTTTGGTTTTCTTCCCTTTTATTACAAGTTTGCCATAGGATATTTTGTATATAACACTTTCTCTTCATTTTGAAGAGAAATATATCTTCATTTTTGGCTTAGATTTTAGGGTTTGTAAACTTGGGAGATTTGCCCTACTCTTCTCTTGTTCTCTTGTCTTGTAAGTTGTACTTTAAGTTTAATTCCATTAATTTAGTTGTATTTCTTAATTCCTTGCTTTCTAGATAGTTTTCATGCTTTGTTAATTAGGTTTTCTTGCTTTAATTCTTGCTTTCTTAGTTTAATTAGTTTAATTTAGTTTATTTTCATGTATTGCCCTTAGTTAAATAGGGTCGGGATTGTGTTCCGCCATTTACGGGTTTGGACCTCGAAAATTAGGTTTTGTGTAAAATTGCATTTAATTGAAACCTCGCGTACTAAAGTCGGATTATTATGCGTTTAACTTTCTTTGTCATGCAACGTTAGTGTTTATAGCGATTATCCGAATTTAATCCGCGTGTGACCATTTTCCGTTAAATGTTTAATCTCGCAACTTTGGCTTAAATTCCTTATTGCGTGATGTTTATGCTTAATTGAAAATGATTGATTAAATGTTTTCGAATCGAAATTCTAATTAGTAGTTGTTTAGCCCATGAATGCGTGTATGCGATCCCGATCCTCGCTTTACTTTTGTGTAGCATAACTTATTCTTTTTATTTAGTCACCATAACCACCCATCACCTTTTCTTATTTCTTTTACACCATTTTTATTCCTGAAGTAATTAAAACAATTAAAGTCTAAAATTCAATCACTTCCTGTGGATTTACGATACCCGACTTACCGCTGTGCTTGCTTGTCAAGTGTAGTTGTAGCTTAGGTTTTCTTTGTATCGCGGCGGCGAAACACACGACGATTGTGCACTTACACGCGCACACTTTTTCCGCCCGACCACAAAATGGCGCCGTTGCCGGGGAGTGTGTTTTAGATAGTGATTGTTTTATTATTTCGTAGTATTTTTCCTTTTGTATTTGTATTCTTTGTTTTGACCTTTTTTGCAGGATTTGCATACTTTGAGCGCTAAGAAATTTTGATTCGCGGTTGCTCACTTTCTTGCTCGGATTCTCCATCTACAAACAACGAGGTAATCATGTCCTATTATTATAGTTATTACGGTCATTCTAATGATTCTTACTTTGGGGATAGTTTTCAAGTTTTCCATTTTCAAGATTTTCTTGAAAATGAAAGACTTGAAAACATTTATCGGAATGAAAATCGTTATTGGGAGCTTGAGTTGGATTCATTATTCGAATCCGATGACGATTCTTATTTTATTACTTTCGAAGACGAGTTTCAACCAAATGAGGAGTCCGAGGCTCTTGAGCCGAGGAAGCCTACTTTGGAAGAGACTTTGCTTCTTTATTACCAAGGTTTGGAAAGCTTAGATGATGTTGGAATGAGACTTGGTGCACTTTCCGATGAGATGAATTCTTATGCACAAAACAACGAGGAGGTGGAAACTTGTGTTTCACCTCAATTTTTCAAAGAATTTCTCATCGAATGTGAATCTTTATCCCCCGAAATTCAATCTCCTTCCGACGATGAGTCGATTGAGATTGAATTTGTTTCATCACCATATTCGTTTTCCGTGATCGAACCATTAGAATTACCGGTTGATTCCTATGAGTCAGTAGAAACTTTTACAATTTCTACACAATTTGCCGACGAGGACTCTTTGCCGACTTTGTTTGCTACGATGGAACCAATCCTCGTGTGTGCACTATCTCCCATTCCACTTGAAAAACCTTTGGGAGATGAGTCGATTTTTCTTGGACCTCTAGTGTACCTTTCCCCCTTATTATCCAAATCCCCCATCGTCCGCCCAAAATTTCAAATTGGCGATGGTTCACATTTTCCACCACCCACATGCCTTCCGTTGTTCAAACGGAATTCATATCTTTCGAGAGGCATGTTCCTTTTGGAGGGTCCACCGTTGATCTTTCAAAGTCAAATCCCTTTTTGGGTGGACCCTCAACTATTTAGACTTCTAGTGTATAGTTAGTGTGAAGCCTAAATAGTAGGTTGTAAATAATTAGCTTTTTAATTTTCTTTATTTCCTATTTTTCTTTCCTTTTAATTTAGTCTAGTGTAATTAGTAAACTTTTTGTTATTTGTTTTTGCTATGCTCGGTACTAACTTGTTTTGTAGATTCCTTTGGACTCGCGCTTATGGAGATCGCTCCAATTTTGGGTAATATCGTTCTTTTCCTCTCTTTGTGTTGTGTTCTTAATGCGCATTGAGGACAATGCAACATTCAAGTTAGGGGGTGTATGATGTTCTATCCATTTCATGTGTAGTCCATGGATTTGCTCACATTTAGTTACTAAGTATGCCTTTTTGTGAAAAATTTGAAAATTTTCAAAAATATTTTCTTTCTTTTTTCTCCTTTGTTGGGCATTTTGCCTTGTTTCCGATGACAAATTTCAATAATTGCCCGATCCAATAGACAACTCAATGATGCATGTTCTCGATTTTAGAAGTTATTGGACTTTAGTCCTCAAATCATTGATCTTGTGAATAACTTCATGAATTAAACTTTATCCCATGAGCATATGCACTTTCCTTGTTCTATTGATTTGGTTTAAGGTTTTTTTAACTCGGTAATCTTTTGTTGCATTGTATATACTTACACCGAGTAAGCTTTGTACCTTTCGTCGTTTGTGAGTGTTATACACTATTCTTTTCTCATTGAAAACGTTGAATTCGTTGGTAATCTCTCTAATCTTTCATTTGACCGTTCATTAATCGAGTTCATGCTTGAAATGTGTTACTTGATCATGATTTTCATATATTGTTTTGACTTGAGAATTGCGTAAACTTTGTGAAATGATCATAGTCCATCTTTGTTATATCACCCATATTAGCCTTGACCTCACCCTTATATGTTTCCCTAGTTAGCCCCTTTGAGCCAAAATATAGCCTTTCGTTTCTTAACCCAATTCCCATAACCAACTCCAAATTGGAGTTTTAAGACATACATACACCTTACATACCTTTGTTTGGAATGTTACTTGGGATTGAATATTGTTATTGTATTGTGGTTGCAATTTAGGCATATGAGAGTTTGATAAGCAAAGAAAAGAAAGTAGTGAAAAAAGTGAAGAAAAAGAGAAAGCAAAAAGCAAAAGAAAAGAAAAGAAAACAATAGAAAAGGAAGAAAAGAAAAAGAAAGAGAAAGTTGTTTATGTTGTGTATAGTGTTCAATAAGTTTTGATTACTCTCCCCGATGATATATCTAATGCTTGTTTTGGAACTTGTTTTCCAATTTTTGATATTGCCCGCATTTTTCCATTATTCCGAGTTTCATCCCCAAACACTTTGAATCCGTATATACATTCCTTCATTTCATACCCTAGCCTATCCTACATCATAACCCTATTAAAGTCCTATGTGATCTTAGGTTGATGTAATTCAAAAGTCATAATAGTTGTGATAATCTGTGAAAATGCATTTCGCCTCTTTTAGTGTGCGGTATCCTTTCATTGAGATTACAGTTTTTCAGTTTATATATAGCGTTCTTCATTTGTGACATGTGCGCGGCCTAGTTTCCATTTACATTTACTCTTTATGCCCGCATGTCCCGTGTATTACCTCCCTTTTTATAGTGAATTCATTTGTTGAGCGTAATGCCCGTGAGGATTGAATGTATGCTTGCTTTGATTAGTATCCGAGTTATTTAAGTTTTTCGCCAAATCATACTTTGCATATGCTCACTCCCCTCCCACATGTTAGAGTTTCAATTCATTGAGGTGCATTCGATAATGTTAATGATTTGGACTTTTTTGTGAATTCATTCACTTTGCTAATAATGCGTATGAAATCCTTTTCGCCATTATTGGGCTTGTCGCATGTTTGATTGGGCATATTTTGAGGAAACCATGTGATGTTTGTGGGTACCATCTCTGAAAACCCTCACGAGACAACACTCGTCCACTAGGGTAACCTAGGGGTTTAACGGCTTATTGCATACGCTAAATGCAATCGAATCGCCCGCGAAAGTGGCTTTATGCTTTTATACCATACTTTTGTACTATCTTCTGTTTCTGATTTTCTTGTAGTTCTTGTAGTTTCTTATTTCTTTGCTAGGGACTAGCAATGTGTAAGTTAGGGGGTGTGATACGACGCAAATATTGCGTATTTCACCCGTTAACCTACGCCTTATTAGCCCCCTTGGGTATCTTAATCCCTATACTTATGCTCGTTAACCAGACAACCTCGGATTTCTATGTTAACATGTTTTGCAGGGGTTAATTGAGCTTTTGTAGGTATTTGGATGCTTAGTATGAAGTTCGGACGGTTTCCGAAAATGTTTCGTCGACTTTTGCAGCTTCGGGGGCATTTTAGTAATTCCATCATTCGGGTTTGAATCCCGAGCTCTTCACGGAAGTTGAAGCCCTTTGATTTCTCTTCGCGTGGCCGCCGACGGTGCATGATTCCGAGTTGTATCGATGGAGTTATGGCACTTTTAGGTTGGTTTTGACATGAAAAGTACACTCAAGGTCACATTCAAGGGCATTTTAGTCATTTCATATTTTGGTTTTTTAGCCTAATGTCTTCTTGGATGTTGTAGTCCTCTGAGTTATCTTCGCGTAGCCTCCGACCGTGCCTCATTCCGAGCTATAACGAAGAAATGGCGGCATTTTCCGTAAAACAGGACAAAGCTGCAGAATTCAGACCTGTAGGTTGCGAATCGATTCGGCCCAAAACCGAATCGATTCGGAATGCTGCAGAATTGCAGATTCGAACTTCCCCTGTTTCCGAATCGATTCGGACCATTTCCGAATCGATTCGGGCCTCCTGATTTTTGGTTTTCTTCCCTTTTATTACAAGTTTGCCATAGGATATTTTGTATATAACACTTTCTCTTCATTTTGAAGAGAAATATATCTTCATTTTTGGCTTAGATTTTAGGGTTTGTAAACTTGGGAGATTTGCCCTACTCTTCTCTTGTTCTCTTGTCTTGTAAGTTGTACTTTAAGTTTAATTCCATTAATTTAGTTGTATTTCTTAATTCCTTGCTTTCTAGATAGTTTTCATGCTTTGTTAATTAGGTTTTCTTGCTTTAATTCTTGCTTTCTTAGTTTAATTAGTTTAATTTAGTTTATTTTCATGTATTGCCCTTAGTTAAATAGGGTCGGGATTGTGTTCCGCCATTTACGGGTTTGGACCTCGAAAATTAGGTTTTGTGTAAAATTGCATTTAATTGAAACCTCGCGTACTAAAGTCGGATTATTATGCGTTTAACTTTCTTTGTCATGCAACGTTAGTGTTTATAGCGATTATCCGAATTTAATCCGCGTGTGACCATTTTCCGTTAAATGTTTAATCTCGCAACTTTGGCTTAAATTCCTTATTGCGTGATGTTTATGCTTAATTGAAAATGATTGATTAAATGTTTTCGAATCGAAATTCTAATTAGTAGTTGTTTAGCCCATGAATGCGTGTATGCGATCCCGATCCTCGCTTTACTTTTGTGTAGCATAACTTATTCTTTTTATTTAGTCACCATAACCACCCATCACCTTTTCTTATTTCTTTTACACCATTTTTATTCCTGAAGTAATTAAAACAATTAAAGTCTAAAATTCAATCACTTCCTGTGGATTTACGATACCCGACTTACCGCTGTGCTTGCTTGTCAAGTGTAGTTGTAGCTTAGGTTTTCTTTGTATCGCGGCGGCGAAACACACGACGATTGTGCACTTACACGCGCACACTTTTTCTGCCCGACCAACTTGTACGGGTCTAGTGGGAGCATCATAATGTGGAGGAATCCACTTGGGAGCGCGAGGCCGATATGCGCGAGAGATATCCATATTTGTTCTTAGCAGGTATGCCTTATTTTCCGAATTTCGGGACGAAATTCCGTTATTAGGGGGGAAGTATGTAATACCCCATATTTTTATGCTATATTAATTTGGGGATTTATTAATATTAATGTGAATTAATTATTTAATAAAAATTCAGAAATTAATTTTGTTATACTTATTAACCTGATGAGAGTTAGTAATTATGGGAAAATTTGTTGAATATTACTAATGAGCAAAGTAATATATAATAGTGGTCATATTAAATGTCACGAGTGAATAAAATGACAATTTTAGAAATTTGAGTCGGGACGCGCCCATGTCGTGTCGGGACTAAATATTGATAAATAAAAGTAAATATTTTATTCGTATGGTCGTTTTGAGTGCGCCAACGCGTCCGGAAGGGTCGAGATAGTCAGAAAAGTATACCGGGGAGTTTGATTTGGGTCTCGGGGCGTTTTTAGGCCTAATTAGTACCCCGGGAGGGCATTTTAGTCATTTTGTATTTTTGGGTAATTAAACCCACGAAAATTAAAGGGGTTATATCAGATGTTTAGGTTATCTCCTAGGGTTAGATAACTCAAAACACTAGAACGGCCATTGGAGAGGAGAGGAGAGAGCTCTCAAGGCATTCCAAGGCTCAAAACTCACCCGTTTGCACCGCCGCCACCGCCAACGCGTAGATCGCGAGACGGGGAACGCAACCACACCAAATTCAACACCAAACCAGATTTTTGAAAATTTCAGGCAAGTGTTTATCTTGCTTATTTCGTTGATGCATCATCCATATTAGTTTAGGAGTTATTAGGATGAGATTTATGGAAGAAAAACCCAATTTGAGATAGGAAATTTTCATGTAGTGATGATTTATATGATATTCTGGAAACCCTTTGTCATGTAAAGGATTAAGAGTGTGATTAAGAAAAGAGTTCTAATCGGATACAAACACTAAAAAAAAAATTATTTCCGACGATTGGACCGTTGGAATTGGATGACATTTTATAGAGAATTAGGTGAAGACGAGAGGAAGCTAAAGAAAAAATTCAACTCGATCGGACCGTTCGATATTTTTTAATATTTTTTTTTCTTTACAGTTTTATGTTTTGAGGACTCTTAGAGATAAAAACAAATTCAATTAAGTATATATTAAAGGGGAGACACGTAAGAGAGAGTTACGTTGGAACATAAATGGATATCTACTGAATTGTACATTTGGAAGAATAGAGTCCACGAGGGTTACGTAGTAAGTTGGAAAAACCCTTCGAATTAAAGTTAGAAACGAACCATTATACTTGATAAATAATAATGGGAAAATAAGGATAAATGTTGTGAATGTGGATTATTGGATAAACCTAAATTGATATAATAAAAATGGTATATTTATATGCTTGTGTATGCATATATTATATACTTGTGAAAATTATGCCCGCGCTACTTGCTATCCCTGAGGTTTCCGCGCTTGGACGATCTTATCTCGTGTGCCTTATGGGGGATATTGACTCGTACCCTAGAAGATAGAAATCCTAGGTACAAGCTATCGAATCGGTAGTCACGGTCCTAAGAGACGTGAGGGTATGTACTGACCTCTTGGACTTGGAAACTATGCTTCGTCTCAATATTGTTTGTGTATGTATTTATACTGTTCGAGAGTGATTCCGAACTTGTATTCCCTTTAGTACGATTGATACGGGGATTGGATAGCAGAGTATGCCCGCACCATAAAATTTTATGTGGGGTGATGTTAGAATATATATATTATACGAGTAATTAATATATATATCAACTTCTGAAATATGGGAAACTGCCTACTGTGTTATGGTAAGTAAGACATATATAATGACTCAAATTGGAAATACTTGTTTTGAAAAGTATAATATGATATTGAAAAACTTTATGAATCAATAAAGTTAAAATGAACGTTTTGTACTAAATGAAATTATCCTTTTTAAACCATGATGTTGTTAAATCTTAAATTTTGAGAGTCACCTAAGATAAGTTAAATCCTTGGGGAAGATAGTGTGATTTATAATGAGATAAACCATTGGGAAGGTTAGTGCGATAGGAGTGCACATTAGAAGAGAGGCGGGAATTTCTCAAGAGAGTGTCGCACTAATATGTTGTTGCATTGCCTGTATCAATTTAAATACTTGCTAAACGAATTTATAAATCATATACACTATCGGGCTCTGACCCGTTTCTATTCCTCTTTCTCTCTTGTATATATATGTATATATTACAGGTGCCCAGCCACAGGGGCGTCTTGTTTAGGATCCCTTGGAAGGAACGTGCTGCAGCTTAGGTGGGAGTTGTAGGCCACTTGCTTAGACGATTTCATTTACTTGATTCCACTTCTATCATTCTCCTTATTGGGCATGTGTCGCCCTTTCAACTATTTATCTATTTTATTGGGAAATTTGTATTTCAGTTATTTCTAGTACTGTTACTTTGTTATTTATTCAGCATGTATGTTTTAGTTTAAGTTTTAAATGCTGGGGTTTAGTTGCTGAATGTTTAAATTAATTGGATTATATGTTCCAGGACTATTGTGGTGTGATTCTTTATATATTGAATTGTTGTAGATAATTAAATTTTTATTTTCAAAATAAAATTTGGAAAGTAATGTTAAAAAATGGTTTTGACACCTAGCTTAATTAAATAGGGTGTTAAATTTGGAAAAGTTATGTTTACGACAGTGATGCTAAGAATGAACCAACTGTTCACCTTGATTTTAATTTAATGAAGGAGTGATCGCCCGGTATTTAATTAGGCGGGGTGTCACATTATTGAGTTAGAATCTATAAAAATTATGAAGCACAATATGAACTTAATGAGTTGATCTTGAAAGCACAATGGTAAAATTCCCCACAAAGCTTACAATAAAACTCCAATGCATCATAGCAATTGGCATGTACGGTTAGGAGGGTATAAAATGTGAAAATACTAACATAAGACTGTTTAATAAAAAAAACCTTTATTAAAGCAGTCTTGTCCACAAACTTCTGGTTTATATATGGTAAAGTAAGGATCTTGTCTTAGGAGTAAATCCACTAACATTGAAACAGTAGATGCTTCAGCTGAGAGACCCTTTCAACAATTTTTTTCTTTCTTTCTCCCTCTCTTTCTCTCTCTCTTTCTCTCTCCATATACACCACAAATGATAGAGATAAGCACCACCAAACACACCTTTCCTTCATAACCTCCTCCTGTACAAACCCCCAATCAAAACAATTTACCAGACCAAGGCATAACCCATCATACACTACAAAGAGACAGCAGGAAACTCCAAAACCCCAAGCCCATTACACAGCTAAAAGTAAATGGTCGAATATTTCTCGATCCTTTTTACACATAAACACCACCCGATATAAATATTATCCCTTCTCAAGTTTTTCCCATCTAAAATAACCTCCCCCGTCATCTCTCAAGCAGAAAACCCACCTTCCGTGGAATCTAAACATCCATTCAAAGGGAAGGTAAATCTCCTATTTACCACACAAGATTAAATAAAAGGACTACAAAAACATCCCAGATTAAGCAATCACTCCTCTGTTTCCCCTAGGGTACTCTGTGTAAACTCTTTCCATCTAGGAAACAGCTTGGCTTACTTCCAAATCTTGAAATTCTCTTCTAGATTAGCCACTAAAAAGGAAAGTGTGACACCCTGCCTAATTAAATACCGGGTGATCAATCCTTTATAAAATTAAATCAGAATATCCAGTTGGTTCAGATTATGTATCACTGTCGAAAACTTTATTACTAAATACTAACCACCTAATATTTAAAAAGGTTGATGTCAAAAATTTTATTTTTTAATTAATATAAATCTAGGCTAACGAAATAATTAAACATTCACCATTTACATCAATCTCATATGATAGAAAATAACTGTAATAATAAATGAGGCTGGAGAAAACACAACCAGTCTAAGTCCCAAATACAATAATCTGACAAAAATAAATCCACAAATGGAAGAAGTAAAAACTAAATCCAAAATCTCTGAATATCTGAATAGAAAAGGGGCAACATGCCTTAACTAGTGAAATAACTCAATAAGAGGAAACGATAGACATAGAAGCGTTTACTACCAAGGTCCTGAAACTTCCACAGCAACTATAGCTCGTCGAGTGAATGGATCTCCTATGCTTGGTGTCCCTGTGGCTGGGCACCTAAAAACAATTTGGCAAGAAAAGAGATTTGCAGAAAACGGGTCAGAGCCTGAGTTGAAAACAATTTAAAATCGCCAAGGGATTAAAATGAGTTTATAGCAGATATATTAATCATGTTAGGTTATCGTACTCACTTGAGATGCTCACCTCTCATCTAATGTGCACGCCTAACGTTCCATCAAACCCCACTAGTTTCTATTCCCACGCTAACTAGGTCTTTCCCGTCTAACATCTAATCATAGTCCTAAATTATTCCCATGTATTTCCCTTGCACTATACATAATACCTATAATCAACTTCTCTTTAACAATGAATAAGCGCCCTTTCAATTTAATATAGATAAAGTGTTCATCAATTTAGTTCATTTATATTTCATTATTATACATGTCTACTTAATTCGCACAGTAGATAGTATCACAAGTAAATATATATATATATATATATATATATATTTATTTAATACTGTACCTCGAGACACAGCTGCTGTGTATGCATACTCTGCTATCATGTACTAGTGCATCGCTCATTGCATAAAGGACTAAAAGTTCAATCTCTCGCGAACCATCAAAACAAACACACATATTGGAGGCGAACATAGTTCCAAGACGATGGGCTACGCACATACCTACGCACCCATACGATCGTCATCACTATCATTCTCATAGATAGCCCGTACCTAGGTTCTATGCTCTAGTGGTACAAATCAAAATCCCACCCGAAGGCTCCTCAAGGCATGATTGTCCACAACGCGCAACCTCCACTCGATAGCAAGCAGTGTAGGTATGTCATACACATAATAGTTCAATCAATAAGTATACACACAACTTATTATATTCATTAGGTATTCACGCAACTAGAGTTCCTGAATTTATATGTAGTTTATTCGTCCCTACTACCCATAATACTTTAACTGTACGATTTACCTCTCTATCGTATATACTCTTTAAGGTTCTCTCATTCCAACCCGTTCTTTTAGTAGTTACACAATACCTCTCAGTACTAAATTATGAAAAGAGGCTAATCTAGAATAGCGTAGGTCCCATTCTCTCACTTAAAAGAACCTAGAAGGGTTTTTAACTCATTTGGACTAAGATAGAAATGACTGAAATCTCGTTAGAACTTGGGGATTCTCGTTCGAACGAGTTTCTCACTTCGAACGAACTCTGAAATTTCATGGTAATCTCGTTGGATTCTCGTTCGAATGACCTGGGCAGGTCTTCGAACGAGAATTCAGGGTTCGTCCCTATTCTCCTAAAAGTTACGTTTTTACAATTTGTTCAACACGAAATCACTTCAGAACTCATTTTAATCCAAATTCAACAACTTTAAACCTTATCCCCTAGTATTAGAACACTTTCCCATCCATTTTTAAGATCAAATCCCTACGATTATAATATGAATTTCAATTAATTCTTCAACAAGTTATAATTTCACATAATCTCCATTCACAACAATTTAATCTTAGATTTAATTTCATGAAATCAACATATAAAACCCAGATTTATCATTCCCAGAACATGGTTATTCAACTACATGCAAACCTATACTCCCAATTAAAGATTACTACCCAATTTCTATTCCAAATTCAATATATCATGGATATTCATCAACTACATTAACATGAATCATATATGCTCTAAAAATTCAGCAAGATAAACACTTGCCTTTTATGGACCTCTGATTCGCTGAATGAAATTGGTATAGGATTGATCCTCTCTTCACGATCTACGCGTTGGTGTAATTTTTAGTGTGAGAGCTTGAGTATTTATCCTTGGACTTCCATGGAGTTCTTCTTCTTCCTCTTTGGTTCTATCTCTCTCTCTCTCACGTAGGTTTGCAAACTCACAGATGGTCTATTACCCATGTACTCTTTCTTTTTAATATTCTATTTTTGTCCATTTTAATTCCCAAAATTCATAGCCCCTCTAGGGTGTCTGTTTGGCCTAAATTGCCCCGAAACCCAAGTAAAACACCCGAGTAGAGTTTTCTGGCTATCTCGATCCTTTCAGACTGATTAACGCACTCGATATGGTCATACGAGTTACTTAAAAATAAATTATCTTTATAAACCCAATAAGGTAGTACCGACACAACTCACATGCGCGTCCCAACTAAGTATCTTGTAATTACCATATTTTTCACACCCGGCCATAATAATATTTTCTTAATACTTTACTCGTTAAGTAATATTCAACATAATTATCATTAATAAATACTAACTCTCGTCACGCTAGTAATTATTACGTTTAAATTCAGATTAATTATAAATAAATTTTCTCCATTTAATTTAATTAATCCTAATTCCATATTTAAAATGAAGACCCTAAAAATATGGGGTATTACATACTTCCCCCCTAATAACGGAATTTCATCCCAAAATTCAGAAGAGAACATAATAAAGGTATACTTGGCAGGAATAACTCTGGATATTTATCCTGCATGTTATCCTCACACTCCCAGGTAGACTCCTCTATATTATGATGCCGCCACTGCACTCATACTAACGGCACTATCTTTGACCTCAGTTTCCTTTCACTACGGTCTAGAATCGCAATTGGCCCTTCCTCGTAGGAACTATCAGCTTGTATATCAATCTCCTCTAAGGAAATATGGGTGTGGTAAAAGTCAACCCGAAGATATCTCCTCAATGAGATAATATGGAACACATCATGAATCCTATGCAGGTGCTCCGGTAACCCAAGTCTGTAAGCTACTGGCCCAATCCTCTCAATAATAGGGAATGACCCAACATATCTCGACGCCAACTTCCCTTTATTCCCAAACCGCATTACCCCCTTCATAGGAGATACTCGCAACAACACCTGATCCCCCACAGTGAACTCCCTGAAAAACATCTTGGCATCGGTGTAACTCTTCTGTCTATCCTGAGCAACCCGAATGCGACTCCGTATCAACTCAATCTTAGTCGAGGTCTCCTGAATTACCTCCGGCCCAAGTATCTTGTTGTCCCCCACCTCAAGCCTACATGCTGGAGAATGACAAGGTCTATCATATAACGCCTTGAACGGATCCATGTCAATAGTAAACTGGTAGGAGTTATTATAAGCAAACTCCACCAGTGGAAGGTACTGCTCCCATCCCCCTCCAAAATTAAGGATACACATCTGTAACATCTGATTCGTTCGCTCTGTCTGCTCGTCCATCTGTGAATGATAGGTCGAACTGAATCGTAACTCCATCCAATGGCGTGCTGGAAACTCTCCCAAAATCTGGACATAAATATCTTGTCCCAGTCGAACACAATATCAAGGGGCACCCCGTGGAGTCTCACGACCTCGGTAATGAAGATCTGAGCATACTGCCCTGTAGTATAATCGATCGGGACTGGCAAAAAATGAGCTACGTTGGTTAACCGATCCACAATCACCCATATGGAATATTGACCCATCTGTGATGTAGGTAGCCCTGTGATGAAATCTATAGAAATTCTCTCTCATTTCCATATAGGGATTTCAAATAGCTGTAGCAATCCTCCCAGTCTCTGATGGTCTATCTTCACCAGTTGACAAGTGGCAGACTTCGACATAAACTCATTGATGTCCTTCTTCATTCCACTCTATCAATATTGTCACATCATATCCTGGTACATCTTATCCCCTCCGAGATGTACTGCAAACCGTGAACCGTGTGACTCAACCATCACTGCATGCCGTAGCTCCTCCCCCTCTGGAACTACTAGTCTTCCATTATAGCGTAAACCCCCATTCGAGCTCATAGATAAGGACTCTGCTCCCTCTGCTAGAAGCTGGATAATCTGATCCCGACTGAAGGAATCCTCTGTATGAGCTTATATCACCCTGGTAACTATCTTTGGTGTAATCATCATCACCGATATGAATGAGAGGGATACTGTATCCTGATGCCTGAGTTCTTTCCATTTCGCCTTCCACACCTCGACCACCTCACCTGTTGGCCTACAGCTCAACACGTCTGCTACCACGTTAGCCTTCCTCAGGTGGTAATGGATTTCGATCTGGTAGTCCTTCACAAATTCAATCCACCTCCGCTGATGCATATTTAGCTCCCGTTGCGTGAACAGAGACTGCAGTGAGTTGTGATCCGTGAACAGGCGAAATTTCTCCCCTAATAGATAATGTCTCCATATTCGCAATGCAAACACAACTTCCACTAACTCCAAGTCGTGAGTGGGGTAACTTCTCTCGTGAGGCTTAAGGTTACGGTAAGCATAAGCAATCGCCTTTTCCTCCTGCTGAAGCACACCCCCAAGTCCAAGTAAGGACGCATCAGTGTAAACTAGGTATTCAATCCCTGACCTAGGTAGGGCTAACTGTTGCTGAAGTCAGCTTGTCCTTCAGCTCGTCAAAAGCCAACTGGCAGGCATCATCCCATATAAATGACACCCCCTTGCGAGTCAAGTTTATCAACGGACCCTTTATCTTCGAGAATCCCCGAATAAACTGCATGTAGTATCATGTTAGCCCCAGAAAACTACGTACCTCAGTCGGCATCGTGGGCTATCCCCACTCCCTCACCACTAACACCTTTCCCGAATTTACCGATATCCCTTTCGTAGAAACGATGTGCCCCAAGAACTAAACCTTTTTCAACCAGAACCCACATTTCTTATATTTCGTATATAACTCGTGCTCACGTAGAGTCTGTATTACCATCCTCAGATGCTCGACATGCTCCGCCTCAGTCTGATAATAAATCAAAATGTCATTAATGAAGACAATGGCAAACTGATCTAAGAACTCTCTGAACGCCCTGGTTATCAAATCTATGAAGACGGTCGATGCGTTGGTTAGCCCAAATGGCATAACCTTGAACTCGTAAGATACATATCTCATCAGAAAAGCAGTCTTAGGGACATCCTGCTCCCTAATACGTAACTGATGGTACCCCGACCTTAAGTCTATCTTCAAAAAATAAGAAGCTCCCCTCAACTGGTCGAATAGGTTATCGATTTGGGTTAATAGATATTTATTCCATATTGTGACCTTATTCAACTCTCGGTAATCAACACACAACTGTAGCGACCCACATATCTTCTTTACGAACAACAAGGGAGCACCCCAAGGGGAGGTACTCCTACAGATGAAACCCTAACCAAATAACTGCTCGATCTGATCCCGTAGCTCCCTCGTCTCTGTCGGAGCCATACGGTAAGGTGCACGGGCTATCGACCAAGTGCCTGGCACCAAATCTATCACAAACTCTATCTCCCTACTGGGCGGTAATCTCGGTATGTCCTGAAATACATCAACGTACTCACGAACAATCAGAATCGAATCGAGCGGTACTACCACTACCTTAGAGGTATCCTTCTCTATATAATATAAATGGGTCGATGAACCTACCTCAAGACGAGGCATTGCCACCCAAAACATCTCCTAACCCGGTATGTAAAATAAAATGTTATGGGTATAGCAATCAATCATAACCCTATACGTAACTAGTCAATCCATCCCGATAATAGCGTCATACTCGTGCATCTCTAAGACAAGCATATCGGCCGGTAAAAGCAATCTACCAATCTCTATGCCTACTTCCCGACATATAAAGAATATCAAAGACCCATAACCCATCGGTGAGTCTACATTAGTAACTATGTTATCTGCCGTGTCTAATAACCCCATGGCACGTGCAAAACTAGTGGCAATGAAACTATGTGAAGCCCTCATGTTAAATAATATCCGCCCCATAGTCCCCTGAATGGAAAACATACCCTCGACTATTGGCGGGGCCTGATGAACCATGGCCCGATGGACGTTGTAGACTTGCCCATACTGCAACTGTCCCTGCGGCACCGGGGCTGCTGGAATGGCTGGCAAAGCTAGTACTTGGGTTGGTGCTGGGAGGGAGGCTGTAAATAGCAGTCGTTGGGGCTCCTAACGAGTGCCCAACTATGGGGCTCTACCCCTCTAAGGATAATCCTGGCGTTTGTGGCCAGTGTCGCCACAAGTAAAGCACCTCCCTGGAAAGTGTCCTCCCCTCTGCCCCTTCTGTCCTCGGCCCTAATGGACATTTCCACCCCTCTCCTGGCCCTGCTAAAATTATTGTTACCCCTGCTGACCAGGCTGGCTCTGGTGTCCCTACCTAAAACCTCCATGCCCTTGCCTGAAATCACTTAGTAGGGTCCCCCTGATGGGAACTCTGCTCACCCTAACGGACCTGTCCCTGAGTTGCGGGTGCTCCACTAGAACTACTACCTCCTGTCCGGCCCTGTTGGTTGGACTCCTCCACTCATTTTCTTCCCTGCTGATAGAAGCGGTGGTCCTGAAAATATAGTAGGACAGCATTAACCACATCAGAATAAGTGGCCAATGAAAGATTCCCTAACAGATGCGAAGGAATCCTCCAAGTCAATCCATCCATTAACCTCTGGATTTTATTCTCCTCCGTCGGTATCTCATCTGGCACTAAATTCATAAGATCGATAAACTCTTCCTCATACTCAGCAACTATCCTCCCTTCCTGTTTAAGGTTCAACAGCTTCCGCCTCATCTCGGTCTGCATGGCCAAAGGGAAGTACTTGCGGTCAAACCACACCCAAAACTCTTGAATAGTCAAGATGTCTCTCTCCTCCGTAGTGGTAGTGGACTCCCACCACTGTAGCGCTTCCCCTACCAACTTAAAGGTGGTAAAAATCTTTTTTTTCAGCTTCGTGCACTCATACATCCTCAGGTGTCTCTGTATATCCTTCCTCAATTGGCTCGCCTTCACCACATCTGAACTTCCTACAAACTCTGGAGGATGTACCTTCTGAAAGGTAGCTCCGACGCGTTCCCAAGCAGAAGGAAAAGTGTGGACTGGTGCTAGAGCCACTGCTGGTGCTTGTGGTAGGGCCTGCTGTACCACGGCTAATTCTACATTCACCGCTTGGGCTACAATAGCGGAAACTTCCACAGCATTCATCGTACCATGGGTCGGAGCTGGCTGAGGCTCGAGCTGGGCATCCCTATTGCCTCGTTGTGCATGTCTGGGAGGCATCTGAAATAAGAGAGAAGTTTTATAAGTCCACAATAATTATCTCAAATAGCTGAAGACGTAGAATGCGTAATTAATGAATACAACAGTCCTAAATATAGGGCTCTATATCAAAGAAAGCTACGCGAAAAGCATAATAAGACGCACAGATCCTAAGGACTCTAGAACCTGATGCTCTGATACCACCTGTGACACACCGCCTAATTAAATACCGGGTGATCAGTCCTTTATAAAATTAAATCAGAATATCCAGTTGGTTCAGATTATGCATCACTGTCAAAAACTTTATTATTAAATATTAACCACCTAATATTAAAAAAGGTTCATGTCAAAACTTTTATCTTTTAATTAATATAAAACTAGGCTAACGAAATAATTAAACATTCACCATTCACATTAATCTCAAACGATAGGAAATAACTGCAATAATAAATGAGGCTGGAGAAAACACATCCAATCTAAGTCCCAAATAGAATAATTCGATAGAAATAAATCCAGAACTGGAAGAAGTAAAAACTAAATCCAAAATCTCTGAATATCTTAATAGAAATGGGTCAACATGCCCTAACTAGTGAAATAACTCAAAAGGAGGAAATGATATACATAGAATCATCTACTACCAAGCTCCTGTAACTTCCACATCAACTACAGCTCTTTGAGTGAATGGATCTCCTATGCTTGGTGTCCCTGTGGTTGGGCACCTAAAAATAATTTGACAAGAAAAGAGATTTGCAGAAAACGGGTCAGAACTCGAGTTGAAAACAGTTTAAAAATGAGCAAGTGCTTACATGAGTTTATAGCACATATATTAATCATGTTAGGTTATCTTACTCACTTAAGATGCTCACCTCTCATCTAATGTGCATGCCTAACTTTCCATCAAACCCCACTAGTTTCTATTCCCACACTAACTAGGTCTTTCCCGTCTAACATCTAATCATAGTCTAATATTATTCCCATGTATTTCCCTTTGTTGTATACATAATACCTATAATCAACTTCTCTTTAACAATGAATAAGATCCCTTTCAATTTAATATAGATAAAGTGTTCATCAACTAGTTCATTTCATATTTCATTATTATTCATGTCTACTTAATTCGCACAGTAGATAGTATCACAAGTAGATATATATGTGTGCGTTCTATTAAATATATACATATATATATATATATATATATATATATATATATATATATATTCCATACTGCACCCCGAGACACAGGTGCGGTGCATGCATACTCTGCTATCATGTCCTGGTGCATCGCTCATTGCATAAAGCACTAAAGGTTCAATCTCTCGCGAACCATCAAAACAAACACACATATTAGAGGCGAACATAGTTCCAAGCCGATGGGCTATGCACATACCTACGCACCCATATGATCGTCATCACTATCATTCTCACAGATAGCCCGTACCTAGATTATATGCTCAGTGGTACAAATCAAAATCCCACCCGAAGGCTCCTTAAGGAATGATTGTCCATAACGCGCAACCTCCGCTCGATAGAAAGCAGCGTAGGTATATCGTACACATAATAGTTCAATCAATAAGTATACACACAACTTATTATATTCATTAGGTATTCACGCAACCTAAGTTCCCGAATTTATATGTAGTTTATTCGTCCCTACTACCCATAATACTTTAACTGTATGATTTACCTCTCTATCGTTTATACTCTTTAAGATTCTCTCATTCCAACCCGTTCTTTTAGTAGTTACACAATCCCCCTCACTACTAAATTATGAGAAGAGGCTAATCTAGAATAGCGTAGGTCATATTCTCTCACTTAAAAGAACCTAGGAGGGTTTTTAACTCATTTGGGCAAAGATTGGAGTTTCTGAAATCTCGTTAGAACCTGGGGATTCTCCTTCGAACAAGGTCGTTCGAACGAGTTTCTCACTTCGAACGAACTCTGAAATTTCATTCGTAATATCGTTGGATTCTCGTTCGAATTCTCGTTCGAACGAGGTCGTTCGAATGACCTGGGTAGGTCTTCGAACGAGAATTCAGGGTTCGTTCCTATTCTCCCCAAAGTTACATTTTTACAATTTGTTCAACACAAAATCACTTCAGAACTCATTCTAATCCAAATTCAACAACTTTAAACCTTATCCCCTAGTATTAGAACACTTTCCCATCCATTTTTAAGATCAAATCCCTACGATTATAACATGAATTTCAATTAATTTCTTCAATCTTCAACAAGTCCTAATTTCACATAATCTCCATTGACAACAATTTAATCCCAGATTTATTTTCGTGAAATCAACATATAAAATAAAATTTATCATTCCCAGAACATGGCTATTCAACTACATGCAAATCTATACTCCCAATTAAAGATTACTATTAAATTTATATCCCAAATCCATAATATCATGGATATTCATCAACTACATTAACATGAATCATATATGCTCTAAAAATTCCGCGAGATATACACTTGCCTTTTTGTGAACCTAATTCGTTGGATGAAATTGGTATACGGTTGATCCTCTCTTCACAATCTACGCGTTGGTGTAATTTTTGGTGTGAGAGCTTAAGTCTTTATCCTTAGGCTTCTATAGAGTTCTTCTTCCTCTTTGGTTCTCTCTCTCTCTCTCTCTCTCTCTCTCTCTCTCTCTCTCACACACACACACACACACACACACACACACACACTTAGGTTTGCAAACTCACAAATGGTCTATTACCCACATACTCTTCCTTTTTATTTTTCTATTTTCGTCCATTTTAATTCCCAAAATTCTCAAAAGATTAAAATACACCTCCGGGGTGTCGGTTTGACCTAAATTGCTCTGAAACCCAAATAAAACACCCGAGTAGAGTTTTCTAACTATCTCGATCCTTTCGGACTCAATGGTGCACTCGAAATGGTCATACGAGTTACTTAAAAACAAATTATATTTTTAAACCCAATAAGGTAGTAACGACACGATTCACATGCGCGTCCCAACTACGTATATTTTAACTTCCGTATTTTTCACTCCCGGCCATAATAATATTTTCTTAACCATATATTACTTTACTCGTTAAGTAATATTCAACATAATTATCATCAATAAATACTAACTCTCATCACGCTAGTAATTATTACGTTTAAATTCGAATTAATTATAAACAAATTTTCTCCATTTAATTTAATTAATCCTAATTCCATAATTAAAATAATGACCCTAAAAAATACGACGTATTATAGCAGCTAACTCTTCCTATAAATAGGCCCCTTGGCCCTCATTTTTACTTAACCTTGAATATTGAGAATTGAGAAGAGAGAGAGAGAGAGAGAGAGAGAGAGAGAGAGAAAGAAACCCATTTCATTTCTTTAGCTTAGTTGTTATTGTGTAGTGTAGATGTTGCGTAGTTAGTTATCGTGTAGATAACTTCTTCTTTTTATGCTTTCGTACCCAAATTCACATCAAATTGGTATCAAAGTTGCTTTTGTTCTTGGCGCAAGGATGATTATCAAATATGAGTCGAATTCGAATTGGAACCACCCCGACTTCATTTTACATCCAACAAATTCCCACCAATCAGCCCCTGTTTTCACCACGCCTTACAACCACCCAAACCCCTCTTCCTTCACCCAATTCTACCCAAAAAAGCTCGACACAACCCAAAGTGGTAAAACACTACCACCGATTAACTCCGGCACCCAATCTGTCTACAACCCTCCACCGAAGTCATCAGAATCACTGTCGAAAGGAAGCTATAAGCCTCCGCCCATCAACAGAGCAGCCGTGGCCTCAACAGGAGGTCCGACCCCATAATTCAGCCCTGATCAGCCATGGTACAACCCATAATTAACCACGGAACAGGCCGAAATATCACAAAATAATTTTAGCGCAAGAACTCAGCTGAGAGACCAAATCAATTCCAAGATCCGCCAAAAAATTCAGAATACCCTCAAAACAACCAAGTTTCAAGATCTAACAATCCCAAACAAACCCATATTCATCGAGATTTGTCCAAAACTCATCCTACCGCAAACCCTAACCAGTTTCAACAACAAAAAAATTAATTCGAAACCCTAATTACCCCATTTTCAAGAAACCCTAAAACCCACTCCATTTCAAAACCCTAACCCTAATAAACATTCTTATTCAACCCCGATAACCTCCCACCACATCACAAACACTAACCAAATTTTCCCACCACCCGGACCTCTTCAACACACTAATCCCCAACCAATTTTTTAAAATTACAATTATGCCCCTACATTTTCTCATAATTATAAATTTGCCCTAAATCTATTAAGACCCTACGATTTCATCCCTCCCCCACCCGAAGAATACCTTTCTTCTAAATTCTTGTGGGATGGTACAAAATATGACCTTGATATGAATGCATGTGCCGATTTTGACAAGGTTAGTTGTGCCATCATCAAGGAACTCCAAAGTCTTCAAGCTTCTTGGGCCGAGACGGATTCATTTTTCTCTCAAAAGCTTCACATATTAGCATGTAGTGCTTATTATATCGGAGAGTATGAGATGTACCTTCAACACCTAAATAGATGTTGAGCCGAGTATTATGAGATGGAGATAGCACGTGAACAATGGGTACGTGCACAAGAATTTATTTGGTCCCATATTTGGAGTACTTGTCCACCGGTGTACCTCCTCCTACATCCGATGTCATTCTGGTGCACACCGATGATACTAGCTCTTCGGTTATGCTTTATGAGAATGTCTCCAAGGTTATTAAAATCCCGACTATGCTTGATAGTGATTCCGTGTTGCTTCCTTGTGATTTTTTTCCCATATTCGAGGAGGATGGATAGATCACTCATAGTCGATATAGGAATTTGGAGGTATTTGATATTGTGGACTTCATTCCTATCTTTGGAGTAAAAGATGATGGGTACTTTCTATGTATTTTTTTGATTTATTTGTTGAAGAAGGTTGGGAGACTCACACTCATTATCGGAAGGTGGAAATATTTGATTTCATGGATTTTTTTTCCCCATTTTTTGTCACGATGATGAGCTTTGTGATGATGGTTCAGTGGTTATTTCCTATGAGGAGTATATGTTATGTGGGGTGATCACGATTGATGCGGGATTTGTGGATCCTTTTTGGGTTCCTTATGAGGAGTGCTCAACGACTCTTTTATATGATTTAATGCTAAGGAGGCTCATCACGGGTAATTTGGATGAAATTTGGCATCAACGACCTTCTGCGCATCGATCTTGTGTTGGCTCTTCAAGTGGACGGATTAGAGGTCGACTTCCTATTCCTCGGCCATGGCGTAAATTTGGGGTTTCTATTCAAGGCTATTTTGCGAGTCGTTATGCGAAATACTTTAAAGGACGACTTCCCTTCCAAGTAGGGGAGCCCCCGGATGTTGCCCTCACACACATTTTTATTGCTCGGGACGAGCTCCCTCAAGTATGGGAGAATGATGGGAATGAGAGTTTATTTTATTAATTTTTTGCTTTTATTGTAATTTTCCTTTATTTTAGAGCTTTATTCGTTTCCAAGTATGTGTTGGAACTAATATGTAACTTTTTAGTTAGTAGTTGTCCCTTTTAGTTATTTTGGGTAATAGCTTAATTAGCAAGCTAACTCTTCCTATAAATAGGCCCCTTGACACTCATTTGTACTTAACCTTGAATATTGAGAATAGATAAGAAAGAGAGAGAGAGAGAGAGAGAGAGAGAGAGAAACCCATTTCATTTCTTTAGTTTAGTTGTTATTGTTGTTGTTGTGTAGTGTAGATATTGTGTAGTTAGTTGTTGTGTAGATAACTTCTTCTTTTTACGCTTTCGCACTCAAATTCACATCAGGATCACCAGTGCTCAATCTCTAACATACGTACTCATAAGAAATAAAAAATGAATCTAAGATTTTCTTACCACCTACAAATGACTCTTAGGACTCTAAAACGAACTTACGTATCACCCTTACAAATCTCAGTGATAAAGTTTAGAATTATTGGGACTTAGGAGAATATCCAATGAATCAGAAACATATTGCTAACTCGAAATAGGAAGTGTAGTTTCTCATTTAGCCTGTGAGGATTGCCTTCAATCAGAAAAACATAATACTGATTGAAAATAGAAATTTTGAAGGATCTATGGACAAGCAATCTACTTCAGCTTTATAAAAGAAATGCTAGAGATAAGAATAAAAATCGAGTAACAAAATCAATGCCCACTACTTCACAAACCAATTAACCCAACCTTAAGTTCTCTACGAGCTGACTCTGTTGTTTAATTGCTAGTAGCACCTACTAACATTTCCCTTATATCTGCTATGCCAGATGAAATGAGGTCTGAGAGTTATAATGACAAATTGTCATAATGCATTAGTAAAAGTCATCATTAGTCACAAGGGAAAATATTTTAAAATAAATGAGCTGAACAAATAATTCACCTTTGTAAAAAAAATCCCCTAGTGTTAAGAATCAACATCAATTCCATAAAAGTTTCCTAAATTAGGTGAAGTGGAGGAATTAGTGGAAGTTAGGTTGCATAATGGGCAACTTGGATGGATGAAATTAATTTGTGTTTTAATATGGGTATGGTTTTTATTAAAAGTGTGTTTTTTTTATTTAATCACAATATGTGGTGTTGATTGTATTTCATTTACTATGTATACCTCATTTCACCAATGTATGTAATCATCCAAAATCAAGCTAAATAATAAATACTTAAGGCTTTAGTTGAGTATTCTTTTAAGTGTTTTGTCTTATGGGTGAGTGCTTCTCTTTAGAGTAAGCTTCTTCTTTTTGTGAATATTAGAGTTTGTAAATCCAATTTTCAACAATTGGTATCAAAGCGGAATGGTCAAGGACCGATTTTGGTGAGTTTTCTTAAGTCGTGAGAAGTTCGTATTTTGCAAGTTTGTATCTTTAAATCAAGTTTGTTCAGTATTGTTGAAATCTTACCGACATGATGGGTGACCTTCAAGTAGTTGGAAGAATTAATAAGCTCAACAACCAAAATTACAATACATGGGCGACGTGTATGATATCTTACCTAAAAGGCCAAGATCTTTGGGAGGTCATTGGCGGTAATGAAGTTATGCAGCCGGGAGATGTCGCAAATGGAATTTTGCGTATGTGGAAGATGAAAGTAGGTAAAACCATATTTTCCCTTAAAACCTCAACTGAAGAAGAAATGTTGGAGCACATTCGAAAAGTCAAAATATCGAAAGAAGCGTGGGATACATTCGTTGAATTTTTTCAAAGAAGAACGATACAAGCCTGGAACTTCTCGATAATGGGCTGTTATTAGTTGTACAACGCAATATGACGATTGCTTAGTATTTATATAAGGTAAAATCAATATGTCGTGAAATTTCTGAATTAGATCCTACTGCTGCTATTGGGGAAACCAAGGTAAATAGAATAATTATCCATGATTTGAGGCTCAAATAGAGAGGTTTTGTTGCCATTATACGAGGATGGCCAACTCAACCATCACTTGTTGAGTTTTAAAATTTATTTTCTAGTCAAGAAACAATGGCTAAGCAAAAGGGAGGGGTCTCGCTGAAGGGTGAGGAGGAAGCGATCTACACCAACAGAAGTAAAGATAACTTCAAGCAATACGCCGAAGGTAGATCTAAAAAGGATGGGTACAAGGCAAAAGGTCGTGAAGAAGAGCGAGGCCCTCGTTCAGGGAGAGCTTCAATGAATAGTGGCAATAATTATCAATCCAAGGAAAATAGAAAAAAATTGGGCAAATGTTACAACTCAAAGGATTGTTGATCCAACAAAAAGCCCTCCGAGAGTACTGCTGAAACTTCTAACTCAAAGGAGAAAATTAAAGACGATTGGGATGCCGAAACATCTCTTGCCATGAAGAAAGAGGAGTTAGCACTCACAATAACAATGCATGAACGAATTGACTACGAGAATGATTTGATCATCGACTATGGCTACTCAAATCACATTACAGGTGATAAACAGAAGCTACAGAACCTGATTGATTACAAGGGAGGTACTGTGGTTGTGACAGCTAACAACTCAAAGTTATATATAGTCCACACCGTAAAAAATAGTTGTTCCCCGATATAGTCCTATCCAGATGCCACTTAAAAATGTCTACCATATTTCGAGCATGAAGAAAAATCTACTTTTAGTAGCGCAGTTGACATCGTCAGGCCACTATATCTTATTTGATCCACGAGATGTGAAGGTGTATTAAGACCTCAAGATCTCAGGGATGTCAGCAATGGAGGGACGACGATTAGAATCCGTCTATATAATATCAGCATAGTTTGCATATGTGGACAAGACAAGAAGGAATGAGATCAGATTTATGACACATGAATTTGGGTCACATTATCTATCACAAGATAAGGGTGATGATGAATAAGTCAATGCTTAAGGTCTTCCTCAGTTTGATGTGAGAACAGACACAATCTTTGTGGGATGTCGGTATGGTAAGGTGCATAATTACCATACGAAGATTCGAAGTTCAAAGTAAAAGAGACATTAGAGTTAGTTCATTCTAATGTGTTTGAGTCTGTCAAACAACCATTAATTAGTGGAATGCAGTACATAGTGACATTCATTGATAACTTCTCTAGGTATTTGTGGATTTTCTTGATTAAAGAAAAATCCGACACATTTTTCAAGTTTAAAGAGTTTCGAGAAATAGTTAAAGGAGAAGTGGGAAAGAAGATTAATTACCTATGCACGGATAATGGAGGAGAATATACCTCCAATGAGTTTTCTCAGTATCTAAAAGACTATTGTATACGTCATTAATTCACTTGTGTTAACACACCACAATAGAATGGTGTAGCGAAGAGAAAGAACAGGCATCTTACAGAGATCGGTCGAAATATGCTACATGCGAAGAATGTACCAGGAAGATTTTGGAATGAAGCCATGACTACTGCAGCACGTGTGATTAACAAACTTCCCCAACCAAGGTAAAGATTTGTTTCACCCATTGAAGAATTGTGGGATATAAAACCTATAGTTAGTTACTCTCGAGTGTTAGGCTGTGTATGTTATGTATTTGTTCCAAGTCATTTACAAAGCAAGTTTGACAAGAAAACAGTTAGATGTATCTTTGTGGGATACGACAACCAGAGAAAAGGGTGAAAATGCTGTGATCCTACCAGTGGAAAGTGATACACATCACGAAATGTGGTGTTTGATGAAGCATCTTCGTAGTGGTCCCTACAGAAGGAGGAGCTGGAAGATTCAAAAAGAAATTGAATATAGGTTACAATAGAACATGGGAGAGCATACTTCTCAAATCCCACAGAGTTGGGATGAACATGAAAATTTGTACAATGGTAATGATCCTTGGAAAATAGGTATGTATCAAAAACAAGCCAAAGAAGATAGGTCTAGTGAAGCGAAAAAATTAACTACACAATCACAACTCAAAAGGTCACCGAGAATCCGAAAGCTAGATAACAAATATGCCAACACAGCCATAGCACATGAAATTGGAAAAGAACCTGAGACGTTTGAAGAAGCATCGCAGAGTTCCAAGTGGATTAAAACTTTGGAAGAAGAAATCACTGCACTAGAGCAAAATCAAACTTGGGATTTGGTGTCAAAGTCAAGGGATGTGAAACCCATATCCTGTAAATGGGTTTATAAGATAAAGAGTCATCCAGATGGATAAATTGAGAGATACAAGGCTCGACTAGTGGATCGAGGGTTTTTTCAGTAGTAGGGACTAAATTACGATGAAACATTTAATCCGGTGGCAAATCTTACAACCATACGAGTCTTGCATGCGCTTATAGCCATCAAAGATTGGAACTTGTGGCAGATGGATGTGAAGAATGATTTTCTTCATGGGGAGTTAGATTGGGAGATATACATGATTCAAACAATGGGCTTTGAGAACAAAGTTCATCCCGAGTTCCCGTGAAAGATGAGAAAGGCGCTCAACAGAATAAAGCAAGCACTATGGGAATGGTAAGATTGCTGAAACTCTTACTCAAAATGGTTATTCAGTTACACCTGTAGATTCCAGCTTATTTCTCAAAGAAAATAGAGGGAAAATAGTTATTATGCCAGTATATGTGGATGATCTAATCATCACTGGTGATGACGAGGCATAAATTCACCAAATAAAAGAAAATTTTTCAGTTCACTTTCAGATAAAAGAGCTTAAGCAACTTAAGCACTTTCTTGGACTAGAGGTTGATCGCACAAAACAAAGAATATTTATATGTCAACCTAAATAAGCACAAGATTTGTTACAAAAGTTTGGGATGCTTGAGTACAAGTCAATCTCAATGCGGATGGAATCAACTGCCAAGATGTGTGCACGTAGGGGTGTTAAACGGACGGATACATATAGGATACCATGTTTTCCATACCCGTATTCGCTATCTGGATGCACTATCCATATCCGTATCTGTATCCTCTCGATAGTTAAAATAACTATTCATATCCATATCCGCTCGGATACCTCGGATTCGGATAATATCCGTATCCGTTTACATTGTTTAGCCATCGAAAAAAATAACTATTAAAAAGGGTACAATATAAACTCTATAGAAAATTAGTAATAAATGAAGTACTAACCTTTAATATCCATATTCATAGATCATTTGTGTGTCCAGATTATTTCCTTAAATCAGCATGACAATCAAGTTCCAAAAAAACATGTTGATTGATAAAATACGAAGTGCATACAATAATAAAATCAACTAATAATGAAAATACTATAACTAATAAGTAAATGATTTGAACTAAGTGCAAATAGTTTTGCAATATAATAAAAAGTGGTGCCACGATACGTAGTCAAGTTTGCAACGTCCATAAACAAAAAGTGGTGCCACGATACATACTAAGAATTGAAATAACAATAAAGATTATTTTTGCCAAAAAAAACCATCGCTTCATAAATAAAAAGTTTGCAACGTCTCGGTAGTCGTCATTCAGTATCCCTTGTGACCTTCAAATTATTTGAAAAAAATTATGAATTAATGAAAAATTAATTGAGTACTTAGATTTTTTTAATATGTAATAAATAATTAATTGACTTACTTAGTTTGTCACCAATTGTTGGCAACCAGTCTTTTATGCATATAAGAGTCTCAACGGTCTCTGAAGCCAACGATGAACGTGAGTCATCCACAATCCGACGTCCCCAACTAAAAGAGGACTCTGACGCTATGGTCGAAACAAGTATATATAGAATATCACAAGCCATCTTTGCAAGTATTGGATACTTTGGGCCATTAAGTTTCCACCAATTCAATATATCAAAAGAAAGGTCATTTTAATCATCAAGAGGAAATAAAGCCTCCTCTAAATATTGTTCCAACTCCGTCTTTTGCACCAATGAAGTGCCGGAACGCTCCCTATCCACAGCTACCAGAGGAGCCCGCTCTGTTATCATCATCTGCATCCTGGGGTCCCCAAGCTTCCCCTACCTGAACAGAGTGCCGCAGGCGCTCCGTGGACCGATAAGCCTGAACCAACTTCGGAAAAAACACCTCCCTCCATGGTATTAAATAAGACAAGCCACCTTTGTCCAATCTCCACTGTCAACATCTTGCTAACCACTCTCCTCCACAACCACTTCATATAATCACCAGGGATATGCCAAACTCTCCTAACAGGCTGAGAAGGACGAGTCGATGGATGCCGATTCTCCCACATAGAGCCAAGCCGCATGCGTAGACGCTCAGTCAAATCTTCTACCGGAAAGAAATCTAGTGTCCGTGGTGGTACGACCTGCTCCCAGCCAAATTGACGCAGAATCCGTCAAGAGAAATAGAAAGAGGTCTGTCTGAGGCCAACTAGCCGAACATACGGGTATTCTCCCAGCTCAAGAATAGGCAGCAACCGTCCCCACCAAAGCACTGACCAGCACAGATTTAGAGCCCCATGCTCCAATCACCTTATAGAACCACGTCTGCCAAAGAAAATAATTCATAATAAAAAAGAGACGTATAAGGAAAAGGTGAATGCATGAAAGGAGAATGCACAAACTGAAGAATACCTCAAGAAGATACGAGGCTCTAGTAAAAGTTTACCGGCAGCACCGACTGAATGCATGAAAAATAGAGGGTCGCCAAAGTCAGGCTCCCCCAATCATAGAGAGGGATGTTCGAAAACATCCTCAAGTACGGTAAGAACCACAAATGGACGACATCGCCACTCGACGCCACCATGATACCTCCCAGCACCAATAATATGAATGACCGGGCCATATGCCTCACCTATAGCCCACCCTCCACATCAACCACCCTACTCAGTAAAACATCCTTCAGCACGGACAACCGAATGGAATCCCCAGACACTATCCTCCCTACATCACCGAGCGCCGCCCACACCACCTCCGGCCTCACCCGGAGAGAGAGATCCACCTCTATCTGCTCTCCGTCAAAATCCAGCCCCAACAACTATTACACATCTATGGGAGTCACAGTCATCTCCCCAAAGCTGAAACGGAAAGTATGGGTAGTATCCTACCATCTTTCCACCAGAATGCATAAGACCGCTGTCGAATGAGGCGTCTCATCTAGCACAAATGCCAACCTCCCAAAACCCGCTGATGATACCACCCAACGCACCACAGGTGGAAGATGCTCCCAGACATCCTTAAGGCCCGTCGTCCCAAGGGCACGCATGTTCTTCAAAGAGATATCAGACTGTCAAAAGAAAATACCTTGTCAAAAACTCAAGAAGGAAAAAAAATACCAAGAAAAAAGAGAAGAATGCCAAAAGTCAGGTTACTTACATAACCGTCGGGGCTCACCACCCTCGAAGAGAGATGACGCGACGGCTCCCGTAGCAAGGTCCGCTCATCCGCAACCATCTTGAATGCATCAAAGGAATTCTTGCTCCCCAAAGCAAGAGGTGCCCTGGCCTTCTACTCCACGTTCGTCCAGTCATCAATAGCCAACCATTCCCTATGCGCTGCAGTGCTCATAAAGGTGGCCATTTCTTAGAGATCATAATGATATAACGATTTGCAGAGGAAAATTGCAGAAAGGGAGAAAGTAAGAAGCTGTGAAAAATGAAGGGAATTCGCCCCCTTTATATAGGATGCCAAGGGTCATGTCGATCGACATTGACCCCAACTACTGATCAGCACAGCCTCTTTACCTTCCCGAGGTAGTCCAAAAGTTCGTGCCACTTCCGAATGGCACCCTCTGCACCATGCCAATCGGCACCCCCTTAAAATTTCATACAAAAATTCCCAAAAAATACCAGAAAATCCTGAAAAATCCTCAGAAAATTCCTAAAAATCCTCAGAAAGATTTAGAACATTTTTGCCAAGAAAATTTTGGATTCCCTCAAGCGGAACCCCTATTTCCCCAACAAAAATCTCAAGAGCCAAGTGAATCCCCTCCCGGCAATGTCCCCAGAGAATCTCAAAGGATCACCTCTTATACCCCAAAGGTCTCAAACCTCCCAGAGCAATACGTCCAATACCTGGACCACCTAATCACTTCCCCAATGGAGTTTATAGCATTAAATTTATCTTTCCTCCGCAAAATCTCCAAAATCACAAGGATTTCCCCAGCCGTCGGCTCCCCAGCTCAAATCAAGATCACAAGGTAATTTTCCCCAGCTCATTCTCTATTCCCCAGCAGAACCCAAAATCCAATTTTTATCTCAAGCAGGATCCCTGATTTTCTCGAAAGAAATATACACCTCTTTTAGGTCAGAATTGACCTTGGTCTTGGATCGTCACCTTAGTTTGGTCAGAATTGACCTCGATCCTCGGTCGTCACCTCTCTTAGGTCAAAATTGACCTCGGTCTTGGATCGTCATCTTAGTTAGGTCAGAATTGACCTCGATCCTCGGTCGTCACCTCTCTTAGGTTAAAATTGACCTTGGTCTTGGATCGTCACCTTAGTTAGGTCAGAATTGACCTCGGTCCTCGGTCGTCACCTCTCTTAGGTCCGAATTGACCTCAGTCTTGGATCATCACCTTAGTTAGGTCAGAGACCTCGGTCCTCGGTCGTCACCTCTCTTAGGTTAGAATTGACCTCGATCTTGGATCGTCACCTTAGTTAAGTCAGAATTGACCTCAGTCATTACCTCTCTTAGGTCATAATTGACCTCGGTCTTGGATCGGCACCTTAGTTAAGTTAGAATTGACCTCGGTCCTCGATTGTCACCTCTCTTTAGGTCAGAATTGACCTCGATTGTCACCTCTCTTAGGTCAGAATTGACCTCGGTCTTGGATCGTCACCTTAAGCCCGCGGAATTGGCTTCGACCCGTATAATTGGTCATCTCACCTTAAGCCTACAGAATTGTCTTCGACCCACATAATTGGTCATCTCACCTAAAGCCCGCAGAATTGGCTTCGACCCGCAGAATTAGTCATCTCAACTTGAGACCGCAGAATTGGCTTGGACCCACAGAATTGGACATCACAACTTAAGCCCGCAGAATTGGCTTCGGCCCCCAGAATTGGCCATCCCAACCTAAGCCCGCAGAATTAGCCTCGACCCGCAGAATTGGTCACTTCATCTTTAAGCCCGCAGAATTGGCTTTTAGCCGTAGAATTGATCATCTCTACTTAAGCCCGTAGAATTAGCTTTGACCTGCAGAATTGGTCACCTCATCTTTAAGCCCGCAAAATTGGCTTCGACCCACAGAATCGGTCACCTCATCTTCAAGCCCTTATAATTGGCTTTGACCTACAGAATCGGTCACCCTCATCTTCAAGCCCTCAGAATTGGCTTCGACCTGGAGAATTGGTCATCCCCAACATGCTCCTTAGGTCCTTAGAATCGACCTAGACCCTCAGAATTGGTCATCCTTGTTCCTTAGGTCCTCATAATCGACCTCGACTCTCTGAATTGGTCATCCTCTTTCAGAAGGCATCATGCGATGTCTATTCGATGGCTCTCGTTTATTCCAAACTCACTCATTGAGGGGCTCTATAGACACCCCATTCTATTACCCCCTAAACTCTCCCTAAGTCCCTAGCACCTCCCTTCATCACTACAAACCTAGGTCATACCCCGAGTACTAACCTAGAAGCCATTGGGCGCTCCCAGGCTCTGTTTGACCAAAAAGTCAAACTCTTTAGCTCGACTGAGACTGAATGAATCTTTAAAGGGCACTGAATCTCATTTCTAACGGTCCATCCTGTGCACAATTTTGACTTACCATGCGGACGAATGACCCGTTTTCCTCGAAACTCAATCAAGAGGCCACCGGATGCTCCCGGTCTCCGTTTGACCTAAGTCAACTCTTCAGCTTGACTGAGACTGAATGAATCTTGAAAGGGAACTGAAACCCCTTTCCAACGGTCCACCCCGTGCACAATTCTGACTTATGGTATGGACGAACGATCTATTTTACTCTGAGAGGTCACCAAATGCTTCCACGGCCCGATTGACCAAAGTCAACTCCCTGAACAGGGTCAAACTCTTTGGAATGTTGAATTACATCTCATAAAATTTCCAACGATCTGCCTCATAAACGATTCTGACTTACCATGCGAACGAATGATCCGTTTGCATCCAAAGTTTTCCCGTCCAAAGGACCGACGAGCGCTTCCGAGCCACATTTGACCCAAAGTCAACTTTCGAAGCCAGGATCAATCCAAAGTACTTTCAAAGGTCTATGAATTAACTTTCCAACGGTCTACCCCGTGCACGATTCGGATCAACATTTTGCGCTCTGCGGCCGATTTTTTGAAAAGGCCTGAAAGACACTATCAAACGGCAGGTCCCAGACCCTGCCTATCGGCAGTGTGCCTAAACACACCTGCCGATTGGTAGAACCAGGGCTATGCCGATCGGTAATACCCTAGGCCTATAAAAATGTGGGATTGTCCTCATTGCAAGGAGAGCCCAGATCTGAAACATATCACTCTCAGCAAAACCAGAAAACCTCTCTCGAAGTCAGCGTGATTTTCACATCCAAAACCCTTTCCAACTTTCAATTTTCATCATCCTTTTCATCAAACTTGGGCTACCCTTCATTATCATCCAAGTGCAAGTGCTTCTCTCCAACATTCAATATTAAGCTCAAGATCTTCAAGAAGGTCCAATTTTCTCAATTCTCTCCTTAAATTCTCATAAATTCGCATTAACTTGTTTTATTACTTAGCACTTTTATTGTCTCATCTCACATATCCTAATATACTTTTTATTTAGTATTATAGCACATATCTTATTTTCATACAAATAAAAACCCAAAAATAAGAAAAGAGGGTTGCTCATAAATTCCAAACGGGAATTCTCACATTTTTTCTTACAGTTCTCTCACAACTAAAATACTTTTTCCACACACACACATACATAAATAAGAGAATCCCCCGATTGAATTTATGGGATAAATCCCACCTCTCATTTTGCATACGAACTACATGGACTTTGATACCTCTATAGGCTATGTAGGCATCTCTAGGTAAAACTCGAGACTCGAGTCCTATTTTTTACTCTTTTTCCATTTTCTATTTTCTCTAAATTCAATTATCTTAGATTACATATATATGCATATATTTGTTCTCAGTGGCGTATTATTCCACATACGTTATCGTTCCATTATAACGATCAACGCAAGGATGATCGTGCAAATCCTATTTTCTAAGATTATCTTTACATTCCTACGGATGAATCACTTTATCTTTTCCATGGTACAAGTCGATGACTCCTATCTCCATTACATATACACACGCACACATATCACGAGGAAAATAAATGAAAATAGCAAAAATCCATGTGAGACCGTAAGGGCGGAATGGGTGCCTAACACCTTTCCATTTCGTAACTTAGCATACGGACTCCTTTCGAATCATTTTGGTTTCGTATACATCAGTATGTCTTTGGATGTTGTCCTTTGGGATGGCTCCCTTTCTTTTGTCTATTTTGAGTAAAATAGACTGGCGACTCCATCTCTCTATATTTTTCACCTCATCAATGACGCCGGCCGCTCTCGAGAGGGATGCGTGGGACCTAGGATCCTCACTCTCTCGCCCGCTGTGAGGATCGGGGATGGCTACAGTGCCCTTATCTCCCCCCACCAAGACTGCCAAAGTTGTTGATACCCATAAGTCTAAGATTGTCGTGAAGGTGCCTCGGGTTAATAGCATTGAAGAAGTTGACACAACTTCACCTTAATATAAGAGGATGAAGAAAGGTTTGCCTCTCAATTATGCTAAGAAGTATACTGAAGTGGACCCTAATGTTGAGTTGGCCAAAAAGTCTTCTGCCGATCTAGGTAGAATGAAGGCAGCATATGTTTCCCTTAATCCTAGTTTGGCTAGAAATTTAATAAAGTCTAGAACTTTACCTACAGACAGGTCATAAGCATTTCCATTGATAAGAGCCCGTCTGACTGAAAGGGCTGCTCAGAACATAGCTTTGGTAAACCTTCATACTTTATGCCTTCACACTTTATGTTGGTGGGATATAACTTATATTATTTTTTCTACTGACAGTTCATTTTCCATACAGTTCTTATTCGACTTCAACCATATTATGAGAATTTAAGAGCATCCTCTTCTATCGATGTGGAGGAAGCCTTTGAAGGTTTGCAGATATCTTTAAAAGCATATGAAGAGGCATTAGAGAGAGAAAAATGATCATAGCAGACCAAGATCACAGATGTCGAAGAAGATCATAAGAAGGTTGAGGAGTCATTAACTGTGGCTGAGTGTAGGGAAAGGATGCCGAGGATAAGTTGGCCTTGAATCAAACTTCTCTTTAAGCTGCCGAGGAGAAAATAGTTGGTTTTAAGGCTAATCTGGTTGCCGAGAAAGCCAAAAGGAAGAAAGTCAAGGAAACTTCTTTTGACAAGGGTTGGGAGAAGGCTATTACAACAACTTCTGCCCAAATTGATTATTCTAAGAAGTATTTTAAGGATGACTGGTTGGAGGCTTTGAAGGAGGTCGGTATAACTGAAGATTCAGAGCTATTCCAGAGGCATAACCCAGGCTCCCCTCGAAACTTGGATGAAGAAATTGATGACGAATAGGGTTCTAGGGATTCTTCTTTATCACATGTTGAGTCTAATTTAGTTCCAAATGTTTTGTCCGGCCTACCTCCTGCCCAAATTAATCCTCATTATAAGGATAAGGTCTAACTTTTCTTAGTTTTTCTTTCTTTGTTCTTATCATCTTCTTGGATCTATCTTTTCTATTATGTAATAAGTGTATTTCATTATAATAACCTTTTCTATCAATGAAAGGATTTATTATTTGCTTACTTCATTCTGTTTGATGTGCTTGTCGTTCTTTTCTTGGTTTCCCTTAATATAATTACTTCTGGCTATGTTCTTGTATCCTACTCCTACCTAAGAAGTCTCCTTGATCGGGCGGTGTCAAATAATATTTCCTATTATGAGATGATTAAACAATTACAAGAAGACCACAAATAGTCCAAAGCTCTGCTCCATGACGACAATGAGACCAAGTATGAAGCTTTAAGTGAAGGATGGGACTTTAACGATAAACTTCAAAAGATTATCTCGGCATTGGGTAAAAGAGAGATTGTGCTAAAGCAAGAGGTTAAATGAGCTCAAGGGATGGCTTCCATATTGAATAAAGAAAGCAATGCACTGAGGAATGAACTTGACAGCTTGAAGAAATCAATGGCTACCAATCCCAATGAAGGTGCTTCCTTTTGAGAAGAGGATAATGCAAGACTACTAGAGGAGTTGGAATGTTTGTAGAAGAAGAAACCTAAGTCGGTTCAGTCTTTAAGAGGGGCAATTATTATTCGGTCCAGTATTGAGGATAAGGGAACTGAGAAGACTTTGGCTGACCAGGATACCCAGTTAAAGGAAAAAACTGCTACTATTGTTGATCTTTCACTTCAGCTGAAGGCCAAATATTTTTCCATTGCCAACCAAGCTACTCAATTGAAGATCAAAAGTGATGTCTTCAAGAAGCTTAAGCATAAAGTAGAGAGATTAACTTTCCACTTTCATAAACAACCTAGGGAAGTTTGGGTGGAAGGTTACAATGAGGCATTATCCCATATAGATGATCACTTGGCTCAGAGCAATCGTGAAGGCTATAAATGGGTATGGACTAACCTGTTAATTTTGTTGAAGTATAACCAAAGTAATCAACTCTGGAACTGTAATGGCCCAGGTTTTCTTGATTGTGATTCCATTCACACTGGACAATAATTGGATTCCTCCTAATATCCTTGCTCAATGTTTAATAACCAAATATTTAGGGGACTATGGCCTTCATGATGAACTTGAAATAGTTCATCCTGCACATTTGATTGACAAACCGAACAGTAGTAATAGGAGGATGCTGAGGGGTTTTAACTATGTAAATTCTCCATACATTTTGGATGACCCTCCTGCCGTATAGATAAGGCTCAAGGAAAGTGTCCAGTGGAATGAATTTTGTATTTATGTTTTCATTGTAATTTTTCGGAAATTAATGAAATGAAGTTGTACGAGAATTTTTCCTGACCTATACTTGTCATTGTTGTTTTTCCTTTTCTGTCGACTAGGTAATATTCTATGATTAGTTAGTCGGCTTTAGAAATTAGGTTGTTTTTGCTTCATTATTTAATCTTGTGGTTGTTGCTAATCTTACAATAAACTAGGTTGCGTATATAGAGATTAGTTAATTGACTCAAGGACTAATAAATCTGCTTAAATGTGAAGAGTTTGATTATAAAGTCATATATTCTACTAATGTTGTTTTTAGATAAAACTGTAATAAGTTTTATTAACATTAGTTATCAGTGGCGACCAAGTGTATTAGGAATGTATGTGCATATTCCTATGTTTAGGAACATGTACATGTATTATTGTTTTTAACCCAGTCAGGTAAAACTTTTTTTTAACTTTTTTAATTGTACACAAAGTTTTACGAGCTTCTTGTTCTTAACTTGTCAAAGATGAAGTTATACATGAAGCACTTTTCTGAAGTTGGAAAAGTTTGAAAAGCTAAGGCGTAAACTTTTCTAGAGTTGGAAAAGTTTGAAAAGCTAAGGTGTAAACTTTATTGGTAGTAATATACTCTGAAAAACAAAACATGAAATAGGATGTATGGTTGAAACGAATTGCTTTTCATTAACTGGATGAGTTTGAACTGAATAAACTGCATACACGAACATAAAAAAATCACTGATAATACTTGCGAAGATGGTCAGCATTCCATGGGTTCTTTAATTCTTCACCTTCTAGAGTCTCCAATCGATAAGTTCCTGGTCATATTTTTGTCGAGATACGATAAGGACCATGCCAATTAGGTTCAAACTTATTGTTCTTCTGAATCTCCTTCTTGAGAATCAGATCTCCTTATTTCAGGTTGGTCAGCTTGACTCTCCTGTTATAGAACCTTATTGTTTGTTGTTGGTAAGCAGCCATTCGAATAGTAGGTTTTTTTTTTACTTCTTCGATCATATCCAGATCTAATCATCTCATCAAATCTCTTTTGGGTGAATCAAAATTGAGCACTCTGTGAGTCATTATCATCATCATCATCCTTGCCTTAATCCCATCGTACGGGGTCATCCATATGGATTCTCCTTTTCCATTTTAATATATTATATGCGTTATTATCATTCAAGTTTAATTACTTAAGGTCTCTCCTCATAATTTTCTCCCACGATAGCTTAGGGCGACCCTTTTTTCTTTTACCCTCTATTTCTAATAATCTTTCTCTTATTATAGGGGAATCTATTGGTCTACGCAACACATGACGGTACCACCTAAGTCTACTTTCTCTTAATTTATTGCTAATGGGAACTACGCCTAACTTTTCTCTCACCTATTGATTTTTAATTTTATCCTTTACAGTAATTCCTATCATCCACCGGAGCATATTCATCTCACTAGCATGGAGACTTTGTTCATATTTTTTCCTTTAACGCCTAACATTCTGCTCCATGCAGGATTGCTGGCCTAAAAACTGTTCTACAATATTTTTCTTTTAATTTATTAGCTATCCTCTTATCGCATAGCACCCCGCTCGATTGTCTCCATTTTATCCAACCAGTTGATATTCGACAGACCTATATCCATCGGTATCGCTGCCTCAGTGCTAAAAGCAAGCATATAAGGTGTCTCTCCCATTGTTTTTCTCGACATGGTCCTGTAAGCCTAAAGGACACTATATAACTCATTAATCCAGTTGCCTTTAGCATCATCTAGTCATTTCTTTATACCATCTAGAAGAGTTTTGTTGGTGATTTATGTCTAACCATTACATTGAGGGTGGCCATGAGTTGAATGAAGTTTTTGAATTCCTGATCTCAAATAATATTCTTCAAACTCATCGTTATCAAACCGTGTACCATGGTCGGTGATGAAAGCATATGGCATCCCAAAACGTCATATGATCTTCTTCCATATGAATTAGAATAACTTTTGATAGGACATATCCACTAATGGTTCAACCTTAACCCATTTTGTAAGGTAATCTACTGTGACGACCAAGTATTTGAATCTCCCTTTGGTGGTCGAAAATGGTACGACCAAGTCAATTCCCCAAATTGCAAATGGCCAGGGTGAAGTGATTGGAGTCAGGGAAGCACCTGGATTTCTATGAACCGCAGCAAATTGCTGGCATTTATCACACTTCTTGGCAAACAACATACAATTAGCTTTTATTGTCGCCTAGTAGTAGCCTTGCATAGCCATTCATTTATGAGGTGGAGGACTTCATGATGAACTTCTTTAATCAAGTCCTACACCTCCATTGGATGGACACATCGGAGTAAACATACCGTATACCCCCTCCTATACAGAACACTTTTTTCTATAATATAGCCGACTGCTTTGTACCTCAACTTCTTAGATTTTTTCTTATCGACGGGCAGTATTCCTGTCTCAATATAATTTCTGATAGGATCCATCCATGAAGGACCCAAGTCGATGGACATCATGCTGACTACCTCCATATCAATACTCCAGTTAGTGAGGATTTCTATTGGGATTATTCATCTAAGCTCCATGGGAGTGGCTGAAGCTAGCCGCAGTGCATCTGTTTTGGCATTATCTAATCTTAGAATTCTTACTATTCTGATTGCATGGAATGAAGAAATTCCTTTCGTGGTTTTCTTCCAATACCTTATCATTACTTTTCCTTTAACCCCATAGATTTGAAGAAACTAATGAGCAATGAGTTGGAATCTCTATGCGCGACCACCTGCTCGGTGCCCAATGAAGATGCTAACTCTAGTCCTATAATCAGGGCTTCATATTCTGCTTTGTTACTTGAAATTAGAATCTTAGAGCATATTCCACATCCATATTATTTGGGTGTTTAAGATGAGCCCGGCTTCGCATCTAGTGGTGCAAGAATATCCATCCATAAACAAATTCCAAACTAAAATTTCCTTATTGAACTCTTCACTTACTAGTACTCCATGCTTGAATATTTTTTCACTTTGCTCGACAAGACGCTGAGTTCTTTCTTATGCAACCAAGGATTATGGATGGTCGACGACTATATCAGCTCCCTATAGTCTACACATAAGCAGAGCGAACCATCCCTCTTCTTCACAAATAGCGCAGGGGTACCCCACTGCGATGTGCTCCACCAAATGAAACGCTGACCCAAAAGCTGTTGAATCTTCTCTCTCAGATCATGCATCTCTGAAGGGGCCATACGATAAGGTTCTCGAGCAATAGGTTTCGCACTCGATGCTAAATCAATAATGAACTTAATCTCCTGGCTGGGTGGTAACCCCGGTATATCCTGAAATACATCCTTAAAGTTCATCACGACTGGAATCGAGTCTAACGGAATCACCACCCCTGTGTGGTCTTCTCCTGAATATAGTATAAAAGAGTGCGCGACCCTCCCTCAGGAAGAGGAATCGCCACTAAAAACATATCCTGACCCGGAATGGAAAACACTATGGCCCTCTCAAAATAATTTGTCTCCACCCCGTATCCTGCCAACCAATCCATATCTAAGATAACATCGTATCCCTCAATATCTAACACTAGGAGGTCTGCTGCTAAACTTAGTCTCCCAATCACAATCTATAGTCCTCTACAAATCAAGTATATGAGTAACCCACTACCCATCGGTGACTCTACACACATAAGGAAACTACCGACGATCTCTGATAAACCGGTGTCTCTAGCAAATCTGGTTTTAATGAATGAATGCAATTCCCCAGTATAAAAAAGAATCCAACCCTCATGCCCATGAATAGGAAATGTACCCTCAAATGATGGTGGCGCTAGAGGTGCTGGTGGAATGGGAATATCTGGGACGTTATATGCATGCCCATAGTGAATCTACCCCTGCTGTTGTGGGGTTGGTGGAGCTGGTGCTACGGGAGGCACCTGCACCTGCAGTCCCCACTGAGCACCCTACTACTGGACCTTACCTCTCTGTGGGCACTCTCTCTTCAGATAACATGTCTGGCAACAAACGAAATAATGCCTCTGAAAGTCTCCCTAATGATGTCCTTGTTGGCCCTGACAAGGTTGTCCCTGATGTTGGACCTGCTAGCCTCCCTCGTTGTTTCTTTGGACCTGGAGGCCCTGAGGAGCCTACTACTGCTGCTGCTGATTAGGGCCCTGATGGCCCTACCTAAATCCCTGACCTCCTGATTGAAATCTCTTAGAAGAATTTCCCTGACGGTTATTCTACCCCTGCTGGCTGCCTGTCTGCTGCTGTACTCTGCTAGCAACACTCCCAATTGCCTTGCCTTGTTAGCTAGGATCACTTCCCCTCTTGCTCCCTTCAAGTGGAAGTGATGGTCCTCGCAGTGCAATAAAGCTACATTGACAACATCTATATCAGTCACCAATATAGGGTTCCTGATCAAATACTGCCTAATCCTCCAGGCTAAACCAACTACAAACCTTGCTTTCTTACGCTCCTCATTGCTCACCTCATTCGACACAAAGTTAGCCAAACAGGTGAACTCCTCCTCGTACTCCACCACAGAGCGATCACCCTGAATCACCTAGTTGAATTTCCTCCTTATCTCGACCTCGACTACTAGAGGAAAGTACTTGCGGTCAAACCGTACCCAGAACTCGGCGATGGTCATCGTATCTCTCTCTCCAATAGTGGTAATGTACTCCCACCACCGTAGAGTCGCTTCGGTCAATTAAAATGTGTCTAATATTTGTCTTTACACCTCACTGCAGTCAACTATGAGCATGTGGTGCTACATATCTTTATTCCACTGGCAAGATAGGATCACCTCAGAACCCCCCTGAAACTCTGGTGGGTGGCCCTTCTAAAAGTCCTACCGAACTCTTCGCCACTTTGATGGCCCGGGTGGGCCTACACAACTGGGGTCACTGGTTGTTGTGGCTGAGGCTGAGGAAAATGTGATAACATGGTTGTCATCGCTGCATTGATCGCCTGGGACATAATATCTGCTACCTGAGATGTAGTCACTAACCTTAGTAGGGCCTGTGGCCGCGTAACCTCTAGCTCCTGCTGAGCCTCCCTCTCCTCGTCCTTGGATGTTGCCTTAGCAGGTCTACCTCTCCTACGCGGCATCGGGAATTTAAAATGAGTTGTATTAGTTCACTATCAATAAAAATCTTACTAGCAAAAGTATGATATCTCATAAACGTGAAGATAAATCAACAGTCCTAATAATAGGGCTCTACATCAAAAGAATGCTATGCTGAAATCGTAGTAAGCTGTACAAATCCTATGGACATTGGAAGCCGATGCTCTGATACCATCTGTGACACCCCGCCTAATTAAATACCGGGTGATCAGGCCTTTATAAAATTAAAACCGGATTTCCATCTGGTTCATTCTTAGCATCTTCGTCGAAAACCTTATTAATTACTAACCACCTATTAGTTAATTAAGCCGGTGTCAAAATTTTATCTTTTAATAACCAAGACAAAATATCATGCGGAACTCAAATAGAAACATCACATAATAATAGAGTCAACACATCCCATCAAATAACTAAAACAAAGTCTTGTCGAGTAAATCATCGGCTACAATCCAAACCAAATAACTGACAAATAGTAAGAATCCCATACAATCTGAAATGAAGATATCTGAAATAAATGATGTGAGCAACATCCTCAAAATGAAATTGAGATAGAATTCCTAAACTAGGAATAAATGAAAGAGGCGATTACTTCAACTCCTACACCATCCACATATGCCGCAGTTGCGTAACCTTGGAATAGAGTCAAGTCAGGTGTCCCTGTGGATGGACACTTAAAATGTTTAAAATGCATGAATGCCCTTCATATTTAAGATAGTGTCACAATCCCTTAAGGACCCGCGTACTCCTCAATTAATGTGCACACCTAACGCTGTCTTTATAACCCATCTAGTCATTTACCTCATAACTAGTTCTTGTTATAACTCCTTCCTGTCACACTACTCTAACCCGAGTATGTTCAATCAATGATTTGTAAGTTATTTAACACATTAACTTAACTAATCAATTTTCAATTAAGACCATATAACATTCTCACGAGTTATATATACCTAATACAGTTCACTTCATATATTATTACCCACATATAATTATTTACTCCATTATATACGGAGAACTATATTACAACATTCACACATATGTCGTATATATATAAATCCATCCTCCCGGGTAATTCCTCACCGAATGCTTCTCTAAAGTGCCATCATCCCAGGTCTACTCAGTCCTACCTGGATTCTCGAGACAGATAAATACCGTCGAGTCGGGACATATAATATAAGCGTAGTGGAGGCGGTCAAATTTTCCCGAGTGTGAAGACAATCATCTCAATATCTCACCTCTATTGGACGCTATGACCTGGGGATTATAATCTCCCTACTCCTCAATCTAGGGGGATTCACCCAAATCGCGCAACCTTCTAATAGAACTAGAGGTAAATAATTATAAAATACCTCGACACCAATATTTTAATAACACACACAATATATATATATATATACATACATACTATCACAATACCATATATATATATATAATTTAAATTTAAATTGAATTCCGGCTATACCATGCCCAACACCCGTAGCACTAGCCTAAATGTACCCGAGTTCATATCCCGACTCTAAATTTAATTAATTATTCATTAATTAATTTATTACCTTGGTGTCACTCAACCAATATACCCGGACTCACTCACTTGGTCCTTACTTTACTATTTAAAATTTATGATCCAAAATTCTTCTTAATAAGTTTGGTACACTTATTAATATAAGGTTTCCAAATTACTCAAATTCCAACCTTAATTTCCCTTATGTAATATCTCACTAATTGTCCCACTAAAAATTTCACACAAATACCAAGACCCGATACTGAGCCATAAATCTAGCCCCTCAAATAAAAACCCAAGTCAAACAGTAGAAGGGAGAAGTAGGGGCCAGAATTTTCACGTTGTTCGAATGGAGAAGCCTGTCATTTGAACGATAGTGGCTGTCGCTCGAACCAGACCCAGGTCGTTCGAACGACTCTGGGTTTCCTCCACCTCCTCCTTTGACCAGTGCAGTCCGCCGTTGAAGAATTTTGTTAAACTCGTTGCCCAGATTTCTGCGGATAAACCTTTAAAAACTCATACCAAACCTAAAGTTTCAAGATCCCCAATCTTAATAAAGACACTCACACAGATAAAAGGTTAATTAATAAACTTCCCAAATCCTTTATAGTTCATATAAATTATCCCTGATTTATATATCAGTCCACACAGGGTTTGTGGTAATCTCACCACTGATTGTAAGTTCATAAATCTAATTTCCTCATCAATAATTATGTAATATTAATCAGCCATATTACACGATTCATCCATATACCTCCATAAATTGAAAACTCAATTTAGATATCAACCCAACCCCAAATCATTTGTATTCATCACACCCACTAGAATATGAATTAAAAACTGTAATTAATTTAAAAGCAGGTTTAACCACTTGCCTTAAAGGGGTTGTAAGGTCTGAATTCCTTTGGTGTAGATGAGTATTTGATGAAGAACATCCACACTTGTTCTTGATTTTGGCTCCCAAGAGTTCTCCAAATTGTCCCTCTTTTCTCCTCTACTTATTTAGGGTTTCTTAAATGAGTTATGGCTGTCACACCCTCTCACTTTTAGGTTTTATTAAGCCAATTCTGTTTTTCAGGCTTGTGGGCTTTATTAAAAGGGCCCAAACACTCCCGTATGGCTTGGCTATGCCTAAAAATACTTCGAGACCCATTTACTACCCCTGGGCACTCTTTTTTTACTATCTTGGCCTATCTGGACTCATACGTACACTCAGAATTGTCATTCGAATTAATTTACCCAAAGTCCTTATCTTGAACCCAATATAGTCTATACCCGACTCCCGGTTGAGATAAGTAAATGACATGTCACTATTACTCTCTATGACGTAAATCGATTATTACTATTCACTTAGTAATTTAATTTCCATAAATATTAACCATTGACTCTCCCAATTAATATTTAAATAAATACTAATAATAATTAATTCAATTAAATTATGGCACACAAAGTAATTTAAAATTACCCGAATTAATTAAATATGGAATGCAAAAAAATACGAGGTGTTAAGCTTCCATCCCTATTTGATTGAGAATCTATCCCAAAACCTCCCTTCCTATACTCCTAAAGTACACTTTGTCAAGGTTGAGTTTCATTTGATGTTTCTCGAGATGATCGAGCGTCTGGGCTAAGTCGGCAATGTGGTTGGCAGCAACCTTGCTCTTGGTGAGCATATAATCAACATAATCCACCATATTATTGCCAATTTGTTCTTGAAAAACTTTGTTTAGTAACCTTTGATATGTTTCTCCTGCATTTTTTAGCCCAAAGGGCATAACGTTGTAGCACTATATTCCTCCGCTAATAATGAATGATGTACTTTCGTTATCTTCAAGCTTCATTTTTATTTGGTTGTAACCAGAATAGGCATCCATGAAGCTAAGTAACTTGTGACCTGTAGTCGCATATACCAATTGATCAATCATTGGCAAAGGAAAATAATCTTTTGAGCATGCTTTATTGAGGTCGATAAGTTCGATGCACATTCGCCACTTATTCTTCTTCTTCACCATCACCACATTGGATATCCAAGTTGAATACTTGACATCTTCTATGAACTGTGCTTTCTGTAGTTTCTATACTTCCTCGTGGATTGCCACATTTTTATCAGGATTGAAAACTCTTCACTTCCATTTTACTGGTTTGGAGTCTTTGACTATATTGAGCTTCTGGTAGAGGAAGTTAGGGTCAATTCCCGGCATATCCTCATGGCTCCAAGTAAATACGTTTTTTCTCTCTTTAAGGAATTAAATTAATTCTTGTTTAAGAGAAGGGGTCAACCTTGAACAAATTTGGGTAGTTCTTTCTGGCTTTTCATCATCTAGGACAATGGATTTTGTCTCCTCCATGACTTGTCTCTTAACCAGATCCTTTTTTTCTTGGGAATCCAAGGTGTCAATGTGATAAGTTGTGGTGATTTTCTTGACCTCTTGTTGATCGGCTGAGGTATAGTAGCATTCCCTATCATCTTTTAGGTTGTCATTGACCACGTCGACTCCATAGTTAGTCGGGAACTTCATACATTGATGAACTATGGACGGAACGGCCTCGAACTGTTTTATTCCCACTTTGTTGAGAATAATGTTGTATGCAAATGGGACATTCTTGTCCAACACAAAGAAAAAATACGCTATTGCCTGCTCGCCGACCAGGTGCCCATTAGAACGTCTAACTTCATGGTACCCAAGGGGTATAATCTTTCCCCAATAAACCCTATGAGTTGTCTATGATATGTCTCCAGTATGTTATCTTTTAACCCAAGCTTACTGAAGTACTCATAGAACACTACATCTGTTGAGCTTCCATTATTAACCAATATCCTTGCGACCTTACCTTTACGAAATCGGCATGTAATGACTAATGGATCATCATGAGGATAAAGCACTCATTCAGGTCATTCTTGGAGAAACCAATTACTAGCTGATCTTTGGTAACCTTCCTTGGTCGGTCATCGTCGGATTTGACCTTGTCAATTTGTTTTATATTCGGGCAATCCTTGTCTTCATCTATATAGTCCTTCCTTTCGGCCATCATCTCCTCCTACGGCGTCACTGATCGAGGTGGACAACCGAGCGTCTGTGTAAATACGCTAGTCATTGTTATCGACTTCCAACCATAATACAAAAATCTAAACTTTAACTACACTCTTATGGAATATAGTGGCAATTCTAGGTATCGAATCCACAGGTAATGTTTGATAGATTTTAATTGATTTATTACTTCAAAAAAATAAAGTGTAAAAGATGATGATTGAGTGAGAAAGGAAAAGAGGGGAAATAAAGAAGTTAACTAAAACTAATTGGAAAATTAAGGTAGGGACACAATCCCCCAACTCCTAGTATGTTGCCTAGTACAAAACTAGTTGTAAATTAATTAATTTATCAAACCCGATCTTTAGTAGTCCCAAGCATTACATATATGAGGAATCGTAGCCCGCACCATACATAATCAAGAGATGAGTAAAGCAGTGTCGTATTAGCTACACGCATGTTGCACTCTTAAGCATCCCGATTACCTAGGGCAAACGAGATCAAAAGTTTTAGAATGGTCGTGATCACCATACTACACTATCTAATCAATTATTAAATTTAGAGAATTAATTTTATACCCATGCAAACCACATCGGGTTGGTTCATGCATCCCAACCCTTAAAAATCTAGCCTAACATAGTGAAATTAGTGAAAACTACGTTATCTATGTTGCATGAACTCATAATTGCGTGGAAAGATAGATTAAACATGAGAAATAATAATAAAAGTTCTGGAAATAAAGGTTACCAAGATTGAAGAACAAGACTATGCAAAAAGAAATCAAAGGTTGAAGAAAAACTGGAAAAGCTCTTGAATTAAAGGTGCAAAATATGTAAATTCTTCTCCTAGATGTTCCTACTTATTATGGAGCTTTTACATGAATGAAATCTGAATAAAAAGAGTCCTAATGACTAAATATATAGGCTAAAGATCGTTTAGAAGAGTCCCCCCAAAATAAAACTCTTTTGGCTAAAAGATAAGGACAAAATGAAAATCCCGTATCTGGTAATTTTGTCACACTTAAAAAGTGTGACTAATATTGTAACGGACCTGGAGCATGACAAATGGGCGAATCGTTTTGGGTTATAGGTGAACCGGTTCGGATTTCCAGAATGGTCAAGCCTTGGTCACCTCTTTTTCATTTGAATTTTTGGATTTCTTTCTTAATCTTCAAATGGGCATAACTTCTTCACCGTAGCTCGGATTGGGGTGCTGTTTTTTTCAGTGCTCTTGTAATTGAAAGATATTCAACTTTCTAGTTGGCCCCACCTTCGGACTAAGGTTGAAAAATTACGAAAATGCACTTCAACTCCCCGACACAGAAGAGATATACAAAACACGAAATGATTTCCAAAAAGGGTCAGTAGTATAAATATGAGACAAATTCAAGTTATGTTCACCGCATGATATCGTAAAAATACCTAAATTAAGGGGATAAATATGAAGAATTTATGCCTAATCAGTGGTATGCCAATAATCCCTGTGAAATTCACAAAACTTTGAAGTGTCACTCTGATTGGGGGTGATTTTAACTTTCCCGTCCAGTTCAACTCCTTGTTATTCCGAATTTCTTCTAAGATATGATGTAAACCTTTAGTAAGGGGGTGTACTCATCATATTTATTCGTTATATCCCACTTGTCTTACTTTTTTATCTCTTCTATCCTTTTTAAAAGAATCGTTCTTCTGCTCTTCAACTTTGGAATTCGTGGCTCCCTTGGCAGCCATAGCTTCCTCGGCGTTCATTATCTTGGTAGCTTTAACCATCAACTCTGCCATGGTTTTTGGTGGTTTCTTTGCTTGAGAGTAATAGAGGTCTTTAGCGAGTAGACCGCTCATGAGTGTTGCGATGGCGGTCTTGTCCTCATAATCAATAACTTCCAACTTTTCATTATTAAATTAGGTGATGTAGTCGTGAGTACTTTCTCCCAGTTTCTGACGCACAGTCAAGAGATGAGTAACATCTTTGATTGACTTATCCCCAAAGCATAAATTAGCAATAAATTTCTCGGCGAGTTCATTGACACTACACCAAATCTGTCGAATTGTCACGGTCATTGACCTTGACAATTCTGAGGGTGAGAAGTTTTTTGTCACGGACTTGTCACGGTCATGTCACGAGCCTTGACCGTGATAAGATTTGTCACGGGTAAGGACCATGACAAAACCGTGACACTATTTAAAAAATTATCACGGTCATTGACCGTGACAAGCTCGTGACAACAATCCTTTGTCACAAACTTCTCACGGTCAATGACCGTGATAATTCTGGAAAGAATTGAAAAAAAATCTGCTGGGCAGTATGGTCACTGCCACTGCCCAACAGTATATATGTACCTGTTATAGCAACATTGTACCCGTTCAAACATTATATATCCAGATAAAATAGAGATAGTGCAAATAAACATTCAAAATAGAGAGAATATGCATCACCATATAATCCAAATATAATTCAAATGTAATAATTTAAAACAATCCAATTCAAACTTAAATCAATGTCACTAAATGTTTGGGGTATAGTTAACGCTGAGGAGATGAGTAGGCTACACGATATACGAATTAACACATCCACTAATATACGCTGTGCCGCATTGTTCGCGCAACCACAATTGGGATTTCTCCTTCCCGGGCATCACATGCGTGATGAGCACCCTGAACTCGATGTTTTGAAGCTCACGTCCATGAACTAGTGCACCCTGGACGATATTCGGGTCCCTCAACCCCCGCCCTATCCGCTGGCCATCAAATATGTCCATTATAAACACGCTCGGCCAACCAAGTGTCGATATCGGTTTATTGAAGGGAGCCAAGTAGGGAAGTGGATCATCGAAGTCCGCACGTGTCGGCGATGAAGCAGCGAGGTCCACATCCTCGTCCTTGTCCTCCCACACCTCCTTCCGCACCGCCTTATCCTTCCCTTTACCCTTACGATTTCCTCCTAATGAACGCTTCGCGAATGAGTACATATCTTGGACCGTCACCTCCAAACGGGACAGCTTCGCGTTATGTGAATCCACCGTTCAAGCCAACCCGGTGTCGCTCGTCTCCAATCCGATGATCCTAGATTTGGACACCCGCGAGATCACTCCCCTTGTCCTCCCCTTGCAATCAGAGCCAAGCACTTGGTTGAGTGCGTATGTGGACAAAGATGCCTTGTCGGCATCAGACTGCGACTCATGCACTTCCTTAAGCTTTGCCTGAAATGACAAAAAGCACATGATTAGTAAAATAAGTAAATTAAAAAATTATAACGTAATTAACAAAAAGTAAACTGTCGAATTACTTATAATCGTGGTCGCGACGCTTGGGAACACCTCCTTGTCCTTCCCCTTCTTCATTCGAAGAGCCACATAAGTATCGAGCCTATGTGGCCTACCCCCAGGGCCACTCCCGGTCCCCTGAAATAAAATAAAGTAAAATTAGTATCGGCCCCGCAGAGTAAAATAATGCAGAATAATATATTTTATGTAGTTATAGAAAAATTAAATCTTACCATCATCCTATGCTCCACTTCGGCGTAAGACGTCCGACCGGAGTAGTGCACGTCCGTCTTTTTTGCCCGCTTTTCCCTTCCCGATTAGCGAGATGCCAATTGTCGCTCCCCGATCTCATTGTCAATGAACCTTTGCCATTGTGCCAATGAGATCGTCTCCTTCGATGGGATGGATTCACGCCTCTGGATAATGGACTCTCGTGTCTTCCCAAAGTACCGGGTCCGCATATTTTTCTTTCACGTCTTGTGTTTCTCCCTCAACTACTCCAATTCAGAATCGCGTAGCTTTGGATCCAAGTTGAATTGTTCCTGTCCAACAAATACAATATTAGTTGAAAATAAATATAAATATAAATATAAAATGAAATAGAAATCGAAATCGAAATTGAAATTGAAATATTCATATTCATATAAATATAAATATAAATATATTACCTGTAGTGCCACCCAAACAGCCAACTTGAGCTCATATGGCACCTCCTTCCAACTAATGTACCTCGGGTCGATGATCGTCTTTACCATCTTGAGGGATCTTGCTAATAGTCTCGACTTGTTCTTGATGGGCATCCCTAATTTGCCATATTTGGGGAGACTAGGGGCCGAGGAGCCCTCGTCACCTCCGCTACCACCGAGACCAGATGACATCATCATAGCTAGCATCATCATCCTCGCCTTAATACCTGAAGGAGACATTTGTTGTAAAAAAAATGTTATTAGTACATATCAAAATGAATTAAAAGAAGACATGCAAAACAACAACATCTAGATCATAATATGTACAAGAGTGAAACATCCACACACACACGGACACTACATAAGAGACAAAATGATAAAGTGCAAATCAATGAGGGGCAATACTACACACACACACACACACACACACACACACACACACACACACGCAGCCCCCCATGCCTCCCCCCACCCATCCCTGCCCCCACCCCTACCCCAACACCCACCCACCCATCCCTGCCCCCACCCCTACCCCACCACACACACACGCAACCCCGACTTGTACTCAATTAACTTTATCGTATTTTTATTTTTTTAGGTTTAAATAAAAAGGCTTCAAATTTTGGTGTTCGAACATATAGTCTTTTCATTTTCTTTTTAACATGGTAAATTAAATTAGCTCGAAGTCACTTTCACTATAGATATGTGTGATACCCCATAAATCTAAGCTAGAATGGTCAGGTCTAAAATGAATAATACATGAGTTTAAAATAATTGAATATCATTTCAAGCATAATTGAATTAAAACTACAATGAATAATATAAATAATTGAACATAATAAGAGTGAACCACACAATCTCTGATACTAATATAGTCAACAACAATAAACCCAATGCCAACTGAGATAGTAATACCGACTCTAATAAAACAAAATACAAAATTTGACTCGACATGAATGTATAGGAAAGTAAAATGAATGATCATGCGAGCTCGACTGAATTAAAACAATTGGAGCATAAAACCTAAGATATATTGATCGGATCTAAAATAAATAATACAAGATTCTAAAACAATTTAATATCATTCCAATCATGACTGAATTAAAACTACAATGCATAAAATAAATGAACATAATAAGAGTGAACCATATAATCTATGATACCAATGTAACCATCAATAATAAACCCAACTCTGGAAATACAATTGTCTCACATATACACACGCCCCACACACCCTGCCCCACCCCCACCCACCACACATGCACACACACCACACACACACACACAAATAGCCCCCCCACCCTACCCCACCTCTTACCCCCACCCTTCCCCACCTCTGTCCCCACCCCTCACCCATCACACACGCGCACACACATATACACATACACACACATGCACAACCCTCCCACCCTGCCCCACCCACCACACACGCAACACACACACACACACATGCACACACACATACACACACACACACACACACACACACACACACACATATATATATATATATATATATATATATATATATATATATATATATATATATATAAATGGAAGAGAGAGAGAGAGAGAGAGAGAGAAAGTAACCTGAAAGTAGAGAGAGAGAGAAAAGGAGGGAAGAACGGCTGGGGAAAAAAGAAGGGGAAAGGATTTTTTTATTGCGACATTTGTCATGGTCATTGACCGTGACAACATTATAAGGATTGTCACGGTCAATGATCATGACAAGACCGTGACAAATAGAATTATCACGATCAATGACCGTGACAAGTCGTTGTCACGAACATGTCACGGTCATTGACTGTGATAAAAAATATGTATTTTTTTTTATCACGATCAATGGCCGTGACAAGGCTAGCCGCTGGAAGGGTGCCAATTTATCTATTTTGGTGTAGTGTGACTCTATAAATCTTACCTCTAGGGAGGCTGTTATACCAAATCTGGGTTGGTTCTATGATAGAGCTATAGAAAGCCCTACATCTCATCTCGTCAGGGACTGAGTAGATGTCGGCAGTGGGTTGATATTGCTCTATGTGTAGGACTAGGTCTCTTTCCTATCATACTTGGGAGTGATCACTAGTTTTTTAAATTTTGTCGGGGTAGGGTAATCCACAATGGCCTGAACAAAGGGTGGTCCTTTTACGAAACTTCTTCGTAGCTGGGTTTTGGCTTTAGCCATTTCACCCAGACGATCCTCTAAATGCTTCATGGATCCCTTCCAGGATTGCTCTCTTGATTTAGTCGGACTATCTTTTATGGTTCTGATGTGCCTATTGTTTGAGCTCTCTTTCGAAGAAGTCTGCTCGGCGTGCACAAAACCGCTAATACTGGCTCTTGATCTCTGGGGGCCTTCACGGTGGTATTGCTGCTCCCTACGATTGCCCCTAGTTACTTGGGAACCTAACCGATCAAAAGCAGACTCCGTACTGATCCTTTCCAAAGTACTCGGCCTTTCATAAGAAAAGGATCTATCGTCACAGTAGTCTTACGAATGGAATGAGGAGGTTGCTCCTGGGCGGTAGGAACGATCGTAGGAAGCATTGAAATTATGACTCCTTCCAAGTCTGGAAGGTGGGGGTGGTATTTCTCTCCTATAATTAGAAGTTTTATCTTGTATCGTGCGAGCCAATTGCCGAACTGACTATTGCTTCGCCTCCTGTCCTTTTGCCAGATTGAATAAAATTCTTTGCTTATATATGTTGCTGGGGGGAGAAGATGACTCCGATAAATTAGTGTCAGAAACAATATTGCGTTTTGAAATATTAGTCATCCTCTAAGGCAAAGGATGAGTTATGGAATAAAGTGAGATAGAGAACGATGGAAAAACAGTCGTTCCCACAGATGGCGCCAATCGATTGATGTCTAAAAATGGATAAATTTCAAATTTATAATCACAGATAAATAAAAGAGAAGTAACCCAAACCACATACATAACAGACAAGGACTTTTAAAGTGGTTCGGCTATGGAAGAAAGTCTACGTTCACTGTTATTTTATTCAAGGGTTTACAATAACTTAGAAGTGAATGATTTGAGACGTCTTGACTCCTTCCCTCTAGTTGTGGGGGAATATGTATTTATAGGGTCCCAAATCCTAGAGATGGAATGCCTTTATATTGTCAGGAATTTACATTTGTATACAATGAGTGAGACATTCGGTATTCAGTTGGTTGGCCTTATGGAATTGGTCGTCATTCTAGCCGATCAAGTAGGTTGGTCGGTCATGCTGGATGACATGTGTATGCTCATCATTGGTCCATGTGGGAGTATAATTTTTACATACAACACTAGGATTTTACAAAAAAGTTCAAAAATTTGGTATTTTACCATGTAAATTATTATTATTATTATTATTATTATTATTATTATTATTATTATTATTATTATTATTATTATTATTATTATTATTATTATTATTATTATTATTATTGTTGTTGTTGTTGTTGTTGTTGTTGTTGTTGGTGGTGGTGGTGGTGGTGGTGGTGGTGGTGGTGGTGGTGGTGATGGTGATTTTATAACTATTACTAAAATGTTTACCAATAATTATTCCTAATAATATGTTATTTATTAATATTTTTACGAATTAAATGTTCATAATTTTTATTTCATATTTAGTAATGTTTGATTTAAATGGATGTTTATTATATAAATCATATTTTTTGGTAATTGAAATAAGAAAATATATTATATTTTGTCATTGTAAAGTTATAACTATATATGTGTGTATGTATTTATTTTTTTATTTATAATTTTTTCGTAATTTTCCTTCTATTAACCATGTAAGGACATTTTTGTCCACTATCAATATGTATGTCGTATGCCGTTACACCGTTGAAGAAACTCAAGATCGCATCTACATCAACGGATCCGAATATCAAAGTGTCTTCAACATCATAGCCTCGGCGAGAATGAACTTGGTAAAATTTTGTTTTTACGTTCCTTAAAGTTCATATTTAGTATTGGGAAATTTTTATAAAATGTTTTTTATAAAAATAAGAAGTAATTTTTTAAAGCAAAATGAGGCTTTTAAAAGTTTTTTATTTTTCTGGGAAGTCGGACCGGTCCGCCCCCTACCGGACCGGTTCGCCCCTCAACCGGACCGATCCGCTTGCTGCAGATCCAGTATACCCCGGACCGCAAGCGAACAGAAGAAGCCTAAAATAAAAGAACCGATCCGCCTCAGAACCGGACCGGTCCGCCTGGGATAAATTCGGCCAGATCTGTTTGAGATTTTTTAGGCTCAAAGTTTTCTTATTTAAAGCCAACTTCGGGGAGTTGTTTTCTAAGACTTTTCAAGACGATTTTCAGAGTCCTAAATACTCTAACTCTTCACCTTTTTGAGTCCCAAGACTCTTTTTGATTCACACCAAAAATCCCAATTACTTTTGTGAATCTTTTGGAACCCTAGAACACAAACTTTGTTGTTGTTCATCTTTGTGGAGAGATCTTTGCAACCGAGGGCTGCGTGTCATTGCTGAGGGAGTCTCTACAAAGTTTTATGGCTGCGTGTCATTGAGGAGAGCTGCGGTTATTCCTTCGTTGTTTGGGCTGCGAGTCCTTGGAGGGTGCTGCGTGTATTCTCTTGCTGAGTTCAAGACTGCGTGTCTTTGTGGGTTGGCTGCACGTTAATCCATTGCAGATTTCTCTATGTAATTGTAAGTTGCGACTTGTATATTCATAGTGAAATAAAGGTTTTACCCGAATGGGGTTTTTTCCTGAAATTTGTGTCTCAGCATATTTTTGTGTCACATGCTTTATTTATTTATGGGTTGACACACGCACCTTGGATGCATGTTTAGGGGCTGAAATTAAATAAGTGTGCTATATTAGAAATTTGCGAAGTTAATCAATTATCACATAGTCTTGTCTTCTCAAATTGGTATCAGAGCGGGTTACTCTAAATTATCGAGTGATCCTATTTTCCGCAAAATCGTGTGATATTGATTTTTTTTTTAAAATCAGTTTTGTGAAAAATCGCAATTTTTCAATGGAACGCCCATTTAATGAGGAGCCAATTTTTGAAAAAGTTCACGACCATGCTGAAAATTTAAAAAGTTTGAATTTGAAACTTTGCAAATGAGTTAAAGTTTTGGAAAAAGAAAATTCCCGTTTTAAATCCGCGATGGATCTTTTGCAAACGGTTCAAAATCAAAGAGATTTTTATCGTGAAAAACTTGTTTCCTTGGACCATGACTTTGTTTCTTTAAAATTGTCCAAGAAGAAGAGTGATGAGAGAGTCCTAGTTTTAGGGAAGGAATTGGAGGACTTAAAAAATTCTAGGGTTCCCGTTTGTGCCGTCGAGGATAAAAAATTAATCGATGATTTTACGGCACGTGAAAAGACTCTTAGGGATAAGTTTGTTTTAATTGAGGGGGAGCGTGATAAACTGTTAAGTTTAATTGATAATTTGAAAAAGAAATCCCTGTCTTTGGAAGAGTTTAATTCTTTGCTTGAGTCAAAAATTTTGAAGTTAAAAAATGATTTGACAGACTCAAGTAGGTTTGATAGTGATGGTAACGGCTCATCTTGTTCTCATGCTTCTAGTGCTAAAGCCAAAACCATTATTTGTTTTAGAGGGTCAACTAAGTCCAAGGATGTTAGAAAAGATCACACGTTAGGTGTTATTCCACCCGTTTACACATGTTCATATTGTGGTAGGAAAGGTCACCTTAGGCGTTTTTGTTTTGATCTTGGAGAATGTCCTAGGAAGTTTATGTCTAGTGTTCCCATGGTTCCCAAATCCCCTACACGACGTTTCACATCTATTTGGGTTAGAAAATCACTTTTAGAGGCACTAGATTTTAGACAAGTTGATTCCTGATTGCTTGCACATGATTCTTCACTTGCCATATCATATAGATGATTGTGTTTGCATGTTTGTCATACACTAGTTATGGTTTCATGATTTATACTTGTTTGCTAGTGTTATGACATGTCCACTTTTTGTATATATTTTTGTTTTGAAAAATTTTGAAAAAATACAAAAAGATTTTATTTTGACAATTTTTTTGAAAAATCCAAAAAGATTTTTGTATTTTGTTTGCACCGTTTATGGATGAACACTTAGGATGACCGGGTCACACCATCATTCCATTATTTTCATGTGACTATTTGATAGTGTTTTGAGACAAGAGGTCAATTCATCCTTGTGCTTTATAATGTTTGGAGTCATTAAGATGTAATTAAGTGTTACTTCCTACATGTTTGACTCATGTTTCCTTTATTGCACACATGCACGGATTTGTTTGATCATTGTGCTTGTCTTATCACATGTTGGTTGGGTGTTTTCACTTCAATCCTGTCCTTAAAACGAACCAAGCGCGATAAATTTTTGATAAGGAAATTGTGCATATAAAAACCGTTTTGGTGTGACTGTGTGTTTTTATAACGGGGAGGGGTTGCGAAAGGTAATCATCTATCCTTTGCGCAAAAGACACCGTTGAAAAGGACCTAAAAAATTGAGGAATTTTATTATCCGAGGTCCAAAGAAGTTAAAAGAGCCCGAAAAAAATTAAAGGCAATAAAAAGATATTCATGCCAAAATATGGGCCATTTAGGTTTTTGCACCAATTCTCCAAAGTTTGAGAATTTAGATTACCTCTAAAAGAATATATATATGAGGGAGTTTGGTTGGATATTTAAAACGGGTCTGCACGTCCTTGAAATGCTTGAAAAATGCGCTACATAGTTTTGGACGTTATTGGTGTGGAAATCACTTGACTTTGATTTGTTGATTTGCATAAGACGATGTCATCTAAATTCAACAAATTTTTACACCTAAGGATACCTTTGATGTTCATTCGTTAGGAGTACACGTATGCATCGTCCACATATGATTGATTGAGTTGATTTACCTATCGAATGTGTTCACACCCATTCATTCCGTTTCCATGACTTGGTTGTTTGAGTTTAAATCCATGGTGTGATTTTTGTATCATTTTTTTTCAAATTGGTATCTATTATTTTGCTTTGTATGAAAAATTTTAAAAATAAAAAATAGTTTGTGCATTTATTTCTGAGCATCTTCTTGCAAGAGCACGTTTACCATATTGTTTGATGCCCTATTTTGTGTACCGTGACACCCTGTTTTTGCTTATTTGATTCATTCTTCCCATTTGTCTATTTGGGGACATCATAAAAAGGAGGAGAAAGAATTATCATATTACGGGGGAGAGTTTGAATTTTGGGGGAGTTTTTGAGATGTAGCTTATATTTTTATCATATATTGGTATCCATGTTTATCTCATTTCAAACTCGATATGTCACGTGGTATTTGCTTTGTCTCATGTGTGTAGGTATAAAGATTGAAGATCAATATGTTGCACACCCTGATGAGAAAAGCTTTGAGATTTGATGATTGTTGAAGATTGAAGAACAAACGATGAAGATTTATACCTTTGTATCTTTCCATCTTTAAGGTTCATGGGAGGGTAGATTTGTATAGGTCATTAGTTGATAGTTCGGATTTTTTTATGTATGTACCGGCATAGACATAGGGGGAGATTCGTAACGACATTTTTGTCCATTATCAATATGTATGTCGTACGCCGTTACACCGTTGAAGAAACTCAAGATCGCATCTACATCAACGGATCTGAATATCAAAGTGTCTTCAACATCATAGCCTCTGCGAGAATGAACTTGGTAAAATTTTGTTTTTACGTTCCTTAAAGTTCATATTTAGTATTGGGAAATTTTTATAAAATGTTTTTTATAAAAATAAGAAGTAATTTTTTTAAAGCAAAATGAGGCTTTTAAAAGTTTTTTATTTTTCTGGGAAGCCGGACCGGTCTGCCCCCGACCGGACCTGTCCGCCCCTCAACCGGACCGATCCGCTTGCTCCAGATCCAGTATACCCCGAACCGCAAGCGAACCGTAGAAGCCTAAAATAAAATAACCGATCCGCCTCAGAACCGGACCGGTCCGCCTGGGATAAATTCGGCCAGATCTGTTTGAGATTTTTTAGGCTCAAAGTTTTCTTATTTAAAGCCAACTTCGGGGAGTTGTTTTCTAAGACTTTTCAAGACGATTTTCAGAGTCCTAAATTCTCTAACTCTTCACCTTTTTGAGTCCCAAGACTCTTTTTGATTCACACCAAAAATCCCAATTACTTTTGTGAATCTTTTGGAACCCTAGAACACAAACTTTGTTGTTGTTCATCTTTGTGGAGAGATCTTTGTAACCGAGGGCTGCGTGTCATTGCTGAGGGAGTCTCTACAAAGTTTTATGGCTGCGTGTCATTGAGGAGAGCTGCGGTTCTTCCTTCGTTGTTTGGGCTGCGAGTCCTTGGAGGGTGTTGCGTGTATTCTCTTGCTAAGTTCAAGACTGCGTGTCTTTGTGGGTTGGCTGCGCGTTAATCCATTGCAGATTTCTCTATGTAATTGTAAGTTGCGACTTGTATATTCATAGTGAAATAAAGGTTTTACCCGAATGGGGTTTTTTCCTGAAATCTGTGTCTCAGCATATTTTTGTGTCACATGCTTTATTTATTTATGGGTTGACACACGCACCATGGATGCATGTTTAGGGGCTGAAATTAAATAAGTGTGCTATATTAGAAATTTGCGAAGTTAATCAATTATCACATAGTCTTGTCTTCTCAAATTGGTATCAGAGCGGGTTACTCTAAATTATCGAGTGATCCTATTTTCCGCAAAATCGTGTGATATTGATTTTTTTTTAAAAATCAGTTTTGTGAAAAATCGCAATTTTTCAATGGAACGCCCATTTAATGAGGAGCCTATTTTTGAAAAAGTTCACGACCATGCTGAAAATTTAAAAAGTTTGAATTTGAAACTTTGCAAATGAGTTAAAGTTTTGGAAAAAGAAAATTCCCGTTTTAAATCCGCGATGGATCTTTTGCAAACGGTTCAAAATCAAAGAGATTTTTATCGTGAAAAACTTGTTTCCTTGGACCATGACTTTGTTTCTTTAAAATTGTCCAAGAAGAAGAGTGATGAGAGAGTCCTAGTTTTAGGGAAGGAATTGGAGGACTTAAAAAATTCTAGGGTTCCCGTTTGTGCCGTCGAGGATAAAAAATTAATCGATGATTTTACGGCACGTGAAAAGACTCTTAGGGATAAGTTTGTTTTAATTGAGGGGGAGCGTGATAAACTGTTAAGTTTAATTGATAATTTGAAAAGGAAATCCCTGTCTTTGGAAGAGTCTAATTCTTTGCTTGAGTCAAAAATTTTGAAGTTAAAAAATGATTTGACAGACTCAAGTAGGTTTGATAGTGATGATAATGGCTCATCTTGTTCTCATGCTTCTAGTGCTAAAGCCAAAACCATTATTTGTTTTAGAGGGTCAACTAAGTCCAAGGATGTTAGAAAAGATCACACTTTAGGTGTCATTCCACCCGTTTACACATGTTCATATTGTGGTAGGAAAGGTCACCTTAGGCGTTTTTGTTTTGATCTTGGAGAATGTCCTAGGAAGTTTATGTCTAGTGTTCCCATGGTTCCCAAATCCCCTACACGACGTTTCACATCTATTTGGGTTAGAAAATCACTTTTAGAGGCACTAGATTTTAGACAAGTTGATTCCTGATTGCTTGCACATGATTCTTCACTTGCCATATCATATAGATGATTGTGTTTGCATGTTTGTCATACACTAGTTATGGTTTCATGATTTATACTTGTTTGCTAGTGTTATGACATGTCCACTTTTTGTATATATTTTTGTTTTGAAAAATTTTGAAAAAATACAAAAAGATTTTATTTTGACAATTTTTTTGAAAAATCCAAAAAGATTTTTGTATTTTGTTTGCACCGTTTATGGATGAACACTTAGGATGACCGGGTCACACCATCATTCCATTATTTTCATGTGACTATTTGATAGTGTTTTGAGACAAGAGGTCAATTCATCCTTGTGCTTTATAATGTTTGGAGTCATTAAGATGTAATTAAGTGTTACTTCCTACATGTTTGACTCATGTTTCCTTTATTGCACACATGCACGGATTTGTTTGATCATTGTGCTTGTCTTATCACATGTTGGTTGGGTGTTTTCACTTCAATCCTGTCCTTAAAACGAACCAAGCGCGATAAATGTTTGATAAGGAAATTGTGCATATAAAAACCGTTTTGGTGTGACTGTGTGTTTTTATAACGGGGAGGGGCTGCGAAAGGTAATCATCTATCCTTTGCGCAAAAGCCACCGTTGAAAAGGACCTAAAAAATTGAGGAATTTTATTATCCGAGGTCCAAAGAGGTTAAAAGAGCCCGAAAAAAATTAAAGGCAATAAAAAGATATTCATGCCAAAATATGGGCCATTTAGGTTTTTGCACCAATTCTCCAAAGTTTGAGAATTTAGATTACCTCTAAAAGAATATATATATGAGGGAGTTTGGTTGGAGATTTAAAACGGGTCTGCACGTCCTTGAAATGCTTGAAAAATGCGCTACATAGTTTTGGACGTTATTGGTGTGGAAATCACTTGACTTTGATTTGTTGATTTGCATAAGACGATGTCATCTAAATTCAACAAATTTTTACACCTAAGGATACCTTTGATGTTCATTCGTTAGGAGTACACGTATGCATCGTGCACATATGAATGATTGAGTTGATTTACCTATCGAATGTCTTCACACCCATTCATTCCGTTTCCATGACTTGGTTGTTTGAGTTTAAATCCATGGTGTGATTTTTGTATCATTTTTTTTCAAATTGGTATCTATTATTTTGCTTTGTACGAAAAATTTTAAAAATAAAAAATAGTTTGTGCATTTATTTCTGAGCATCTTCTTGCAAGAGCACGTTTACCATATTATTTGATGCCCTATTTTCTGTACCGTGACACCCCGTTTTTGCTTATTTGATTCATTCTTCTCATTTGTCTATTTGGGGACATCATAAAAAGGGGGAGAAAGAATTATCATATTATAGGGGAGAGTTTGAATTTTGGGGGAGTTTTTGAGATGTAGCTTATATTTTTATCATATATTGGTATCCATGTTTATCTCATTTCAAACTCGATATGTCACGTGGTATTTGCTTTGTCTCATGTGTGTAGGTATAAAGATTGAAGATCAATATGTTGCACACCCTGATGAGAAAAGCTTTAAGATTTGATGATTGTTGAAGATTGAAGAACAAACGATGAAGATTTATACCTTTGTATCTTTCCTTCTTTAGGGTTCATGGGAGGGTAGATTTGTATAGGTCATTAGTTGATAGTTCGGATTTTTTTATGTATGTACCGGCATAGACATAGGGGGAGATTTGTAAGGACATTTTTGTCCATTATCAATATGTATGTCGTACGCCGTTACACCGTTGAAGAAACTCAAGATCGCATCTACATCAACGGATCTGAATATCAAAGTGTCTTCAACATCATAGCCTCTGCGAGAATGAACTTGGTAAAATTTTGTTTTTACGTTCCTTGAAGTTCATATTTAGTATTGGGAAATTTTTAAAAAATGTTTTTTATAAAAATAAGAAGTAATTTTTTTAAAGCAAAATGAGGCTTTTAAAAGTTTTTTATTTTTCTGGGAAGCCGGACCGGTCCGCCCCCTACCGGAACGGTCCGCCCCTCAACCGGACCGATCCGCTTGCTGCAGATCCAGTATACCCCGGACCGCAAGCGAATCGAAGAAGCCTAAAATAAAAGAACCGGTCCGCCTCAGAACCGGACCGGTCCGCCTGGGATAAATTCGGCCAGATCTGTTTGAGATTTTTTAGGCTCAAAGTTTTCTTATTTAAAGCCAACTTCGGGGAGTTGTTTTCTAAGACTTTTCAAGACGATTTTCAGAGTCCTAAATACTCTAACTCTTCACCTTTTTGAGTCCCAAGACTCTTTTTGATTCACACCAAAAATCCCAATTACTTTTGTGAATCTTTTGGAACCCTAGAACACAAACTTTGTTGTTGTTCATCTTTGTGGAGAGATCTTTGCAACCAAGGGCTGCGTGTCATTGCTGAGGGAGTCTCTACAAAGTTTTATGGCTGCGTGTCATTGAGGAGAGCTGCGGTTCTTCCTTCGTTGTTTGGGCTGCGAGTCCTTGGAGGGTGCTGCGTGTATTCTCTTGCTGAGTTCAAGACTGCGTGTCTTTGTGGGTTGGCTGCGCGTTAATCCATTGCAGATTTCTCTATGTAATTGTAAGTTGCGACTTGTATATTCATAGTGAAATAAAGGTTTTACCCGAATGGGGTTTTTTCCTGAAATCTGTGTCTCAGCATATTTTTGTGTCACATGCTTTATTTATTTATGGGTTGACACACGCACCTTGGATGCATGTTTAGGGGCTGAAATTAAATAAGTGTGTTATATTAGAAATTTGCGAAGTTAATCAATTATCACATAGTCTTGTCTTCTCAAATTGGTATCAGAGCGGGTTACTCTAAATTATCGAGTGATCCTATTTTCCGCAAAATCGTGTGATATTGATTTTTTTTTAAAAATCAGTTTTGTGAAAAATCGCAATTTTTCAATGGAACGCCCATTTAATGAGGAGCCTATTTTTGAAAAAGTTCACGACCATGTTGAAAATTTAAAAAGTTTGAATTTGAAACTTTGCAAAAGAGTTAAAGTTTTGGAAAAAGAAAATTCCCGTTTTAAATCCGCGATGGATCTTTTGCAAACGGTTCAAAATCAAAGAGATTTTTATCGTGAAAAACTTGTTTCCTTGGACCATGACTTTGTTTCTTTAAAATTGTCCAAGAAGAAGAGTGATGAGAGAGTCCTAGTTTTAGGGAAGGAATTGGAGGACTTAAAAAATTCTAGGGTTCACGTTTGTGCCGTCGAGGATAAAAAATTAATCGATGATTTTACGGCACGTGAAAAGACTCTTAGGGATAAGTTTGTTTTAATTGAGGGGGAGCGTGATAAACTGTTAAGTTTAATTGATAATTTGAAAAAGAAATCCCTGTCTTTGGAAGAGTCTAATTCTTTGCTTGAGTCAAAAATTTTGAAATTAAAAAATGATTTGACAGACTCAAGTAGGTTTGATAGTGATGGTAATGGCTCATCTTGTTCTCATGCTTCTAGTGCTATAGCCAAAACCATTATTTGTTTTAGAGGGTCAACTAAGTCCAAGGATGTTAGAAAAGATCACACTTTAGGTGTCATTCCACCCGTTTACACATGTTCATATTGTGGTAGGAAAGGTCACCTTAGGCGTTTTTGTTTTGATCTTGGAGAATGTCCTAGGAAGTTTATGTCTAGTGTTCCCATGGTTCCCAAATCCCCTACACGACGTTTCACATCTATTTGGGTTAGAAAATCACTTTTAGAGGCACTAGATTTTAGACAAGTTGATTCCCGGTTGCTTGCACATGATTCTTCACTTGCCATATCATATAGATGATTGTGTTTGCATGTTTGGCATACACTAGTTGTGGTTTCATGATTTATACTTGTTTGCTAGTGTTATGACATGTCCACTTTTTGTATATATTTTTGTTTTGAAAAATTTTGAAAAAATACAAAAAGATTTTATTTTGACAATTTTTTTGAAAAATCCAAAAAGATTTATGTATTTTGTTTGCACCGTTTATGGATGAACACTTAGGATGACCGGGTCACACCATCATTCCATTATTTTCATGTGACTATTTGATAGTGTTTTGAGACAAGAGGTCAATTCATCCTTGTGCTTTATAATGTTTGGAGTCATTAAGATGTAATTAAGTGTTACTTCCTACATGTTTGACTCATGTTTCCTTTATTGCACACATGCACGGATTTGTTTGATCATTGTGCTTGTCTTATCACATGTTGGTTGGGTGTTTTCACTTCAATCCTGTCCTTAAAACGAACCAAGTGCGATAATTTTTTGATAGGAAATTGTGCATATAAAAACCGTTTTGGTGAGACTATGTGTTTTTATAACGGGGAGGGGCTGCGAAAGGTAATCATTTATCCTTTGCGCAAAAGCGACCGTTGAAAAGGACCTAAAAAATTGAGGAATTTTATTATCCGAGGTCCAAAGAGGTTAAAAGAGCCCGAAAAAAATTAAAGGCAATAAAAAGATATTCATGCCAAAATATGGGCCATTTAGGTTTTTGCACCAATTCTCCAAAGTTTGAGAATTTAGATTACCTCTAAAAGAATATATATATGAGGGAGTTTGGTTGGAGATTTAAAACGGGTCTGCACGTCCTTGAAATGCTTGAAAAATGCGCTACATAGTTTTGGACATTATTGGTGTGATAATCACTTGACTTTGATTTGTTGATTTGCATAAGACGATGCCATCTAAATTCAACAAATTTTTAAACCTAAGGATACCTTTGATGTTCATTCGTTAGGAGTACACGTATGCATCGTGCACATATGATTGATTGAGTTGATTTACCTATCGAATGTGTTCACACCCATTCATTCCGTTTCCATGACTTGGTTGTTTGAGTTTAAATCCATGGTGTGATTTTTGTATCATTTTTTTTCAAATTAGTATCTATTATTTTGCTTTGTATGAAAAATTTGAAAAATAAAAAATAGTTTGTGCATTTATTTCTGAGCATCTTCTTGCAAGAGCACGTTTACCATATTGTTTGATGCCCTATTTTGTGTACCGTGACACCCCGTTTTTGCTTATTTGATTCATTCTTCTCATTTGTCTATTTGGGGACATCATAAAAAGGGGGAGAAAGAATTATCATATTATGGGGGAGAGTTTGAATTTTGGGGGAGTTTTTGAGATGTAGCTTATATTTTTATCATATATTGGTATCCATGTTTATCTCATTTAAAAACTCGATATGTCACGTGGTATTTGCTTTGTCTCATGTGTGTAGGTATAAAGATTGAAGATCAATATGTTGCACACCCTGATGAGAAAATCTTTGAGATTTGATGATTGTTGAAGATTGAAGAACAAACGATGAAGATTTATACCTTTGTATCTTTCCATCTTTAGGGTTCATGGGAGGGTAGATTTGTATAGGTCATTAGTTGATAGTTCGGATTTTTTATGTATGTACCGGCATAGACATAGGGTGAGATTTGTAAGGACATTTTTGTCCATTATCAATATGTATGTCGTACGCCGTTACACCGTTGAAGAAACTCAAGATCGCATCTACATCAACGGATCTGAATATCAAAGTGTCTTCAACATCATAGCCTCTGCGAGAATGAACTTGGTAAAATTTTGTTTTTACGTTCCTTAAAGTTCATATTTAGTATTGGGAAATTTTTATAAAATGTTTTTTATAAAAATAAGAAGTAAATTTTTTAAAGCAAAATGAGGCTTTTAAAAGTTTTTTATTTTTCTGGGAAGCCGGACCGGTCCGCCCCCTACCGGACCGGTCCGCCCCTCAACCGGACCGATCCGCTTGCTGCAGATCCAGTATACCCCGGACTGCAAGCGAACCGAAGAAGCCTAAAATAAAATAACCGATCCGCCTCAGAACCGGACCGGTCCGCCTGGGATAAATTCGGCCAGATCTGTTTGAGATTTTTTAGGCTCAAAGTTTTCTTATTTAAAGCCAACTTCGGGGAGTTGTTTTCTAAGACTTTTCAAGACGATTTTCAGAGTCCTAAATACTCTAACTCTTCACCTTTTTGAGTCCCAATACTCTTTTTGATTCACACCAAAAATCCCAATCACTTTTGTGAATCTTTTGGAACCCTAGAACACAAACTTTGTTGTTGTTCATCTTTGTGGAGAGATCTTTGCAACCGAGGGCTGCGTGTCATTGCTGAGGGAGTCTCTACAAAATTTTATGGCTGCGTGTCATTGAGGAGAGCTGCAGTTCTTCCTTCGTTGTTCGGGCTGCGAGTCCTTGGAGGGTGCTGCGTGTATATACTTGCTGAGTTCAAGACTACGTGTCTTTGTGGGTTGGCTGCGCGTTAATCCATTGCAGATTTCTCTATGTAATTGTAAGTTACGACTTGTATATTCATAGTGAAATAAAGGTTTTACCCGAATGGGGTTTTTTCCTGAAATCTGTGTTTCAGCATATTTTTGTGTCACATGCTTTATTTAATTATGGGTTGACACACGCACCTTAGATGCATGTTTAGGGGCTGAAATTAAATAAGTGTGCTATATTGGAAATTTGCGAAGTTAATCAATTATCACATAGTCTTGTCTTCTCAAATTGGTATCAGAGCGGGTTACTCTAAATTATCGAGCGATCCTATTTTTCGCAAAATCGTGTGATATTGATTTTTTTTTTAAAATCAGTTTTGTGAAAAATCGCAATTTTTCAATGGAACGCCCATTTAATGAGGAGGCTATTTTTGAAAAAGTTCACGACCATGCTGAAAATTTAAAAAGTTTGAATTTGAAACTTTGCAAAAGATTTAAAGTTTTGGAAAAAGAAAATTCCCGTTTTAAATCCGCGATGGATCTTTTGCAAACGATTCAAAATCAAAGAGATTTTTATCGTGAAAAACTTGTTTCCTTGGACCATGACTTTGTTTCTTTAAAATTGTCCAAGAAGAAGAGTGATGAGAGAGTCCTAGTTTTAGGGAAGGAATTGGAGGACTTAAAAAATTCTAGGGTTCCCGTTTGTGCCGTCGAGGATAAAAAATTAATCGATGATTTTACGGCACGTGAAAAGACTCTTAGGGATAAGTTTGTTTTAATTGAGGGGGAGCGTGATAAACTGTTAAGTTTAATTGATAATTTGAAAAAGAAATCCCTGTCTTTGGAAGAGTCTAATTCTTTGCTTGAGTCAAAAATTTTGAAGTTAAAAAATGATTTGATAGACTCAAGTAGGTTTGATAGTGATGGTAATGGCTCATCTTGTTCTCATGCTTCTAGTGCTAAAGCCAAAACCATTATTTGTTTTAGAGGGTCAACTATGTCCAAGGATGTTAGAAAAGATCACACTTTAGGTGTCATTCCACCCGTTTACACATGTTCATATTGTGGTAGGAAAGGTCACCTTAGGCGTTTTTGTTTTGATCTTGGAGAATGTCCTAGGAAGTTTATGTCTAGTGTTCCCATGGTTCCCAAATCCCCTACACGACGTTTGACATCTATTTGGGTTTGAAAATCACTTTTAGAGGCACTAGATTTTAGACAAGTTGATTCCTGATTGCTTGCACATGATTCTTCACTTGCCATATCATATAGATGATTGTGTTTGCATGTTTGGCATACACTAGTTGTGGTTTCATGATTTATACTTGTTTGCTACTGTTATGACATGTCCACTTTTTGTATATATTTTTGTTTTGAAAATTTTTGAAAAAATACAAAAAGATTTTATTTTGACAATTTTTTTGAAAAATCCAAAAAGATTTTTGTATTTTGTTTGCACCGTTTATGGATGAACACTTAGGATGACCGGGTCACACCATCATTCCATTATTTTCATGTGACTATTTGATAGTGTTTTGAGACAAGAGGTCAATTCATCCTTGTGCTTTATAATGTTTGGAGTCATTAAGATGTAATTAAGTGTTACTTCCTACATGTTTGACTCATGTTTCCTTTATTGCACACATGCACGGATTTGTTTGATCATTGTGCTTGTCTTATCACATGTTGGTTGGGTGTTTTCACTTCAATCCTGTCCTTAAAACGAACCAAGAGCGATAAATGTTTGATAAGGAAATTGTGCATATAAAAACCGTTTTGGTGTGACTGTGTGTTTTTATAACGGGGAGGGGCTGCGAAAGGTAATCATCTATCCTTTGCGTAAAAGCCACCGTTGAAAAGGACCTAAAAAATTGAGGAATTTTATTATCCGAGGTCCAAAGAGGTTAAAAGAGCCCGAAAAAAATTAAAGGCAATAAAAAGATATTCATGCCAAAATATGGGCCATTTAGGTTTTTGCACCAATTCTCCAAAGTTTGAGAATTTAGATTACCTCTAAAAGAATATATATATGAGGGAGTTTGGTTGGAGATTTAAAACGGGTCTGCACGTCCTTGAAATGCTTGAAAAATGTGCTACATAGTTTTGGACGTTATTGGTGTGGAAATCACTTGACTTTGATTTGTTGATTTGCATAAGACGATGTCATCTAAATTCAACAAATTTTTACACCTATGGATACCTTTGATGTTCATTCGTTAGGAGTACACGTATGCATCGTGCACATATGATTGATTGAGTTGATTTACCTATCGAATGTGTTCACACCCATTCATTCCGTTTCCATGACTTGGTTGTTTGAGTTTAAATCCATGGTGTGATTTTTGTATCATTTTTTTTCAAATTGGTATCTATTATTTTGCTTTGTATGAAAAATTTTAAAAATAAAAAATAGTTTGTGCATTTATTTCTGAGCATCTTCTTGCAAGAGCACGTTTACCATATTGTTTGATGCCCTATTTTGTGTACCGTGACACCCCGTTTTTGCTTATTTGATTCATTCTTCTCATTTGTCTATTTGGGGACATCATAAAAAGGGGGAGAAAGAATTATCATATTATGGGAGAGAGTTTGAATTTTGGGGGAGTTTTTGAGATGTAGCTTATATTTTTATCATATATTGGTATCCATGTTTATCTCATTTCAAACTCGATATGTCACGTGGTATTTGCTTTGTCTCATGTGTGCAGGTATAAAGATTGAAGATCAATATGTTGCACACCCTGATGAGAAAAGCTTTGAGATTTGATGATTGTTGAAGATTGAAGAACAAACGATGAAGATTTATACCTTTGTATCTTTCCATCTTAAGGGTTCATGGGAGGGTAGATTTGTATAGGTCATTAGTTGATAGTTCGTATTTTTTTATGTATGTACCGGCATAGACATAGGGGGAGATTTGTAAGGACATTTTTGTCCATTATCAATATGTATGTCGTACGCCGTTACACCGTTGAAGAAACTCAAGATCGCATCTACATCAACGGAACCGTAAAATTTTGTTTTTACGTTCCTTAAAGTTCATATTTAGTATTGGGAAATTTTTATAAAATGTTTTTTATAAAAATAAGAAGTAAATTTTTTAAAGCAAAATGAGGCTTTTAAAAGTTTTTTATTTTTCTGGGAAGCCGGACCGGTCCGCCCCCTACCGGACCGGTCCGCCCCTCAACCGGACCGATCCGCTTGCTGCAGATCCCGTATACCCCGGACTGCAAGCGAACCGAAGAAGCCTAAAATAAAATAACCGATCCGCCTCAGAACCGGACCGGTCCGCCTGGGATAAATTCGGCCAGATCTGTTTGAGATTTTTTAGGCTCAAAGTTTTCTTATTTAAAGCCAACTTCGGGGAGTTGTTTTCTAAGACTTTTCAAGACGATTTTCAGAGTCCTAAATACTCTAACTCTTCACCTTTTTGAGTCCCAAGACTCTTTTTGATTCACACCAAAAATCCCAATTACTTTTGTGAATCTTTTGGAACCCTAGAACACAAACTTTGTTGTTGTTCATCTTTGTGGAGAGATCTTTGCAACCGAGGGCTGCGTGTCATTGCTGAGGGAGTCTCTACAAAATTTTATGGCTGCGTGTCATTGAGGAGAGCTGCAGTTCTTCCTTCGTTGTTCGGGCTGCGAGTCCTTGGAGGGTGCTGCGTGTATATACTTGCTGAGTTCAAGACTGCGTGTCTTTGTGGGTTGGCTGCGCGTTAATCCATTGCAGATTTCTCTATGTAATTGTAAGTTACGACTTGTATATTCATAGTGAAATAAAGGTTTTACCCGAATGGGTTTTTTTCCTGAAATCTGTGTTTCAGCATATTTTTGTGTCACATGCTTTATTTAATTATGGGTTGACACACGCACCTTAGATGCATGTTTAGGGGCTGAAATTAAATAAGTGTGCTATATTAGAAATTTGCGAAGTTAATCAATTATCACATAGTCTTGTCTTCTCAAATTGGTATCAGAGCGGGTTACTCTAAATTATCGAGCGATCCTATTTTTCGCAAAATCGTGTGATATTGATTTTTTTTTTAAAATCAGTTTTGTGAAAAATCGCAATTTTTCAATGGAACGCCCATTTAATGAGGAGGCTATTTTTGAAAAAGTTCACGACCATGCTGAAAATTTAAAAAGTTTGAATTTGAAACTTTGCAAAAGATTTAAAGTTTTGGAAAAAGAAAATTCCCGTTTTAAATCCGCGATGGATCTTTTGCAAACGATTCAAAATCAAAGAGATTTTTATCGTGAAAAACTTGTTTCCTTGGACCATGACTTTGTTTCTTTAAAATTGTCCAAGAAGAAGAGTGATGAGAGAGTCCTAGTTTTAGGGAAGGAATTGGAGGACTTAAAAAATTCTAGGGTTCCCGTTTGTGCCGTCGAGGATAAAAAATTAATCGATGATTTTACGGCACGTGAAAAGACTCTTAGGGATAAGTTTGTTTTAATTGAGGGGGAGCGTGATAAACTGTTAAGTTTAATTGATAATTTGAAAAAGAAATCCCTGTCTTTGGAAGAGTCTAATTCTTTGCTTGAGTCAAAAATTTTGAAGTTAAAAAATGATTTGACAGACTCAAGTAGGTTTGATAGTGATGGTAATGGCTCATCTTGTTCTCATGCTTCTAGTGCTATTGCCAAAACCATTATTTGTTTTAGAGGGTCAACTATGTCCAAGGATGTTAGAAAAGATCACACTTTAGGTGTCATTCCACCCGTTTACACATGTTCATATTGTGGTAGGAAAGGTCACCTTAGGCGTTTTTGTTTTGATCTTGGAGAATATCCTAGGAAGTTTATGTCTAGTGTTCCCATGGTTCCCAAATCCCCTACACGACGTTTCACATCTATTTGGGTTAGAAAATCACTTTTAGAGGCACTAGATTTTAGACAAGTTGATTCCTGATTGCTTGCACATGATTCTTCACTTGCCATATCATATAGATGATTGTGTTTGCATGTTTGGCATACACTAGTTGTGGTTTCATGATTTATACTTGTTTGCTACTGTTATGACATGTCCACTTTTTGTATATATTTTTGTTTTGAAAAATTTTGAAAAAATACAAAAAGATTTTATTTTGACAATTTTTTTGAAAAATCCAAAAAGATTTTTGTATTTTGTTTGCACCGTTTATGGATGAACACTTAGGATGACCGGGTCACACCATCATTCCATTATTTTCATGTGACTATTTGATAGTGTTTTGAGACAAGAGGTCAATTCATCCTTGTGCTTTATAATGTTTGGAGTCATTAAGATGTAATTAAGTGTTACTTCCTACATGTTTGACTCATGTTTCCTTTATTGCACACATGCACGGATTTGTTTGATCATTGTGCTTGTCTTATCACATGTTGGTTGGGTGTTTTCACTTCAATCCTGTCCTTAAAACGAACCAAGCGCGATAAATGTTTGATAAGGAAATTGTGCATATAAAAACCGTTTTGGTGTGACTGTGTGTTTTTATAACGGGGAGGGGCTGCGAAAGGTAATCATCTATCCTTTGCGCAAAAGCCACCGTTGAAAAGGACCTAAAAAATTGAGGAATTTTATTATCCGAGGTCCAAAGAGGTTAAAAGAGCCCGAAAAAAATTAAAGGCAATAAAAAGATATTCATGCCAAAATATGGGCCATTTAGGTTTTTGCACCAATTCTCCAAAGTTTGAGAATTTAGATTACCTCTAAAAGAATATATATATGAGGGAGTTTGGTTGGAGATTTAAAACGGGTCTGCACGTCCTTGAAATGCTTGAAAAATGCGCTACATAGTTTTGGACGTTATTGGTGTGGAAATCACTTGACTTTGATTTGTTGATTTGCATAAGACGATGTCATCTAAATTCAACAAATTTTTACACCTATGGATACCTTTGATGTTCATTCGTTAGGAGTACACGTATGCATCGTGCACATATGATTGATTGAGTTGATTTACCTATCGAATGTGTTCACACCCATTCATTCCGTTTCCATGACTTGGTTGTTTGAGTTTAAATCCATGGTGTGATTTTTGTATCATTTTTTTTCAAATTGGTATCTATTATTTTGCTTTGTATGAAAAATTTTAAAAATAAAAAATAGTTTGTGCATTTATTTCTGAGCATCTTCTTGCAAGAGCACGTTTACCATATTGTTTGATGCCCTATTTTGTGTACCGTGACACCCCATTTTTGCTTATTTGATTCATTCTTCTCATTTGTCTATTTGGGGACATCATAAAAAGGGTGAGAAAGAATTATCATATTATGGGGGAGAGTTTGAATTTTGGGGGAGTTTTTGAGATGTAGCTTATATTTTTATCATATATTGGTATCCATGTTTATCTCATTTCAAACTCGATATGTCACGTGGTATTTGCTTTGTCTCATGTGTGCAGGTATAAAGATTGAAGATCAATATGTTGCACACCCTGATGAGAAAAGCTTTGAGATTTGATGATTGTTGAAGATTGAAGAACAAACGATGAAGATTTATACCTTTGTATCTTTCCATCTTTACGGTTCATGGGAGGGTAGATTTGTATAGGTCATTAGTTGATAGTTCGGATTTTTTTATGTATGTACCGGCATAGACATAGGGGGAGATTTGTAAGGACATTTTTGTCCATTATCAATATGTATGTCGTACGCCGTTACACCGTTGAAGAAACTCAAGATCGCATCTACATCAACGGAACCGAATATCAAAGTGTCTTCAACATCATAGCCTCTGCGAGAATGAACTTGGTAAAATTTTGTTTTTACGTTTCGTAAAGTTCATATTTAGTATTGGGAAATTTTTATAAAATGTTTTTTATAAAAATAAGAAGTAATTTTTTTAAAGAAAAATGAGGCTTTTAAAAGTTTTTTATTTTTCTGGGAAGCCGGACCGGTCCGCCCCCTACCGGATCGATCCGCTTGCTGCAGATCCAGTATACCCCGGACCGCAAGCGAACCGAAGAAGCCTAAAATAAAAGAACCGATCCGCCTCAGAACCGGACCGGTCCGCCTGGGATAAATTCGGCCAGATCTGTTTGAGATTTTTTAGGCTCAAAGTTTTCTTATTTAAAGCCAACTTCGGGGAGTTGTTTTCTAAGACTTTTCAAGACGATTTTCAGAGTCCTAAATACTCTAACTCTTCACCTTTTTGAGTCCCAAGACTCTTTTTGATTCACACCAAAAATCCCAATTACTTTTGTGAATCTTTTGGAACCCTAGAACACAAACTTTGTTGTTGTTCATCTTTGTGGAGAGATCTTTGCAACCGAGGGCTGCGTGTCATTGCTGAGGGAGTCCCTACAAAGTTTTATGGTTGCGTGTCATTGAGGAGAGCTGCGGTTCTTCCTTCGTTGTTTGGGCTGCGAGTCCTTGGAGGGTGCTGCGTGTATTCTCTTGCTGAGTTCAAGACTGTTTGTCTTTGTGGGTTGGCTGTGCGTTAATCCATTGCAGATTTCTCTATGTAATTGTAAGTTGCGACTTGTATATTCATAGTGAAATAAAGGTTTTACCCGAATGGGGTTTTTTCCTGAAATCTGTGTCTCAGCATATTTTTGTGTCACATGATTTATTTATTTATGGATTGACACACGCACCTTAGATGCATGTTTAGGGGCTGAAATTAAATAAGTGTGTTATATTAGAAATTTGCGAAGTTAATCAATTATCACATAGTCTTGTCTTCTCAAATTGGTATCAGAGCGGGTTACTCTAAATTATCGAGTGATCATATTTTCCGCAAAATCGTGTGATATTGATTTTTTTTTTAAAATCTGTTTTGTGAAAAATCGCAATTTTTCAATGGAACGCCCATTTAATGAGGAGGCTATTTTTGAAAAAGTTCACGACCATGCTGAAAATTTAAAAAGTTTGAATTTGAAACTTTGCAAAAGATTTAAAGTTTTGGAGAAAGAAAATTCCCGTTTTAAATCCGCGATGGATCTTTTGCAAACGATTCAAAATCAAAGAGATTTTTATCGTGAAAAACTTGTTTCCTTGGACCATGACTTTGTTTCTTTAAAATTGTCCAAGAAGAAGAGTGATGAGAGAGTCCTAGTTTTAGGGAAGGAATTGGAGGACTTAAAAAATTCTAGGGTTCCCGTTTGTGCCGTCGAGGATAAAAAATTAATCGATGATTTTACGGCACGTGAAAAGACTCTTAGGGATAAGTTTGTTTTAATTGAGGGGGAGCGTGATAAACTGTTAAGTTTAATTGATAATTTGAAAAAGAAATCCCTATCTTTGGAAGAGTCTAATTATTTGCTTGAGTCAAAAATTTTGAAGTTAAAAAATGATTTGACAGACTCAAGTAGGTTTGATAGTGATGGTAATGGCTCATCTTGTTCCCATGCTTCTAGTGCTATAGCCAAAACCATTATTTGTTTTAGAGGGTCAACTATGTCCAAGGATGTTAGAAAAGATCACACTTTAGGTGTCATTCCACCCGTTTACACATGTTCATATTGTGGTAGGAAAGGTCACCTTAGGCGTTTTTGTTTTGATCTTGGAGAATGTCCTAGGAAGTTTATGTCTAGTGTTCCCATGGTTCCCAAATCCCCTACACGACGTTTCACATCTATTTGGGTTAGAAAATCACTTTTAGAGGCACTAGATTTTAGACAAGTTGATTCCCGGTTGCTTGCACATGATTCTTCACTTGCCATATCATATAGATGATTGTGTTTGCATGTTTGGCATACACTAGTTGTGGTTTCATGATTTATACTTGTTTGCTAGTGTTATGACATGTCCACTTTTTGTATATATTTTTGTTTTGAAAATTTTTGAAAAAATACAAAAAGATTTTATTTTGACAATTTTTTTGAAAAATCCAAAAAGATTTTTGTATTTTGTTTGCACCGTTTATGGATGAACACTTAGGATGACCGGGTCACACCATCATTCCATTATTTTCATGTGACTATTTGATAGTTTTTTGAGACAAGAGGTCAATTCATCCTTGTGCTTTATAATGTTTGGAGTCATTAAGATGTAATTAAGTGTTACTTCCTACATGTTTGACTCATGTTTCCTTTATTGCACACATGCACGGATTTGTTTGACTCATGTTTCCTTTATTGCACACATGCACATATACTATAAATACTTTTAAAAAAACTGAAAATGGAAAAAAGTATTTAAAAGCTTTGGAATTACAAAAATATATTTGAAAATACTAAAAAATATTTTTTTTTAAAGTTAAAATATTGGAATTTGTAGGATTTTTTTTAAAAAAATGGAATTTATAAAAATTATGGAATTGAATTAAAAAGTAAAAAAAATTGATTTTAAAAACCGAAAAACCTAAATTAAAACTAAAAAACTCAAAATTCTGAAGATTTAAAAAATCTGGAAATTTCAAACTACAACTATCCCAACTAAAAACTATTTAAAAAAAATGAAAATATAGGAGTTTATAGTAATTTTCAAATAAAGGAATTTACAAAAGTTATGGTATTTATAAAAAAATGAAAAAAGTTTTAAAAAAATGGTATTTAAAAACTGAAAAAAGAAAATATAAACCCCAATCTAAAAACCTAAAAAACTCAAAAATCTGAAAATTTTGAAATCTTAAAATTTCAAACTATAACTCTCCCAATTAAAATTCCTAAACTAAGCAAATCTTCAAACCAACATATCCAGTTATGGATCAGTTTATCTAAAAATTTCCTAAATCTTGAAAATTAAACCAACTTAAATTCGAACAATAATAAATCTTCAACTCAACATGTATAGATGTGGCTAGGGGTGTTCACGGTAAGGTGAAAATCCTTATCGTACCATTTTGTACAGAAAATTATTGGTAATGGTTTACATTTTTTACTTACCGAAATCGAAATTATCGATTTTTTTGTGGTTGATTTTAGTTTAACATTTTTAAATCGATTTACCATCTGTGTTGTATCGAAATGAAATACTGAAACTAACGTAACAAAAATATTAGAATGATATTATCGAACTTACCAAATTAAAAATACCAAATTAAATGAAACAAGAATACCCAATGGTTAAAGTGAAACACAGGTCAATCTTTTAGTAACCCATGGATCAATACAAGATTTTACCGCCCTTGGGTCATTCACATCACAATTTATAATAAGACTAGAATTAATGATTTATATTCGACATCACAACTTACGACTCTCTCTCATTTCACAAAACAACAATATTTCCTCTCTTCTCCCTCACAGAACTCTTCAACTCGGCTCTCTCTGTCAATCCATCTTCCCGTCAATTCATCCTCACCTTAGCTCACTTTTTTGGTAATACTTCACCTCGACTTTTTTCTATTGTGTTTGGATTATTTTTGGAATAAATCTTTCAGATCCGGTATAATATGGGTATGACAAACAAAATTACCATGATGTACCGAGCAATACCAAATTTACCGTAAAGGGAAATTTATCGAAATCTATCATATTTTTCAAAAAACCGAATTTATCATAAAAAATCGGTTTTATCGATGTACCGCATGGTTTGGTTTTGGTTTATAGACTGGTGTACCGGTTGGTAAAACTCGTAATTTTGGTTTGATGATTTCAAAGTTGGTATGGTATTGGTATGCTCCATTTACCGACTAAATTGACCGAAAATCAACACTAAATATGGCTCCAAACGAACCCCAAATCTAAAAGTATCAAACCAACAATTTCCAAACGAAACTTGCGTCGCTTTCATATATTTATTGCTTATGTGCTTGTGTGCTAGTGTGTGTTAGTCATTTTTTTTGTGTGTGTGAGTGATTGAGCGAGAGGGGAAGATGAATGTAATACCCCGTATATTTTTGGAATAAAATAAAATTTAATAGGGATTAATTTAATTCGATGAAATTAATTAATCAAGGTTTTGAGTAATTAGACTCAATATTATTTATAAATTTTAGAGTTGGACTTTAATGATTTGGAATAAATCAAAAGGGATTTTATTTTGAGTAAAAAGTATTTGTGTGTGTCATGTCACAATTAAAAAATATTTTTGGATAAAGATAACCGGGACACACTTTGAGAGGTATTACGAGCTCGTTCAGGCCTTTTAGACCCTTAGGAATGGTCCCGAGGTATATATATATATATGAGCTGGGTAGTGATTAGGCTAATTGAATAATATATTTGAGCTCATTTGAGGGTCCAAAGTTATGGTCTAAGGCCCAACTCGGGATTTAGATATTTATAATGTTTATTAAGGGTTAAACCATGCATTGGGAGTTATATCGAGGAATCATAGACACACCCACCTAAGAAGAGGAGGGAGATATTTTCAGGCAAGGATTCTCTTATCATTCTTATTCAAAGTATACTAATCTTATATTAATGTTGATTTCATGTTAGACTAATATTTGAATAATGTTTGAGACTGCATATTTAGAGACTTGTAGATTAGTGCAGAAATTGACGATAATTATATGATGCATGCGTAGATTCGTAACCTCTTGTAGTAAATTTGTATTCATGTGATTTAAATTTAAGATTCATTGTAGAAATCATTTGGTAGAACCATCTAAACAAATCTGGAAGTCATTGTTGTAGGGTAAGATGGAAACCTAGAATTTTCATATTTATATGTTCTTGAAAGGTCTTGATATTTCGAAAAAAACCTTGGAAGAAAATTTGATGTTTATCATGTTTATAATGACTCTATGATGATTTAGAGACTTTATCCATATCACATTTCAACTTATTGAATTATTATGAGGATCCTTGGTGTGAGAAGATTTGGGAATAAAAATCCCATATAGCAATGTCGTAACAGATCTGGGCTTCTGCCCAGGCCCGAATCGATTCGACTCCTAAGCGAATCGATTCATTGGCTGGGCAAATTGATTCGACCGAAAGGCGAATCGATTCGGCTTTGCCCAGAAATCCAGTTTGGGCTATTTTTATGGTTTAGGCTTTGGGTATTGATCCAAGTGAGGGGCGATGGTTATTAAAACATATTGGGAGTATTACTATGGACTTATATACGTATTTAATCCAGGATGGGTTCGTGATATAAGAGTGCACGCGTAGTGACTTAAGATACAAGTTAAACTATACAAAGAAGACGAGTTATGTATTATACTTGGATTAAGCTATACGGAATAAATATATAAAAAGGCAGAGATGTGCCTAGATGATTGGGTGGTTTTGGTAGGGGCATAGAGGATAAGACCCTAAAAGATACGATGATAATATTATGATTAATTCGAGGTGAATTAAAATTAAAAATAAATACTTATTTGAGATAAGTTTAATGCATGAGGATATAACAATAATTAATTTCCTTAAATAATTACCGTGTAACGATCCTAGGTAGTAATGTATCCTAAGCTTAGCGGGCAAAGTCTGAATGGTTAACAACGGTTGTGATAGTAGGTTGAGTGAGACTACTTATCCATATTATAGGATTTGTTATATATGTATATATAACCCTTATCCACTACAGTTGACTCCTTATATATGTACATATAAACCTTATTGAAAAGGTAACAAGAAGAGGATAGCTATTAATAATTTGGAATGATTTAAGTGTAAGTCAAAAGGACAACATGCTAAAATTATTAATTGCATTGGAAGGGTAGTTGAGAATAACTATACCTATAATTCTAGTGGTAAGGTTAGTTTGGGAATAACTATACCTATAATTGTGCTGGTAAGGGTAATTTGGGAATAACTACACCTATAATATTTCGGGAAGGTAGTTTGGAAATAACTATACCTATAAGGCTTTGGGAAGGTAGTTTGGGAATAATAGTACCTATATATTTAAAGAGAAATAAACGATGAAACGAATGTGATTTTTAAGTCTAAGAGACAATGTGTGGGACTTAATATTTAATCGGGAAGTGGTCATAGGATATCGACTCAAAATGTGCTATGTAATAACAGGCTAAAATTCTATGGTTAAGCCGAAAGGGCTATACTTGTATGGATGGGGATTCCTTGGTTTAAACTAGTTATATAGTAACTGGTTATATATATTGGATAATAATATGTATTATATTATTTGTGTGAACATACCTGGGTTCGCGGACTGTCCTATCGGTTGGGGTTTGAGTGTGATCGGGACTGCGTAGCACACGTCGGCACAGGTGTAATACAAGTTGTGTAGTTCATTTAGGTACTACATAAAAGTGCAACTTACTAGATGGTAGGTGTTGTGCTGGGATACTTTGTCACCTCTAGGTATGGGGTGTGAACTGGTGTACTACGTAGGTATTGCCCCACTTTCTTGTGTTTTGTTATCCATTTAGGAAAAGAGACTCCTCCCGATAATACTGATAGAGCATGAACATGATGACAAAAATAGATGTCTTTGTGTGTCGTATATATATATTGTGGAGGAAGTTATTATGCAACACAAGTAAATACAGGAGAGGCAATTACCAAGGAAGAACAAGGAATGTAAAATGACAATCACACAACAAAGGATGTACGTGGTTCAGCAAAGATGTGCTTACGTCCACGGTGGTTCAGTCGGTGTTATTTCTATATACTCCGGGGAGTGGTTACAGAGAATACAACTTATCCTTTTGCCCCGGACCTAGGGTTCAATATATACATGTACATTTAGGTAAGTGGGGGTGTTGGATTCCCCCACGTCTTCCATCTCTCCCTATAACCTCCCTTAATGGGGATGTGGGAAGAGACCGGATAAGAGATGAGGGGCCTGGACTTTGGGCCGCCAGAATTGGGCTACTCGTCCAGGCCCATGATCTTAATTTTGGGTACCCACAATTTCCCCTAAGTTTGTTGGGCCATGTTTTGGGCTCAACAAATTTAAATGATTAGTCATAATGGCTTTTTTGGACATTGTGCAACTCTCCGAAGGTTGTGAAGCTGATTTTTGCGGCATCCGCTTCGTATTTTGTGCACTATGATTAGCAAAATTTAAAGATTTTCTAGAATAGTCACTTTTCTACCGTCGTTTTAATCTTTCCAGCACTCTTTCATTCTCTGTGAGCTATAGCACTTCGTTCCTTCTTCTCTCAATCTCCATTCTCATTGTTTCCTTATTGTTTGGGCCCGTGCTTCTTCATCGTTCGAATCGTTCTTCTATTTTGTAAGTTTCCTGTGCCTTTTCTTTGTACTTTCTCTTTGAGTTTGTAGTTTTTCTAGGGTTTTCCAATGGTGAAGATTGGGAATACGTCGGTCTCTGAATTTAGGAAGTTTTATAACATCCCTGAGTGGGTAGATATTGAATTCCCCTCCTAGAAATGTTAGAGAGATAGATGACTTCCACTGGATCCATGTTTTGTTGCTTTCCCAGGGGGTACTCACTTTTCCTCCCAACGATTTGTTCTTGCATTTCTTTGGCTATTTGAATATCGTCCCAGCACAATGCTCACCCAATGTGTGGAAAATAGTTAATGGCGTACATAAAATAAATCAGTTGTATGGTACTAGGTTAGGGCTCACCGAGGTCTATTTTTTCTATTCCTTTTCTCGGAATAGCTCTGGTGTTCTTTATCTCAAGGCTAGGAGTCCTGACAGGGTATTGGTAGTAAATCTACCTGATTCCCATAAGGATTATTGGCAAGAGGGCTTCCTTGCTAGAAATTGGAAGTTTTCCCCTCAGTTTGTGGGGTCGAGGGCTGATAGGTTCTCCGTCCCCTTTTTTGGGGAAGAATACATAGGTAGACTTTACTCAGTTCTTTCAATTTCTTTTGACTTGTGATCTTTCTGACTTTTCTCTGTTTTGTCTTCAGTGAGGTCGAAGAATTTGGAACCTGCTCTCAGCAAGGTTCGTATCTACGAATTAGTAAAGGCCTAGAATATCAGGGAGCCTTTAGCTGACGGCGAGCATCCTCGGTCTGCTGCTATTCTGCTCAAATACAAGAACGTTGGCTCCAGTTTTATAGAAAGGCCTGTGGATAGTATCCCTGAGTTTGACACCTTTGAAGAGACTGCTGCGAATCCTATCCAGTTGGACGAGGAGGAGAGCAGCTCTAAAAGTGATATTGTAGGTGCTGCAAGTAATTTGGGTGGAAGGAGTTCCAGTAGTAGCAGTTCCTCAGAACGTGGGGAAGTTTCTGAAGCTCGAGAGTCGTCGCAGTCCCGAGGAACTCGATGCTCTGGTATCGCCATGAGATTTCTCCCTCTACCCTGATGCCTAACCCCTTCCGGAGGGATGATCGATGGATCCCCATCGATGCCATCTCTCGACAATTATTGGAGTCGGATGTGAATGAGGTTGAGAAAGATTTAGCTCCTGCTCCCGATGATGGACGAAGAGCTCGAGTGGCTGATTATCTCGCTCATAGGCCTCACCCCCATTGAGATTTTGCCATTTGTTGCTTCTTGTATTTTTGGTAGTGTAAATGCTTTGGGCGAGCTCGCCGACTAAACATGTATTACTATTGTTGTAAATATGATGAATCAATATAAAGTTTGTGTTTTGGGAGAATTTGCCGACTAAACAAGTGTATTATATTCTTCATATTCTTGCCGCTTTATGATCTTCTAAGTTTGTGTTGTTACGCAAGTGTCCTCCCATTCCAGTATAATATCGACATACCATTGTGCACCACTTTACCTTTTAGGTCGTGTCGTCACACTCCCTTAGGCCTAAGTGTGGCAATTGGCGAGGACACACCTGGTATTGGATGCTTCATCCGATTAGGATTTTATTTAACCAAAGAAAGTTTGATGACCAGTATAAAATTTAGCCATATTGCCTAAGGATCCCCTGTAGGGCTTCATATATTGCCAGGAGCAATGCTAAGAGGTCCTTCGTGTTTTATGACTATGACCTGAGGAGGGGTACTCCCCTGCTATGATCAATGTGCCTGTCATTTGGCAAAGATTTGCGATAAAGCTCATATAGCTGTTACTTATTAGAATGCAGCCGTTTAAATAGCTTTCATTAATGACAAGGGAAATGAACTTCTAGTTCCATAATAAAAGAATAAAAGAGAGATCTAAAAATATAATCTCTTGAGATTGGCTATGTTCCATGCTCGTGGTATTTCTCTGCCCTCTATCATTTCCAAGTGATAAGCGCCCTGCAGATCGTCTCTTGTTATCTTAAAGGGTCCTTCCCAGTTTGGTCCTAGCTTGCCGTCCGATGGTTTTACTGTGCTGCCCAGGACCTTTCTTAGAACATAGTCCCCAACTTGGAATGTCCTTGGGTTAACCCTTTTGTTGTAATGCCTCGCGAGCTGTTGCTGATAGCTCGCTAGTTTTACTAGGGCTATCTCTCGGTGCTCGTCAGCTAGGTTGAGCTCAGTGATTAATGCTGCATCATTATGGCCTTGGTCAACAAGGTTGGACCTCATTATCGGCAAATCGGCTTCTAGTGGGATGACTGCTTCCATGCCATATGTCAGCGAAAATGGGGTTTCTCCTGTTGCTCGCCGAGGAGTGGTTCGGTATGCCCATAAAATATGTGGTAATTCGTTTACCCATGCGCCTTTGGCTCGCTCCAATCATTTCTTTAATCCGTTGATCACAGTTCTGTTAGAAGCCTCAGCTTGGCCATTGCTCTGAGGGTAGGCCACCGAACTGAAGTGATGTCTGATACCATGTTCATTACAAAAACTCTGAAAGGATCCGCTTTCGAATTGTGTTCCATTATCGGTGATGATGGTTCTGGGGATGACAAAGCGAGTGATTATATTTTTCCATGTGAACCTTATCATATCTGCATCTCGGATGTTTGTTAGGGGTTCCGTCTCGATCCAATTGGTGAAGTAGTCAGTTGCAACCAACAGATATTTGCGATTGTCGATGGCGGTAGGCAGTGGTCCCACGATGTCAACTCCCCATTGGGCGAATGGCCATGGGCTGGACAGTGATTTTAGGTCGTCTGAATTCTTCTAAATATATATTTCACTGCCTGATGAATGATTCCTGGATCATTGTTAGATCCATTCATAGTAAAAATCGTAAAAGTCTCGCCACTGTTGGTCTGCCCACAGGCAATTGCAGTTCCTTTGAAGCCTTCAACGGCAGCTTGAATGATGTCCTTGGTAAGAAGGTCGTAAGCCCTAGCATTTGAGCAGTCTTGATCGAACACGTGATCAAAAGCATAAGAAACTCCGGAGAGAGGAGTGGCGAGAGAGATGTGATTGTCTTCAATTTTCCAGAAGGTTCTAGTTGAGCTATCTTCGCTCACTTGCAGTCTCAATCTCAATGCTACACATATTTTCTCTCTTTACAAACCTCTCTCTCTCTCTCTCTCTCTCTCACACACATTTACCTGATAAATAGGTATTAATTAACAAAAAATTTACTCCTGATTTTATTTGTCGGGGTATAATTACTCATATATGATCCGTTTGCAAGAGATTTCTAAATGTGTATGGAATCTTGGCTCTTTGGGAAGCACTGACTATGATAAATTGTTTCTTGGCAATAAAAGTAACATGTGGTCAGTGGCTAGGGCTGTGTTTTTTTTCGAACTTTTCAATTTTTCCGATTTCCGATCATATTTTTTCCGAATTTGGAATGAAATTTTAGTTTGCTGATTTCCGATTTTTCCGAAAAAAAATGGATTGGAAATTGGAAATAATTTTGAATTTTCGATTTTCTGATTTTTTCGATCCGATTTTTCCGAAACTATGCCGATCCGATTTTTTCGATTTTTTTTCGAATTATTTCCAATTTTTTCAGAATTATTTTCCGATTTCTGAATTTTTCGATTTCTTGAAAGTTTCCCATATCCCACATCGGTTGGGAGAGGGAGAGAGCTCTAAAATATGCTCTATAAAAAGAGAGTATCCTCCTAGCTTCTACACAAATGAAAAAATGAGCAAAATCCTCATGTGTTTACATGTTGGGTTAAGCCATTTTCATTGTTTCTTTAAAATGAGAATTTTGAGTAATCGAAAATCCATAATTTATTTATTTGAAATTTTGGAATTTCCGAAATTTCTGGATTTTTAATATATTTTGTGAATTTTTGATTTTTTCTGATTTTGGTCGATTTTTCGATTTTTCCAAATTCAGAATTTTTTTTAATTTTTCGAAAAAATCGGATCGGAAATCGGAATAGTTATTTTATTTCCGAAAAAATCAGAATTTTTCCAAATAGACATTTTCCGATCCGATCCGGCCGAAACACAGCCCTATTAGTGGCAATTAAAAAAAGTCTAATTCAATTGGCCAAGGCCCTTATTTGACAGTTCCCATTAAGGTAGAAGCTTATTCAGTAACATATGCTTCATTACAATTTTTGTGTGATTTGGTTGAATGAAATTTGTGTCATAGTTTGTGGGTTTTATGGTTTTTAAAGTTGACCAGGTAGAATAATACTCTTATAGAAGTTTCGATACTGTTTTAAGATCCATTTGATTATGTTGTAAGTTGTGTTTATTCATTTTCCCCACTTAGTCCATAAATATACTTCTTTTACCAATTTGTTATATACAGGGGGGGCATATCTTGAAAATGGTGAAGAAGACAACGATATCGAGTTCCCACTCTAAATCAAAGGGTGATCAAAGGGATGACTCACCATCAGACCCACTCGATCTCTCAAAGGTACACATTCCCATGTACTTGAACTGAAAAATAGGTTTGAACCTAAGGTTTTAGTTCTAACAGTTTGAGTTTTAATTCCATTTTCTTTGTCAAGATAGTATGAAAAAATATGATGGAGACCAAACATGTAGCAAAAGGATGAGTCTTTGTTAAAAAATAAATTCTCTTAATTGATTCAAATAATTTGAGTATCATACAACAAAGGTATTTACCGCTCATCTATATCGATTGGTATTTATTAATTCTTTGAATTATCATAATATATCTCAGTGGTGATAGTTGAAAGTTTGGTAATATATATATATATATATATATATATATATATATATATATATATATAGAGAGAGAGAGAGAGAGAGAGAGAGAGGCAGGCTCCTGTGCACACTAAGTTTGAACACTAAGTTTGCACATTACTTTTTTAAAGTAGTAAAAAAAATATTTTTGAGTGCTGGCGCACACCAATTTTTTTATATGATATTTTAACATTTCAACGGACTCACATAAAAAAAATTAGCTGAAAAAAACTTTTTTTGCTATTTTTAAAAAATCGGTCAAACTTTCGCTGTTTTTAAAGGGCTTAAAAGCATAGGAAGTTTGACCGATTTTTTAAAACTAGCAAAAAAAGTTTTTTTCAGCTGATTTTTTTTATATGGGTTCCTTGAAATGTTTAAATATCACACAAAAAAAATCAACTCAAAAATATTTTTTTTACTACTTTAAAAAAGTAATGTGCAAACTTAGTGTGCACAGGAGCCTTCCTCTCTCTCTCTCTCTCTCTCTCTCTCTCTCTCTATATATATATATATATATATATATATATATATATATATATATATATATATCATGTATGTTTACCTTTATATAAATCACTGCTTTTTCTCCTGATAACTTTTTTTGCGAACATAAACTATTATACCACTTTTAATGGAAATTTTTTATAAGGCATTGAAGTGTAGTTATTTGAACTAAAAGAGACCTATATATTTTATTTGACATTACTTGGGAGAAGGTGAGTGTGCAATACCCTTTAATTTTATAATTTGGAGGAAGAAATTTCTAAAATGTTTGTTAAGTATTTGAGTAACCATAATCCTTTCATTTTAGAACTTTTCCCAGAAAAAGAAGAACGAGATCACTCTTATGATGAAACCTACCTAATTTTGTTTCATAATTTTAATTTGTGGAGACCTCACATTAGAGGATTTTTATAATTATGCCCTTATGTTATCTGCACAGTGAAACTTAAATTACTTGAATAATTTATCTAATTGCATTCAGTTATATCTAGTTCCATTCACAGTGGAGTTAGGGATAGTAGGAAATATGTACACGTGGTAAATTTATCTCCCTCCACATAAAAAAGAAGAAAAAAGAATAAAATAAATAATAATAATAATCCTTATCATCTAATTTTGTTGCTTTCTTATGGGGCGAAAACTGAAAATAACTACCTAACGGATTAAAAATAGGTACAAACACATCAAGCGATAACAAAGTAACTTGTCGAAACTAACTGCATCCTCATAGGGTATGGACTTTTGTTGTATATCGATTCCTCCCCAATAAAATTACATGCGTGCCAATGACACGAAAATGTACTAGTTTTTTATGTTATTTACCAGTGTTCTAAAAGGCCCGCCTAGGCTCCGCCTAGGCTTGAGGCTCGGGAGAAACGAATCGCCCACGCCTTATTACGCCTTATTCTTGGTAAAAGGCTTAAGGCACACTTTTTAAAAAAAAAACAAAGGATTAGTTAACAAATATTGGTTATGGAGCATGAATATGAGAAAGATGACTACCAAACATATGAATATATTTTCAAAATTCAAGGTATGTATTATTTTATTATATTACTAGCCTTAGAATAATTAAAATAATAAAAAAAGGAAGAATGAAGTAATATTTACTCATTTATGCTTACACATTTACTAAGATTGAGTCTGTTAAACAGGCTGTTATTGGAAAATATGAAGATTACTTTCGGGAGAATGAAGTACACTTTTGTAAGGAATATCATGAAGATGACTTTTGGGAAGATAATATGTTTAGAACTTTAATGATGTTAGACTTCGTTTAAAATTTATGGTTAAAAGCTAGATGGTTTATCTTGGACTACATTTTGTTTTGGAAATTTTAATGGTTATAATCGAAATATAGTTTTAGATCGGTTTAATATCACTTAAATGTATTGCCTTTCATTTTGTCATGAGTGTTTTGGAATTACATTTTAAGTGAAATTTATGGGCATTGGTCTGCATTACCATTGTTTGAGCACGAGTTATTACTAATGTATTTATATATATTTGTTTAATGAGAATTATAAATATTTTTTAAATATATTAATATTGCTAACGGACTTTGGCCCTTATAAATAAAAACATTAGTTATAAATATTTGACACTGTCAATTCGTTACAATGTATTTTGTAACGGATAAACATCATTACAAATTATATATTTGTAATGGGTAAAGACCATTACAATTTAATAAATTCGTTACTAATATATGGGATGTGTACAAATGCTAAATTCGTTACAAAATATATTGTAACGGTTTTAGTTTGTTACTAATATTAAATTTGTAACGAATTTTATCCGTTACATATTTTGTTGGTAAAATAAATAACGCCAATTTTCTAACGAATTTAATCCGTTGGAAATATTTTTTGCAAGGGTTATTACCCATTACAATTGACCCATTTTGGAGTAGTGATTTCGCTCCATTGATTCTAGTATAGGTTGTACTTTAGTATTTTGACATTTAATTTCATACTGGAATTTGTACGGGCATAAGCCCAAGTGTTTGTTTATAGCAGTTGTACTTAGCTTTACATTATGGCCATCGTATGATGATTCAGTTTTTATTCATGTATTAAATTAGTTTTATTCAGATGTTTTTATTCATTGTGGATTTTGATATAAAATAAAGAAATTTTTATTCTTTCAGCGTCGAGAATGGTATAAATTGTTGATAAGACCCATCTTCGGCGTATTGAGCCTGGATAGCCTTTAAGTGGGAAAATGAGGGTTATTACAATGAAGATAAGTGAGATAGAGAGAGGGCAACCATAATTATTGTGTTCTTGAGAGATGGAGGGAGAGAAATGGTTAAGTTTTTTTAACCTAAGAGGTTAAAAGATAACACTACCTCTTAAAAAATTCACATGAGAGTCGCATGTTATTTTTTGTCCAAAAATGTTACGATGTTAGCTTTAGGGGGTCAGTTTAAGTCGTTTTGAAAGTTCAAGATGTTAAATCCAGAAAATCAAAGTTCATGTGGTGAAGTGAAAATGGAACTATATACTTGATTAATTTAGGCTAATTTGGTATAATTGAACTGGATTATGAATTATACATTCTTGGTATGATTTAAATGTTAAATCTAACATTGAATGAATTATATGTGTTGGAATCATGGCAGTAGATGAAATTCAAGTCTTATTATGTTAAATTTTATTTTTCACACTTTTGAGAATCGGGATTCTAGTAAATATTAACTTCTTCATTTTGGGTTTATAAATTATGTTAAAGATATGATATAGTCTCAGATTTTTTTAAAATAGTAATTATTCTCAAAAAATTATGCAATGTCATAATCTTATGTAAAATATAATTTCTAAAAGTTTCATGTTTTAAAAAAATTACCAAAAGGTCATTTAGGGCTTCAAAAATGAGAAAAATCGAACTAGGTATATTTATCGACATGTAGTAACTTTATAGAAAAGTAAATTGTCAACCCCTGTAGAAGGCGTAAATTGAGACGTTTCATGTGTTTTTGTAGAAAATCAAGTTCACGACAACTTTCAGATTTTAATTTTTCCCAAAATCCGATTATGAGTGGCCCATATTAACAAATTATTATACTGACAACATAATGCTTGCAATATTCTAAATGAGTAGGATCCTAATTTATGGCCATTGAAAAATATGCTAAAATATATCTTTTTACGTGATGTGAGTGGAATAAAATTTTTATTTTTAATTTTGTGAAGAATCTATGCATCAACCCATCCCTTTTAAAAGTATATAATATTTAAAAGTAATTTAAGGGAATTTGAAAACTTAAAGATAAAGTATAAAAGACATTGGAATACATTAGTGACGTGTGAAATTTAAATTGTGGAATTATATTAAGAGTGGATAAATATTACTCTTATAATGATGACCCTACGGATGTGGCCACTTTTATTATATTGTTATTATGAATATGTTGGGTGGATAAGGCTGGTTCCATATTGTGGGACTTAGTGACTCTAAAGGGAATTGGGGCCAGACACGATTATGATAATCTTATTATTAGTGGTGCTTGGGGTGAATAAGTTGAGGTCGAATTTGTGTTTAAGATGGAGATTTATTTTTGTTATGAATTGCATTTTATTTCACATGTGTGAGGTCCTATATATGCTCACGAGCCTTATTTATCAATGAAATATATAAATTGATTATATATCTTTGAGGCACTTTACGCATTACGAGACCCCTCAACAAATGGGGGGTTAATCCCAATTTATATTTTTATATAACAGTTAATTTAATGACTGTAGAATTATTATTTATACTCCTGATTGATAGTTTTACTACTTAAGTGCGTAACTATTATATTATTGCGGTCGACCCGACTCGTCTTATTGTTTCAGGTGCTCCAGCGTACTCGACCTAATTTTTCATTCGAGTACACAGTCTTTTATTCCAGTCACCACCGAGTTTTGGACATGTAAGTGTTGAACCTACTTTTAATTTTATTTCTTTTAATCAATTGAGGGATGTGAGATTTACTGTATTTTCTAGTATTTGTACTCAGACTTGTAGAAAGTATGATTTTGAGAAATTTGGCATGTACTAATCTTTGCCAGACAATTTTTACTTTACATAATAGTGATAATCGATTGTATCCATATTATATGATCATTTAGGATTTGTCATATCATTATCTACTTTGATATATCCTCATTCGTTGATTCTTATGTCATGCTAAGGATGATATTTAAATTGAATTAAAAAACTATTTTATTTAATAAATAGATATGATCAACCTAATTATTAAAAATTATGGAGTGTTCACAAGAGGTTTCTTCTTACCTCTTGTATAAATTTATTTTCAAATTGAATAAAAGATAAATGTGCAACCGAGGTTTTTTACCTGTACAAGGATTTTTCTTGTAGATTTGGTGTTGTGTGATTATTTTGTGGATGCGCTTGTAGTTAATTTCTAATCACACACTTGTGCACTAAAATATAAGATAAATCCATAATTTGTAGGTTAAATTGAACTTTAATGGATCTAATCTAGTTAATTAACAATTAATTAGAGTAGATCAAATTGTGTGTGTGAGTTGTTATTCGAGTCATCTAATTGTTTTAAAGATTTAAAATCTTATTCACACTTGTTTAATTTTGTTTTACTTGATTAAAATGGTTTTTTACTTTGTTTTCACAAAACTAGGTCACTAATTTATTTAAAGGGCATATACTAAGTAATCCCTCGAGCCATTTTTAATACACGTTTAGTCCAATCATTTTTATTTTGTTATAAAAAGTCCTTAACTACAAAAAACAGTAAAAAAAAAGGATCTCCGGTGAGGGTTGTCGGAGGTCTGGCAGTGTGTGTCTGTGGGGGGGGGGGGGGGGGTGAGGGGTCGCTAGCGCGAACATTTAAAAATAAGAGACTATTGATTAAATAGGTGTTTGAGGGGCTTTTTGGAACAAAATTAAAAGGCTTGAACTTAGTTGTCTTTTCTCCTAGGATATTAGTTGTCTTTTACATAGATCCTAAGACCAAACTTTCAATCATAAGCACAGTACTTCCCATGATAACCCCCACGTCCAACTACCCTGATGACTCCTCCAAATGTAGCCGCAGAGTGCCCTACTTTCACACTTGCATTGGAATTTAATTACATCCAACCCTCAAGGGGAGTTTGCCACACAAAACTCATGCAATTGGCTCCACATTATTCTCATGATTGTTCCCAAATTCAAGCATGAAAGCCTTTCCATGCCTCACCACCAATGTTGGAGGTTTAATAAAGGTGGGGTGTGTAGAAAAATAAAGTGGGTTGGAATAAGAACACACTAATATAAACAAAACAATGGATGAATCACATATAGGTCGTTTAATAAACAACCATTCGAAATCAGCCATATATAGAATCGCATATCAAATCCGAATCACAATGGTTCAGATGAATTCAGAAAGGAAAATGTTAGGGAGACCCCTTTTTGTTACCCCTTTTGTTACCCAAGTGTTATATCTTGCTTTTTCTTTACTTGTATGGATCCTATCAGGGGGTCCCGTTAGGGCATAAAAGACAAAGCAAGGTATAACACTTTAGAGTTAGGGGTAACAAAAATGGGTAACAAAAAGAGGTATCCATATCAAAGTCCATTAAGAAAATATTATCTACATTACCAAATCAAAATGTTTAAATATGTTCGTATTTAGGATAAAAACTATTTGACGAGATGAATCTTCCATTTTTTTCTCCTGTACCACCTCACTATACTTGCCCTTAATAAAAATTTCTATTTAGCAACTATTAATGCACTTTTCAGAGAAACAAGAGAAGGATGTCTTCCTGTGCATATTATCCACAACATGATCAACATTCACACCAAAAAATAAAGACCAGTCATTTATTGGCCATTACAAATATACTCCCAAATCAATATATATATATATATATATATATATATATACACTCCAAATAAAATCTTTCCTTCCTCATTTACTTTATTGAATTTCTTCAATTAGTGCAACACAACCCAATGAGCAAAAGCGTAATTGAAAAGAAAAGGTCAGAAATATATAGAACAAAAAAACTCACATTCCAAAAAATGGTGGTATCATGCATGAGAATGTACCCAAGGAAGAAATAAGATGAGAAAACCATAAATTACAGTGCGACTACAAACATAAAAGGGGGATATGTTCGTAGATCCCACATGCGCATGAAGAGGTATATTAAGTCCCACGCGCGTTAAAACATGTCGCGTAGTCCCGTGCGTCCAAGAAACTAACCCCGTTCTTTTATTTGCTCAAAATTACCCTCAGGATTACATAAAACCACAAATATATGAAATCTCCATGCTGATTTGTTTCTCTGCAATTTGATTCCCAAATTCGTTCACGATTATCAAATTTCATCACTTTAATCACTGTATCCACATTGAAAAGCTCAAACAGTGCGTACATTTGGGAAATTTTTTACCAACCGTTCATCCACTTTTCAAATTACATAGGTGCGTTGATCATTTTCATGTGATTCAATAGCTGTATTATAGTTCGTAGCATAAAATATATTGAAATGACGGTTTTCTAATGGTTTCAAATTGTTAGGGTTTAAATTAGTGTTTATAACCGTTCATTACTCCATTTGGGACAAATTTGAGAAATAATTCATCTTTTGAATTTACATTTGGAACTTCATCATTTCTCAAGTGATTCAATATCTATTACACTTCCTATTACACACACAACACACAATAGTATGTTAGGTTTTAAATTAAACTAAGTTCTTACTTAGATTATGCTTTGTAGATGTTTAATTTTTGTTAGTGTTTACAGCTTTAGTTTTTGTTAGTGTTTAGAACTTTCGTATTCTCTTACGAAAAATAGTTTGTTGGCAAATAAAAATGCACTGATCAAGCAAATTTATCTAAGTTCATAACTGTATATTTATCTATGTTCACAATTGAAAATTTTGAAGAGCTTTGAGAGTTGGTAAACTTTTTAGAAAATTTATCAATGTTGTGTGTTATATAAATTTCTGCAATATAAAGTAAATTTATCAACAAAAAACATGGATAGTCAATCTACCAAAAAATCGATACCCAATGAGAATTTGAATGATACGAAAAAACAAATATTTCAGAGAACATGGAGTGAGAAAGATAACATTGCACTTTTAAAGGATATGATATAATATGCCGCAATAAACGAGTTTGACCCGTTTTCCAATATGCTGCATTTTCATAATTTTATTAAGAAGTCGATGCATGTTAATGTTAACAAGAACAAGGTGTTGTCGAAGCCAATGAGGCTGAAAAACAAGTATGTGAACAAGGCAATATTTTGGAAAATAATTTATCTATTTTCACGTTATGCATTTAAGTGATTACCATTAGAAAGGATTTTCACATAAAACTTGGTAAAGTTTTTAGTAAATTTATCTATGCTCTTCATTGAATGTGCAAAACCTTTATAATTTTTGTATAATCAATTGAATGCATATGATATTTTGGTTAACGAACCAATATGTAACTATACATGATATTTAGAAATATCAGGACTAAATAGAACAATGTTAGGTTTTATTGCTTATACATTACCTAATCTATCTATCTTCATCATTGAATGTGCATACAAATTTTATTCTGAACATCATAAAAAGTTGTGAAATTTTTATTAAATTTATCTGTGTTTTGTCAATCATTGCTGCATATACTAATGTCTCTCTTGTTAGCAAAATTATATATATCTTCACTATATGCATTTAGCTTATTAGCAAATGTATATATAAACTTAGATATATTTACACTTAATAAAAAGGCTTCTTATTCTTTTGCAAGGTTTAAAAAAATGGTGAGTACAAGAAGTTCTATGAATCATAAGGATCAACATATAACAACAGGGAACAAGTTGGAAGTTCCAATAATTTCATCAAATTCAAGGTACAATTCTTCTCTTTATTAGTTAACATTAGATCTATTCCTATATTATTAAAATGGTTAGCTTATATCTAAAACAATGTACTCTTATTTATTTTTTATTTAAAAAAATTTCTTTCAACTCATTTAGTACCAATGTAATTTTTTTAAGGAGGCTAAAGAAGAAGTATGAGAACAATGAAATATTTTGGGAAACAATTTATTTAATTTCACCTTATGCCTTTGAGTTATTACCATTTTAAAGGATTTGCACATAACACTTGATAAAGATTTTAGTAAATTTATCTATGTTATTCCTTGAATGTTTAAAGGTTTTATTTTGAACATAAATAAATTTTTTGAAAGTTTTTATTAAATTTATCTGTCTTTTGTCACAGTTTGTTGCATATACTAATGTTCCCCATTATTGGTTGCAATTCATGCCAACGAGATACCACAGGTTTGGACCACAAAAAAAAAGTAGTTTAAGCGTGGACCACAAGTTATTGTATTCACAATATGCATTTAAGTTATTAGCATTATATAGTAGTCTCCATTATATAGTAGTCTTGATCATTAAAAGTTGTGAAAGGCTTTGCACGCAACAATTGATAAAGATTCTAGAAAATTATCTATTTTGTTCCTTGAATGTGGAAAAACTTTTAAAATGATTGAATGTATAAATATACAAACCCTAATAAGTTGAATGCCAACTAAAGCAATATGTAACTATCCATGATATGTACACAATTATGACGAAATAGAACAATATTGAAGTTTATTACTTATACATTAGGTCATCTTCATTATTGAATGTGCATAAATAATTTATTTTGAACATCATTAAAAGTTGTGAATTTTTTTATTAAATTTAATTTTCTTTGTTATTGGTTGCAATTCATGCCATCGAGATACCCCTAGCGCGGACCACAACAAATAAAAGAGTTGAATAGATTTTGGAAATTAATTTATCTATTTTCAGCATATGCAATTAAGTTATTAGCATTGTAAAGACTTTCCACATAACACTTGATAAAGATTTTAGTAAATTTATCTATGTTCTTCCTTCAATATACACAACATTTTATAATGTTCGAATGCTTATATATACTTAGCCTAACAAGTTCAATGCCTATAATGTTTTGCTTAACAAAGCAATATGTACCTATCCATAATATGAACAAATGTTTTGACAAAATAGAATAAAGTTGAAGTTTGTTCCTTATACATTTGCTAATCTAGCTATCTTCATCAATGAATGTGCATAAAAAATATATTTTGAACATCATTAAAATTTGTGAAATTTTTATTAAATTTAATGTTTCTAGTTATTGGTTGCAAATCGTGCCAATTAAAGCAGATCACAACAAATAAAAGAGTTGAATAGGTTTGGGAAAACAATTTATCTATTTCATCATATGCATTTAAATTACTAGCATTGTAAATACTTTCCAGATAACGCTTGATAAACATTTTAGTAAATTTATCTATATTCTTTCTTGAATGTGCAAAATGTTTTATAATGTTTGAATGTATAAATATATTTGTTGCATAAGTTGAATGCCTATGATATTTTGGTTAACAAACGAATATGTAGTTATCCATGATATATACGAAACTGATGAATACATACAATAATGTTGAAGTTTGTTCCTTAGACGTTACGTAATATATCTATCTTCATCACTCAATGGGCATACAATTTTAATTTAAACACCTTTAACACTTGTTAATGTTTTTACTAGATAATTCATCGTTTTCTCACACTTTGTTGCATATACTAATATACCTTGTTATTAGTTATGATTCGTTCCTATGGTATAACCCTAGTGCAAAGCATGACAAATAAAAAAGTTAGTACATTGTGTGAAACAAATTATCTATATTTATCGTATCCATTTTAGTTATTTGCATTATAAAAGCTTCACACCTTTTAGTAAATTTATCATTAATACTAGTTAAACTTTTTACTACATTTTCCTAAGTTCTTAGTCAAATGTGCAACACAAATATAATGTGCCTATTTGTACATACACTAATATCTTTAGTGCATAACATGGGGTTAACAAACCCGCATGTAGCGGACTGTAATATGTAGGAATGTAATGAAAATGCATATTATTGTTGAAGTTTCTTACTTATGCTAATGAATTCTGGTATCAAATGTGAAGTTTGTTACTTATCGTAATGAATTCTGGAATTGAAACTGATTCACGCATACAACAACAAATAAGAGACTTGAATACATTGTTTAAGCCATTATATAGGCAATATCACATCCATTTTGAACTCCTTCAACACTTGTGACACTTTGTTGCATATACTAATCTACTAAGTTATTGGTTATGATTCATCCCAACGGGATGCCGCTGGCGCGGAGCACGATAAATAAAAGAGTTGAAATGGTTATGTGAAACAATTTGTTTATCTTCACTATATGCATTTAACTTATTACTGAAAGTATATATATACATACAACCATTTTAAAGGTTTTCACAGTTCTTAAAGTTTTTACTAAATTTATCTGTGTTTTTCCTTGAATGTGTATAATACTTGTAAGGCATCACATACGAGATAAACTTTGCTTGCATATTCATAATATTATTAGTTTTTCTTACACACTCGTGTACATATTTCTTTTCACATACTAAAAATTATTCAAACTTAGATATATTTCTTACTTATTTCATTTTTTTAATTGTTGTGAAAGATCTACAAGAACAACAAGTAGAAGAAGTAAACATCATCAAATCCAAAAGATAAAAAAAGGGAATGAAAAAGTTGAAAATTCAGCTGATCAACCAACTTTTAGACTTTTGAGTGACACGGACTTCGACGATACTCAGTCTGCAAAAAAAAATAGCTAAGAAACCAATAGAGAAGGAGAAGAAGATAAATGAACTTGTAACAACCTCAAAGGCCTACGCGAAAAAATATCTTCAATTTTGATGGAATTTGTTAGGAATTGCTCGCTTGTTGCAAGACCTTAAACTCAAGCCTTGCCATAAGAAGGAACTGAAAAAAACTTCTTTTTAGGGAATTTTTAATGCTTTTTTGACCAAAACTGTGACAAAAGAAGACTGTAAAAAATATGACAATAGTGTCATATCATTGAATAAGTCTTATGATATCCAAAATAAGGGATTTAGAATTGGAAAACAATTGGTTTGAATGACAATCAATGATGTGTCTCTCATATTTGGAATACCGATCGGAACAGAAGCAGTAAATATAAGATATGGGTTCAAGCCTGACACACCATTTGTTAGAAGAAGGTTTAGAGATGCTACTATCATCAATGCCACAGCTATCCAAAAAGAGTTGAACACTGCAGTTAAAGGAAACAAAGTAAAAGATTGTAGAGATGTAGCAACGTTACTATATCTATATTTGTTTGCAACTCTTTTCTTCACATCAAGTGAGAATACTATGAAGTGGTCAGCAGTGAAGTACACGGAAAATCTCGAGGAGATGAGAAACTTAAATTGGTCAAGTTTGATACTAGATACATTGATGTCTTCTGTTTACAGGAATTTTGACAAAGAGCCAGATAAGGTTTCTGGTTGTGTGCCCTTACTACTTGTAAGTGACAAAATACATTAATATATATTTTCTGTTTCATATCCTTGTTCATTATAAAATTTGTATATCATAAATGATTTAAATTATTATATTTTCAACTTTTGTAGTACTGGTATTGTGAGCATACAACACTGTTGAAATCTCAAAAGTCAATTCAATATCCTCGGTTTGTCAAGTGGAACCTCCCTAAATCAAACAAGGCGATGAAAGAAAAACCTGTTGAAACACTTCTTCAATCAGAGGTACTAATATATTCTTTGAAGAAACTATTATATCATATACATATGTGATAATTTAACTTATAAACAAAAGTATTTTTTTATCTAGGTCATAAAAGCAGACTTGATTCGATCAGAAGAAAAGGTGAGATTGATAGGGAAAGCACCAACATCACCGATGGACGATTCTACAGAAAAAGATGATGCATCACCAGTTAAAGCAAATGCTGAAAATGATGATGAACAACTTGTTGATACAGATACGAGAAATACTAGACATTTAAATGATTTAACCGAAGAGTTTGCTGCAGATTACCTGTCTGATCATCATCTAACAGCTGCTGAAATTCAATCTCTCATTAATTTCCATGATGATGCTCAACAAAATATGGAGTAATTGAAGAATGTGAAAGAAAAAAACAAAAAAATAATGGTAGAGAAAAGAGATATCAAGGCAAAATTAAAAGTGATGAAAAATATTTCAAAATTCAAGTGAAGAAAGAAAAACGAAGAGAAAAAAAGCTTTAGAAAAAGAAAACTGAAATTCAATTTTTAAAGAACAGCTTCAACAACAGAAGGAGGAGAATGAAACATTGGAGAAACAGATAAATTTACTGTATGAGAAAAGAGAAGAAGAACAAAGAATCAAATAGCTTTCGGTACACGAAACCCCGGCTGACAAAGCGAGTCCAATATCAATTAATTTTGAAAGTGCTAACCAAAGCCAAAATTCGGAGAATACAAAGAGAAAGCATGAAGATATTGACGATCTCGATATGATGAAAGTGGATTCAGTAAAGAAAGCAAACTCAATGGTGGTGAAAATAAAAAACAAGAAAGACAGAAAAAAGAAGGAGGTGCAAGATTACGAATATCAACAAATTGGAAGAGTTACAAGGGCATCGGAAGGCCAATATATTCAAACAAGTCAAACATCCCCAATCAATATTGACTTTGTGAACTCACCATCCACTACACCAAAATGCTAATTTTGTGACTGCCTTTTTGTGACTGCTAATGGGGGTGACAAACTTATCACTCCCCGGAGCACTCACAAAATTATTTGTAACTCCCATTAGGGGTGATAAAATTAATGGGAAATAAGTCACTTAATTTGTCACTGCTAATGAGAGTCACAAATATTACCATATGAATAATTTGTGACTCCTATAAAAGCAGTCACAAATTTATAACTGTCACAAGCAGTTACAAATTTATTAGTAGGCCTAAGTTATGACTCTTATGAGCAGTCACAAAATTACAACTGCTATGAGGAGTCACAAATTTTGGCAAAATACTCAATTTGTGACTGCAATCGGCAGTCATAAATTTTTAACTGCCTATAGCACTCACAAATTTCGGCCTAAAACTTAATTTATAACTGCTACTGACAGTCACAAATTTATAACCGCTCACAGCAGTTACAAATTTATACATAAGACTTAATTTGTGACTCCTACTGGGGGTCACAAAATTTTTACCACTACTTTTATTTCCCTCTTTATCTCTCCTATCGTTCAGCTATACGTGAAGAACTCCCGCCCTCATCTATCTCTTTCATTTTGCCAAAACCAAAATGAAGAACTCCCCCTGCCATCCAAGCAGGTATTTTTCGATCGTAAATTTTCTATATATTTTTGTTGTATATTTTTTGTTATTTTTGCTATATGGGTTGGTCGATATCCTCATATCCTCATTTCAAAATTTTCTCATTTCGATTTCGTAGTTTACATATCCTCATATCCTCATTTATGACTAAAGCCCTAATTTCGATTCTCATTATGTGTGTGTGCCCATTTCGATTCTCATTGTGTGTGGGTATGTGTGTGTATGTATAGATTTCTATTTATATGTTTGTGTATGCGTGTTTATGAGTGTAACTATGAACAAATTGTATTATATGTTAATAAACCCTAGAAATTGTATTGAGGTTATTTTTTTGACAAAATATTATTCAAAAAGCCTAGACATTATATTTTTTGGACAAAATATAATTCAATGAATTTTTAATAAGTAAAAAATAATTTTGTGAAGAACAATATTTATGTTTTACTGAATGAATCTTTGTGAAGAACGTTAAATTGCTATGAGTTTATGTTTATGGAAATAGTTGTGAAGAACACAAAGAACATAGTATTATGTTTATGTTTATGTTTTACTGAATGAATGCACTGATTTGGAAATGAATGGAACAAAAGGTTTAGGATTTTTCTAGGTTGATTTACCCAATTGCTTCAATTCCATAAAAAATATCCTATCTAATCATGATTTAGAGTTTTTGGGTTGGTGTAGTTTAGGGGTTTTAATTTATTGTTAAATAATATGGGCCAAGTGAGTGTAATATGTGTATGAATGTTTAATTTGCATTTTTCTATCATTCATAATTAGTTTATAAATATGTGGGTTAAATTTATATTAGGTGTTACAATTCGTGTTTTTGGGTCAGGTTTCGAACGACACAACACGACAAGGGTTATTTTGACAAGAACATGACCCGACACGACCTGACACAAAACGATAAGGATTATGTTTTTACGTATATATATAACCTATTAGTCACATGACTTGTATTTATTGTTTCATTATTCTTTTTCTCCCAATTTTCTTTAACGTGGACAGTTTGTAAAAGTAGCTCAGGTGATTAACGAAAAACTAAAAAACTAGACATTTTTGCTGAAAACACAATTCTCATTTCTAATTTTTCTTCTAAATAAACACTTATGGTATTAATTTAGTATATGAATTTCAATAGACTCCAGATACTTATGTCATGTGCAAACAACATAATTCGATGACCTTTTATTATTGTATTGTTATATATCCTAATGTATATGGGAAACTTTAATGTGTTTGGAGAGCCTTTGGGAGTGTGATCATAAAAAAAATTCAACCTTCAACTACATACGAGGCCTCATTTTTCTAATCTATGTTTTTGTTTCATTTGGATGAATCTACAAACAGTAAAATTTTCGATCCAGGTTTATCACCTACTAATAGTGAAAACTTCATCTCATTTTTCTAATCTCTATTATTGTTTTTTTATCTCTTACAATTTCAACAGGTATATTTGGATCAATTGCAAATCTCTTTGAATCGGAACATAATAAGGAAGTGACAAAAATGTTGAAAGTGATAAGATGATGAAAAAAACTAGTGATGAAGAACATGAAATATTTTCCTCTGGAATATGCATTTAGGTCACTTCCTCTTCAATTCGGGTCCTTAAGCTATAGTTTCATGAATGGAATGTAAGCAATTGTTATATGCTTTGACATAATTAGTGCTTAGTTATGTTAATTTTATATGCTGAGTTGAATGTGCCTTATTTTAAATGCTATTATTTTATACACAATTGGTGCTTGATGATGTCGAGATCATTTTAAATGTATATTCGACTTATGACGGTGAGCTCAATTTTTTGTATCAGTTGTTATATTTCTTACAATTTGGTTAGTTTACTCACCCTCTAAATAATTGCGTAATTGGCTCTACTTTTAATTGCATAATCGACGAGATTTGATGAGTCTCGCTCAAAGTCAGAATTCTGTGAGTGCATATTACGCATAATTAAAAGCGATTTGGGATGAACTTAGCAAATACATTCCTTTTTTCTTGTGGTAAATGAACTTATGGCGGTATTAAGGCTTTAGATAATGATATTCAAATGGAATATATGATGTCTCAAGAAGGAAAGCAAAGAGAAATAAGTTTGAACATGAATTCTGCTTCCCTTGACGATTCTATGGTGGTTTGTGTTAGGAATAAGGTTGCTAGATCACATTATAATCAATCAGGAATGAAGTCTCCAAAGAAAGAGATACCTACTTATAATCATTATGGTTATATTGGGTATAGAGTTGATTATGTTATAAATTTTATGGATATCCACCTTATTATAATCCTAAACAAAATAATTCTTATTGTAACCAGATTGTGTAATCTTGTCAGGCTTCGATCAATCAAATCATTTCTATTGAAGCTTATCTTGTTTCTCAACGAGTTGGAAGATAACTGGTTCAGATCACCAACTAATGTATATGTCGTCAACTCAGATGAGTCTTGCTTCTAAGCCTCAAATGGATTCACATGTTCCTTCTACCTCTTATATCGAAGGTAACTATTATGTTTTTCCCTTTTTATCTAATCTAATCTAATTTAACTATATAAATATAGGAGCTTTAAATAATATGACTGCACATGTAACTTATCTAATTTTAGATTGAACTGTTGAAGTCGCCTGTGTCTATTTGTATTAACCTCTATTCCTTTTCAGTTTTAAGGAGTATGTATTCTCCTCCTCTTTTAACATTTCAAATCATTTTGAGTGTTTAGGAAAATGAAAAATCTTCATAGACCTGGAATATTACTAATGAAACATGTAAATTAATATCTCAAAGTCCATTCTAGCTTTAGGGCCTACACAAAAATTTATGATTCAAACATTTCCTTGAATCGGAACCACCATCGAGAAATCATGCCTTGAGTTAGGAATGTCAACACAATTATTGGCCCTGCTCTCACTGACAAGCATATTGCCAACCTTGGTTTTTCCAGTTCATTCTTTTAATGCCATCAATTTTTAGTGTATGTTCTTCCTTTGTTTTTCTTAGTGGTTAAACAGAATGTTAGTATATGATGTCTTACATTTTTTACTTTTCCTAGATTGTGGAATGTTTCTTTATTCTTATTTGGCAGGCACAAATCATTGAAGGACCTGAAAGATGAAATTTTGAATTGCCACTTGAATCTCCAGGAGATGGCTTCTCTTATCATTAAAATATCCAAGTTATCTAACACAATCACTAGCTGATTATTTCTCCCTATAAAATTGCAAATATAGTTAATTTTTGAGTATAAACTACACGCCCAAAATTTTCTTTGTTGCTTTGCAGGAATATAAATTGCGTCGAATAGTTGTGACGTCTTCTAATTCTTAAACCAGGAATTGACCTTATTGCAATCAACGTTGCCATTGTCATGTTCGTTTTCCTTAGTAGATTTAATTTATTTTCTATTTTCATTTGTTCCTTCTCCTTCGTGATTCATTTGTCAATGCGCATGTTGTAATCAGGTGCTCGATACTGTGCACTTGTTGGAGATTTTAATGAGTGGTCACCAGGATAGTGCAAGAGAGGGTCATTTTGGCCACGATGATTATGGATATTGGTTTATCATTCTAGAAGACAAATTGAGGGAGGGAAAAGAGCCAGATGAAGTCTACTTTTAACAGTACAACTATGTGGATGATTATGATAAAGGTGACAGGGGAGTCACCGTTGAAGAAGTTTTTTAGAAAGCAAGTGACGAATATTGGGAACCCGGGGAAGACCGATTTATAAAATCACATTACGAAGTCGCCGCTAAGTTGTACGAGCAAATATTTGGGCCAAATGGGCCTCAAACTGAAGAGGAATTGGAAGAAATACCTGATACCGAGACACGATATGAATCATGAAAAGAGCAACATAAAGATGATCCACCGAGAAACTTACCTCCATACGATGTGATTGACAACGGAAAGGAATGACATTTTTAATGTCATAGACGATCCAGTGTCGCGGGCAAAATTTCGTACTAAAAAGCCTCCAATTGCGTACTGGTTGGAGACTCGTAAAGGAAGGAAAGCTTGGTTGGAAAAGTATACTCATGGTATTCCTCATAGAAGAAAATACAGGTTTTCAACACTCCTAGTGGGCCTTTGGAACGGGTCCCTGCTTGGGCTACTTACATGCTTCTAGGTAGCCTAGAATTTTCTTTTGAAAGTCATTAATCACTTAATTTTTTCATGTTATTTTAGGATAAAATCCTGGTTCATGTTCGATAGCTGAATGGTGTACTTATTAAGCACTGATTAAAAAATTGGCTCAGTTGTTCGGAATAGTTAACTTATATATTCTTTAACTCTTCCCATTTGTTATGGATTGACAGTTATTCAACCTTTTTAACTTCAGGTTGTGAAACCAAGTTTTTTTTAATATTCATTCATATTGACTTACTAGTTTAGTTTGTATGTTTTTAAGTATGGATTTGTTACAAAATGATTGGACCTGTTGTGAATTTGGGTTTTCTGAATTTTTGTTATGGTCTTGGTTTTTAGGTGATTCTGGGTATGGCTTTATTGCGCTGCTGGACATTTGGGCGTGAGAATTACGCAACCCGTGTGTTGAATGCACAAAAACAGGATGTCATATATTTTATAAAACATAAGTTATATAATATTTTATATAACTGTTATATAACTTATGTTATATAACATAAGTTATATAACATAAGTTAGTCTTTTCACTACCTTAGACCCTATACCTTATGATGTATTATCAATTTACTTGAATAATTCACTTGATTGTGTCATATCAATATTGTATTCACAGATGTTGTATTTAGTTTAACAATTCACTTTATTCACTTATGACTCACTTGTTTATTGATTCATTTGTATTCAGATATCAGAGTTGTATAACTGATTTATTGATCCACTTGATTCAATCTTGATTTATTGATTCATTTGATTCACAAAACAGAGTTGAATAATTGATTAATTTTGATGTTTCTTAGGGATGGCCCAAAACAGAGTTAACATTCCATTCCGCGCTCCAAAACATACTGCTCCGATTAACATCGGGACACCTACTGCTCACGTTGTCCATAATCATCATCTTTTTCATCCAAACCACTATCCTCGTTCTCTAATTCTTAAACTTGACTGTCACTATCTTCGCAGTTTTAGTACGTATGATTAGGAGGGTAAGAACCAACACTTTAGGTGATTGAATCACCATGATAATTAGATTGATTTGATTTATGATATTCATTTTTTTCTTTCTCACCGACTTTGTTATTTTTCAGTAATGAATCTATACTTTCATCCACTGGAACATGCCCACAGGTTTGGACATTTGAATCAAAGGTAACTTTATTTCTCTTGCTCAAGATCAACTGCTCATCACTTTTATCTCAACTCTGACCCTTAATTTATTTTTCCTTATTAAGAATCATCTACATATATACTCAAGCCATATATGGTTCCTTTCTAACATGGAGGATCTAGAAAAATTATTTACGGGCATGCTTGCAATATTCACAGGGACATTACTAGGCGATGATCTCTCAGGGGCGTACGCAAGTGGATATGTTTTTATAATGCCTTCAGAATTAGAGACACTCGGTCTCGTGGTTTTGGAGGCCATGTCATCAGGTCTTCCTGTGGTGTTTGCTCGCCACTAAAAGTGGAGCTTTGTTTATTCAAAATGAGAATTGGAACTGACTGTTGATATCACATCAGTGTGTATTATAGACATAAATGAATGTGTCGATCCATAACAACAGTTCAGTGCTCACTGCCACGCCCCCTTGCCTCAGCCCCTAACAGGGTGCATATTAGAGCTGCTATTGATACATTTAGACCATAAGGTATCTACCTCTTTTTTAGATTTACGTTGTCTCTTTATTTTTAATATTGGAGAATTTTATTTTAGTTTGAATTACACGTTTGATTTTGAAGTTAATTACATGTTTCATTTATTATGATTCATGTATTAATAAGTTGTATTCACATTACGGGGTGCATGTGGTATGACTAATGTTTTTATTAGTATGGGTTGAAGGGACTGATTTAAGTCATTGAAGTTGATCTTTTTTTAGAATGTTGTTATGAAACTTATATGTTCTTACCAATAAGGGTCAAGCATTCTAGGTACTTTTATAAACCATATCAGGGACTCGGTGAAAAAACTTGTGCTGATATTGAAGAAAAACAAACAGATACAGTTGCACCAGTTAATAAAATCGTTGGTGGAGATATTGCTGTTATCTTTGTTTTAGAGGATGTCAAGTCGGACTTTGGTACAAGTAACTGAACTTTTTATTATGTACGGTTAAGAGTTATTGTACTTTAGTACTCGACTATACTCTGTTTTATACTATTTTTTATGATCTGAGTTGAGAGTTGTTGCTTAGGTTTTTTACTTTTTAACAGGTATGGTTAAGAAGTATGCGCTAAAATTCTGTTAACAGGTATGGTTAGTACTCTATCCAATTTTTTTCCTGTGTTTCCCTATATTTGTCTATTAGTTATTGACGTCAACATAATTTTTTGAATGTAAATTATTCATAGTTTAACCATAACTCTTTTATTTTCTGATTTCATTTACTTGAACCTCCCCGTTGTTGGGGAAGGCACATTGACTTCGAGATATTAGAGGGTGATTAAGAAAGAACCAGAGCACTTGAAGGTGTCGATTAGTTATGTAAAGTTTGAAGCATCTTATATGGAAGAAGAATCTCATCGTGAACAGAAGCTGCAATTCCTTGAGTGTGCCGGAAGGATTTTTGATAGTGCAATTAACTACTTCAGAACAATTGCTCCTGATCTGAACGAGGGAAGAGTTATGCTACATGAGGAATGGCTGCATTCGAGAGAAGTTTTGGAGAACTCGGAGATGTGAATGTAGTTTGAGTGAAGCAGCCGATGTTACATAATCATGACATTTCATATCATCGAAGTGTTGTGTCATTATTTTTTTTAGTTTATTTTTTATTCTATGTTCATTTTTGTACTTGGCGCCCAAGAAGGGTTTGTTTGATGTTAAATTAAGTTTAAAAAAGTTTATGTGTACCAAATATTTGGAATCTCATAAATATAAATGAAATGTTGTCCAATATTTTAGACTTGTTATCATGATATTTATTTTACTTCCATTATTTCATCATTTTGTAAAAATATAAAGATATATGTAATAGTTCTTATCACATTTAACAAATTCAATTTTGTAACTGCTAATAGCAGTCACAAATTTGTCATTCCTATTAATTTTATAACTGCTAATAGCAGTTACGAATATAAGATTCGTAACTGCTGTTAGCAGTCATTAATATAAGATTCGTAACTGCTGCCAGCAGTTACGAATCTAATATTCATGACTGCTGACAGCAGTTACAAATAGCAGTTACAAATTGGGGTCACCAGTCATAACCCCATAGGGGTTATAAAAATTTGTGACTGCTGTCAGGAGTTACAATTTTTCTTTTGTCACCCCCTAAATTATGACGGTAAATAGCAGTTATAAAGACCATTTGTGACTGCTGGCAGCACTCACAAATCTCTCATTTTGGTGTAGTGATCACCTGTGAAATCAACATTCAAGAACCTCACCTTTTTCATCTAATAATCTAGTTGTTGAATAGTTACCACCAATAGTTATTTTGACTCTTCAATTGTTGTATAAGAAGAGTGGACCAGGGTAAATTCATGTTAATGAAATGTTATTTTTATTATTTGCATGGAGTATTAAATGACCATGTACATTACTAATCCTAATAATATTTTAATTCAATATTCAGGGCAATCATTTATGAGGAGTCAAGGTTGGGTGGGATTACTTTTTCTGACATACAAAACTCATAGACTTAGGGCCTTTACGAGACAATGTAAGGAAAAGATAAATTTATCAATGTCTATTTACTACACTTGATATCTACTGTATTTGTAAATAATTGATCAATTAATTTGAAATGTAATTTCAGGTTATTGATGCATATATGATGGTTTTGGAACATGATTAAAGAATCATGGAAGCTACAGCTCAATTGTCACCTTCACAAAAGCCATTCGGGGAACGAGACCATTTTTTCAGTTCAATGGCTTGGGTATATATTTATTTTCATTGCTTAAGAATTTATATTGATCTATTAGACAAACTTCTTATAATTTTACCAAACTCATATTAACAGCCTTTGATATGAGATAAAATGCCTTCAATAAAATATGTGGTTGACGATATGTTGAATGAAGTGACAAATTGCAAGTATGTACCTTAATTTTCTAGTTATATGTATGTATTTCTAAATACTTTTATTTACTTGTTGCTAGTGATATATGGCATAATATCATTTCAGGTACTTATTCTTTCCCATAAACTCGGGAAAGAATAAAAATGACAAAACTCCATTCCATTGGACGTTGCTTGTATTGGACACAGAGGGAGGTCAATGGATGCACTTCAATTCAATGCTTCCAAGAAATTCAAAGCAAGACCATTACATAGATGATGCATTTGTAGTGGTAAGTACATATAATTAAATAATTTTTTTATAATTAACATAAGAAATTTTGGTTTATCTTTAACATTACATGTTGACACTATTGTAATACCCCGTATTTTTTACGATATTTATTTTTGAGATTAATTAATTAAATGAGAATTAATTGGGAATTAATCCGGATAAAATACTAGCGAGATGTGAGTTGGTATTTGACTATATTGAGTATATATGATGATATATGAATATTGAATTATGAAATTTGTCGTGAGATTGATATACGGCAATTTGGACATTTTATTGGGACGCATGAGACAGTCGCGTCAGGATATAATTATTTTAATTATAAAAGTGAATTTAAATTATATTAACCGTATGGTCGTTTTGAGTGCGCCAACGCGTCCGGAAGGGTCGAGATAGTCAGAAAACACTAGTCGGAGGTTTAGTTTGGGTCCCGAGATATTTTTAGGCCATACCGGCAACAAAAAAGGGTATTTTGGTAATTTTGTATTTTTGGGAATTAAAAATGACGAAAATTAGTAAATTATATCTGATTCAGGAAACCAACCACTAAACCCACTACCAACCTTATTGACCCATAAGACTACGGGGAGTTTTAAAATTAGGTTTTCTAAGTTCCCAAAACAAACCCTAGCCACCATAGCCATTGGAGAAGAAAGCTTGGAGAGAGAGAGATAGAAGGGAATTCTGCAGGAAAAGAGAGGGAACTTCTTCAAATCGTCATCAAAATCAGAGATTGAATCAAGGCAAGTGGTTTAATTTCAATTATTATAGAGAATGCTTCTTCCATGTGTAGGAATTTACATAAATCAAATTATTCTTGGGAGTTTAATGAAAACCCACTTCTATTGGACTTAGAACTTAAATTTTGAGAAGAAATTGCATGTAGAATCGTATAGAGATGATTACCCTAATATTAATATATGTTGGATGTAACAAAAACGGATCTAATTTGAGTAAATTGATGATTATAAATTCTAGGGTTGATGTTCTTGAATATTTGGGGAAAAGTGAAGAGACTTGATGATTTAATGATGTTTAGGATGAATTGATTCCTTAATACATGTTAGTATGTGACCTTGATATGTTTAGGATTGATTAGAGACCTTAAAACGTTGTTGGGACGAATTTTAGAGGAGAATTGAGGAGTAGAAATTGGTGAAAAACGAGTAGGAAAATTTTGGGCTTGAATCTGGCCACTCGTTAGAAGACCTACCCAGGTCGTTCGAACGAGCTTCTAACGAGTTGACCATTGACTTCTAACGAGGGTGAAGTTCGTTCGATAAGATCGTTTGAACGAGATCTCGTTAGAAAGCCCACTTCGTTCGAACGAGATCTCGTTAGAAGACTCAGTTCGTTCGAACGAAGTCTCGTTCGAACAGCCTCGTTCGAACGAGACTTCGAACGAGTTGACAGTTTAGGCTTTTCAGCCTGTTTTGATCCCGAGTGCCCAATAACCTTGTGTATAGGTAGAGATAGCCTTTCCTTGACGAGTAATTGATATATTTGGGATGTTTGGGATATAACGAGGAGTCAAACCTAGAAGTGTAGTTTGAACCTAAGGGAAAATGTAAAGTAGGACGTGAGTGTCTATTACGGTGTGAGCTATTGACGGCCTAATTAATTATATTAACCGGGAACATATAAATGGTGTAGTATTATATGTCGGTACGAGAAGGGATATGTACCAACATATATTATGGTGATTACTAAGACGTGTGCATACTTAGTATATATGTATTGATTTTATGTGTATGACATACCTACCATACTTGCTATCACGGGAGGTTTACGTTAGCCTAGGGCCCTCTAATCCTTGTGTTTCCCGGATTTATATTGGTTACCTCGATGAACATAGGTCAGAGAAGGGCTTATTGGGATGTTAATAAGTCTGCTGATCGTGGGAGCGCAGGTATGTGCGTGACCCATGTGATGTGACTGTGTTCGCCTCCATTATTTGTGATGTTGTTATATGTGAACTATTCCTGAGAGATTCGGAATATGTGATCCTTATGTACGTGATGCACCGGGATGGATAGCAGAGTATGTGTGCACCGTAGCTAGTCTCGGGGTGCTTGTATTGTATATTTATGATGTGAATAATATACTTAATTGATGGGAACTTCATGTTAATATTGTGAATAAAAATTATGGTATTGTTTTGAGAAAACATAACGGGCTAACCAATTGTGAAATAGATTACATATCGAAAATCTGATTTTACGTTAAGTCCCTATTTAATTGAGATCATTATTGTAAATGTGAACCGAGTAATAAGAGTAGAACCTATGACAGTCTAGCTAGATATGATGTCACTTAGCTAGGGGTTAGTGTCATTTTAGATGGGTACTTACGTTAGGAGTGCACATTTAGTCGAGAGGTGAGAATTTCATGTGAGTGCACGTCCTAACATGTACTTTGCATTTAATGTTCTAAATGTTTTTAAAGCACTTGCAGGTTTTTAAAATATCTCCACATTCGGGCTCTGACCCGTTTGCTTTCAAATCTATTTTCTTGTAAAACCATTTTAGGTGCCCAGCCACAAGGACACCACGCATAGGATTCTCATTCCGATGACGAGCTGTAGCTGTTTGTGGAAGTTACAGGCATTTTCTTTTAGACGCTTCTATCATTTGGATTCCATGTTCATTATTCCTCAGTTGTAGGGCATGTTGCCCAAAATTCTATTAGAGACATTTCCATTTCAGTTTTTCAGAATTTGGCATGTATTAATTCAGTATTCAGTATTTCGTTACTTATTTCAGTTGTGGGATTTGTTGTGAGGAGTTTTCCTCCGGATTTATTTATATCATGTGATGGTTATTCTATTATTTCGTTATGGTGAATGGTGATATTATTCTTGCTTTAAATCTTTTGTTGCATGTTAATCAGACTTTAATTAAAATTTGACAACTTACTTTTTAAATACTAGGTGGTTAGTAATAATAAAATGTTTTCGACAGTGATGCTATTAACTGAGCCAACTTGGCATTTTGATTTAATTTAATAAAGGAGTAGCTACCCGGTATTTAATTAGTCGGGGTGTCACAGGTGGTATCAGAGCATCAGGTTCTAGTGTCCTTTAGGATCGGTACGGCTATTATGTTTCCGCTAAGTTTTCTTTGATATAGAGCCCTATATTTTAGGACTGTTGTACTCTTTTTGTGTATGCTTCGTTCTTCAGCTATTTTAAGTTTATAAAATGTGAACTTATAAACTTTATTCTTATTTCAGATGCCTCCACGACGTGCACGACGAGTTCCCAGGGATGCAACCCCCGAACCCCAGCCCGCTCCAGTTCAGGGCATGATGAACGCCGCTAAGGTTGCAGCCATTGTAGCCCAAGAGGTAAATGCCGCAATTGCCGTAGTTCAACAGGCACCACCTCAGGCGCCGGTTGCCGCGCCAGTACAGGCAAATGCATTCCCGTCTGCTTGGGAACGTGTACGTGACGCTTTTCAGAAAGCGCATCCGCCAGAGTTTGCAGGTAGCTCAGATGTGGTAGTCTCGAGCCAGTGGAGGAAGGATATGCAGAGGCACTTGAGGATGTATGAGTGCACGGACGTTCAGAAGCGGGCGCTATCTACTTTCAAGCTAGTTGGATCTGCACTGCAGTGGTGGGAGTCTATTACCACCGTGGAGGAGAGGGATACTCTCACTATTCAGGACTTTTGGGTGCGGTTCGACCGTAAGTACTTTCCGTCAGCTGTTCACATGGAAATGAGGAGGAAGCTGATGAATCTGAAGCAAGAGGGTAAGACTGTGGCTGAGTATGAGGCCGAGTTCACGAATCTGTTGAATATCGTTCCAGATGAGATACCGACATAAAAGAAGAAGATTGAGAAATTCACCGACAGGTTGACATGGAGGATCCGTCAGCATCTGTTAGGGAACCTTTCGTTGGCCACTTATTCTGATGTGGTTAACGCTGCTTTGTTACACTGCCAGGATCACCGCTTTCATATGGCTGAGGGCAAGAGATCGGGAGAGTCTAGCCATCAGGGCAGGACTGGAGGACATGGTGCCGGTGGGGCACAATCTGTTCAGGGGCAGAGACAGGGTGAGCAGGGTTCTCAGCAGGGGGATCAGAAGAGGTTCAGATCAGGGAATTACAGGCACGGACAGGGAGGTTTCCGTCAGGGCCATCAGGGTCCAAACGGCCATCAGGGCCAACAGGGGAAGAATGGGCAGCAGTTTCAGCAGGGCCAGCAGGGCCAAGGGAGGAACGGTAACGGCCACCAGGGCCGGGGACAGCAGGGGCAGAGAGGAGGGAACTTCCCAGGGAAGTGTTATGTTTGTGGCAAGACTGGCCATAAACGACAGGATTGTCCTGATAGGGGCAGGGCCCCACAGCAGCAGCAGCAGGGTGCTCGCCAGGAGCCGCAGAGGCTTATGTTTCTCGCCGCTCTCCCCGCACCGCCACAGATGGCAGAATTGCCGCCCATTCCAGCAGTCCCAGCTCAACAGGGGCAGCTACAGTATGGACGTGTCTATAACGTCCACTAGGCAGCAGTTCCACAGGCACCGCCCGCGATTGAGGGTACGTTTCCTATCCATAGCACTATGGGTCGGGTATTGTTTGATACGGGGGCTACACATTGTTTTATAGCTACACATTTTGCGAAAGCTTTAGGGTTGTTAGCCATAGCGGAGAGCACAATGACGTGTGTCGACTCACCATTGGGGAATGGGTCACTTATACTCTTTATATGCCGGGGAGTGGGGGTAGAGATTGGTGGTTTGGTATTACCTGCAGACATGTTAGTATTAGATATGCATGTGCACAATGTGATTATCGGCATGGATTGGCTCGTAGCTTATAGGACCATGATTGATTGCTTCAGCGGGAGCATTATTTTTGCCATTCCGGGGCAAGAGATGTTTGTAGTGGCGATGCCTCGCCCAGAGGGAGGCTCGACCGCTCATTTGTATTACCTAGAGGAGGATACCTCTAAGGAGGTTGCGATTCCTTTAGATTCGATCCCAGTTGTCAGGGAGTATTCTGATGTGTTTCAGGAGATACCAGGCCTACCCCCCAGTCGAGAGATAGACTTTGTTATAGACCTATTGCCAGATACGAGACCTATAACGCGCGCACCGTACCGTATGGCTCCGGCAGAGATGCGAGAGCTACGAGATCAGATAGAGCAGCTGTTAGGTCAGGGATTTATTCGCAGGAGTACCTCACCTTGGGGCGCTCCAGTTTTGTTTGTGAAGAAGAGGGACGGTTCACTAAGATTGTGTGTGGACTACCGGGAGTTGAACAAGGTCACGATACGGAATAAGTATCCGTTGCCTCAAATCGATGACCTATTCGACCAGTTGAGAGGAGCTTCCTTCTTCTTGAAGATTGATTTGAGATCGGGATACCATCAGTTGCGTATCAGGGAGGAGGATGTCTCGAAGACTGCGTTCTTGTTGAGATACGGTTCTTACGAGTTTCGGGTTATGCCTTTTGGTTTGACTAACGCTCCAGTAGTGTTTATGGACTTGATGAACAGAGTGTTCAGGGATTTCCTAGATCAGTTTGTCATTGTCTTCATCGATGATATTTTGGTTTACTCCCAGACAGAGGAGGAGCACGCCGAACATTTGAGGCAAGTTTTGCAGACACTACGTCAGAACGAGTTGTATGCAAAGTATGAGAAATGCGGGTTTTGGCTGAAGGAGGTCCAGTTTTTGGGACACATTATTTCCGACCGGGGGATATCTGTTGATCTGGGGAAGGTATCCGCGGTGAGGGAGTGGGGACAGCCCACGACACCGACTGAGATTCGTAGTTTCTTGGGCCTAGCAGGATACTACAGGAGGTTCATTCGGGGATTTTCGAAGATAGCGGGTCCTTTGACACATCTAACTCGTAAAGGTGTGCTGTTCATTTGGAGTGATGCCTGTCAGTTGGCATTTGATGAGTTAAAGGACAAATTGACCTCAGCACCTGTGTTAGCATTGCTGAGACCGGGAGTTGAGTATTTGGTTTACACCGATGCGTCATTACAAGGACTTGGAGGTGTATTGCAGTAGGAGAGACAGGCCATAGCTTATGCTTCCCGTAAGCTTAAGCCTCATGAGAAGAATTACCCCATGCATGATTTGGAATTGGCGGCAGTGGTATTTGCCTTACGGATTTGGAGGCACTATCTTTTGGGGGAGAAGTTCCAATTGTTCACGGACCACAAGTCCCTACAGTACCTGTTCACGCAGAAGGAGTTGAACATGCGGCAAAGGAGGTGGCTTGAGTTTGTGAAGGACTACCAGTTCGATATCCAGTATCACCCGGGTAAGGCTAACGTGGTAGCAGACGCGTTAAGCCGTAGGCCAGCAGATGAGGTGGCAGGGGTGTGGAAGGAGTTGGGACACCAGGATGCAGTGGCCCGATCTTTCATGTCTGTGATGACCGTTACACCGCAGATTGTCACGAAGGTAGTACGGGCACAGGCTAATGACTCGTTCTGTCAGGAGAAGATAGTTCGATTACTAGCAGAGGGAGCCGAGTCCTATACCGTTAGCTCAGACGGGGGATTACGCTTCAATGGGAGATTGGTGGTTCCGGAAGGGGAGGAATTGCGACACGAGGTGATGGCAGAGTCGCACGGCTCACGGTTCACGGTACATCCCGGAGGGGACAAAATGTACCAAGACATGAGACGCCAGTATTGGTGGAGCGGTATGAAGAGAGATATCGCTGAGTTTGTTTCGAAATGCACCACTTGTCACCTAGTAAAAGTGGATCATCAGAGACCGACAGGACTTCTACAGCCGTTGGAGGTTCCGAGGTGGATGTGGGAGAGCATATCCATGGACTTTATCACGGGGTTGCCTACGTCGCAGAGGGGTCACGACTCCGTTTGGGTAATTGTGGACAGGTTGTCCAAAGTCGCACACTTTTTACCCGTAAGGACTGACTACACTACGGGACAGTATGCCCAGCTCTTCATTTCAGAGATTGTGAGACTTCACGGTGTGCCCCTAAATATCGTGTCTGACAGAGACAAAATATTTGTTTCGCAGTTTTGGGAGAGTTACAGGAGGCCATGGGCACGAAATTGCGGTTGAGTACGGCTTATCATCCGCAGACCGATGGACAGACCGAGCGCACAAATTAGATGTTGGAAGACATGCTACGCATGTGCATTATTGACTTTGGAGGTGGATGGGAACAATACCATCCACTGGTAGAGTTTGCTTATAATAACTCCTACCAGTTCACTATTGGCATGGCTCCATTTGAGGCGTTGTACGGTAGGCCTTGTCGTTCCCCAGCATGTTGGTTAGAGGTGGGGGACAACAAACTACTTGGGCCGTAAGTGATTCAGGATACTTTGGCAAGGATTGAATTGATTTGGAGTCGCATTCGATTAGCTCAAGACCAGCAGAAGAGTTATGCTGATGCGAAGAGATCTTTCAGGGAGTTCCAAGTAGGGGACCAGGTTTTGCTCAGAGTATCTCCTATGAAGGGGATTATGCATTTCGGGAAGAAGGGGAAGTTGGCACCGAGGTATGTGGGGCCGTTTCCTATTATTGAGCGGATTGGACCAGTTGCATATAGACTCGGGTTACCGGAGCATTTACACCGGATTCACGATGTGTTTCATATTTCCTCGCTAAGGAAATATCTCAGGGACGATTTGGCTCATTCTCACATCGCTTTGGAGGAGATTGATCTACAGCCTGATAGCTCCTACGAGGAGGGGCCGATTGCTATTTTGGATCGAAGTGAGAGGAAGCTGCGGTCAAAGATAGTTCCGTTAGTGCGTGTTCAGTGGCGACATCACAATGTCGAGGAGTCCACATGGGAACGCGAAGATGAGATGCGCGAACGTCATCCAGAGTTTTTTTTATCAGGTACTTTCTAGTTCCGAATTTCGGGACCAAATTCTGTTATTAGCGGGGAAGTATGTAATACCCCGTATTTTTGACGATATTTATTTTTGGGATTAATTAATTAAATGAGAATTAGTCCGAATAAAATACTAGCGAGATGTGAGTTGGTATTTTACTATATTGAGTATATATGATGATATATGAATATTGAATTATGAAATTTGTCGTGAGATTGATATACGGCAATTTGGACATTTTATTGGGACGCGTGAGACAGTCGCGTCAGGATATAATTATTTTAATTATAAAAGTGAATTTAAATTATATTAACCGTATGGTCATTTTGAGTGCGCCAACGCGTCCGGAAGGGTCGAGATAGTCAGAAAACACTAGTCGGGGGTTTAGTTTGGGTCCCGGGGTATTTTTAGGCCATACCGACAACAAAAAAGGGTATTTTGGTAATTTTGTATTTTTGGGAATTAAAAATGACGAAAATTAGTAAATTATATCTGATTCAGGAAACCAACCACTAAACCCACTACCAACCTTATTGACCCATAAGACTACGGGGAGTTTTAGAATTAGATTTTCTAAGTTCCCAAAACAAACCCTAGCCACCATAGCCATTAGAGAAGAAAGCTTGGAGAGAGAGAGATAGAAGGGAATTCTGCAGGAAAAGAGAGGGAACTTCTTCAAATCGTCATCAAAATCAGAGATTGAATCAAGGCAAGTGGTTTAATTTCAATTATTATAGAGAATGCTTCTTCCATGTGTAGGAATTTACATAAATCAAATTGTTCTTGGGAGTTTAATGAAAACCCACTTCTATTGGACTTAGAACTTAAATTTTGAGAAGAAATTGCATGTAGAATCGTATAGAGATGATTACCCTGATGTTAATATATGTTGGATGTAACAAAAACGGATCTAATTTGAGTAAATTGATGATTATAAATTCTAGGGGGTATGTTCTTGAATATTTGGGGAAAAGTGAAGAGACTTGATGATTTAATGATGTTTAGGATGAATTGATTCCTTAATACACGTTAGTATGTGACCTTGATATGTTTAGGATTGATTAGAGACCTTAAAACGTTGTTGGGACGAATTTTAGAGGAGAATTGAGGAGTAGAAATTGGTGAAAAACGAGTAGGAAAATTCTGGGCTTGAATCTGGCCACTCGTTAGAAGACCTACCCAGGTCGTTCGAACGAGCTCGTTCGAACGAGCTTCTAACGAGTTGACCATTGACTTCTAACGAGGGTGAAGTTCGTTCGATAAGATCGTTCGAACGAGATCTCGTTAGAAAGCCCACTTCGTTCGAACGAGATCTCGTTAGAAGACTCAGTTCGTTCGAACGAAGTCTCGTTCGAACAGCCTCGTTCGAACGAGACTTCGAACGAGTTGACAGTTTAGGCTTTTCAGCCTGTTTTGATCCCGAGTGCTCAGTAACCGTGTGTATAGGTAGAGATAGCCTTTCCTTGACGAGTAATTGATATATTTGGGATGTTTGGGATATAACGAGGAGTCAAACCTAGAAGTGTAGTTTGAACCTAAGGGAAAATGTAAAGTAGGACGTGAGTGTCTATTACGGTGTGAGCTATTGACGGCCTAATTAATTATATTAACCGGGAACATATAAATGGTGTAGTATTATATGTCAGTACGAGAAGGGATATGTACCAACATATATTATGGTGATTACTAAGACGTGTGCATACTTAGTATATATGTATTGATTTTATGTGTATGACATACCTACCATATTTGCTATCACGGGAGGTTTGCGTTCGCTTAGGGCCCTCTAATCCTTGTGTTGCCCGGATTTAGACTGGTTACCTCGATGAACATAGGTCAGAGAAGGGCTTATTGGGATGTTAATAAGTCTGCTGATCGTGGGAGCGCAGGTATGTGCGTGACCCATGTGATGTGACTGTGTTCGCCTCCATTATTTGTGATGTTGTTATCTGTGAACTATTCCTGAGAGATTCGGAATATGTGATCCTTATGTACGTGATGTACCGGGATGGATAGCAGAGTATGTGTGCACCGTAGCTAGTCTCGGGGGTGCTTGTATTGTATATTTATGATGTGAATAATATACACTTAATTGATGGGAACTTCATGTTAATATTGTGAATAAAAATTATGGTATTGTTTTGAGAAAACATAACGGGCTAACCAATTGTGAAATAGATTACATATCGAAAATCTGACTTTACGTTAAGTCCCTATTTAATTGAGATCATTATTGTAAATGGGAACCGAGTAATAAGAGTAGAACCTATGACAGTCTAGCTAGATATGATGTCACTTAGCTAGGGGTTAGTGTCATTTTAGATGGGTACTTACATTAGGAGTGCACATTTAGTCGAGAGGTGAGAATTTCATGTGAGTGCACGTCCTAACATGTACTTTGCATTTAATGTTCTAAATATTTTTAAAGCACTTGTCGGTTTTTAAAATATCTCCACATTCGGGCTCTGACCCGTTTGCTTTCAAATCTATTTTCTTGTAAAACCATTTTAGGTGCCCAGCCACAAGGACACCACGCATAGGATTCTCATTCCGATGACGAGCTGTAGCTGTTTGTGGAAGTTACAGGGATTTACTTTTAGACGATTCTATCATTTGGATTCTATGTTCATTATTCCTCAGTTGTAGGGCATGTTGCCCAAAATTCTATTAGAGACATTTCCATTTCAGTTTTTCAGAATTTGGCATGCATTAATTCAGTATTCAGTATTTCGTTACTTATTTCAGTTGTGGGATTTGTTGTGAGGAGTTTTCCTCCGGATTTATTTATATCATGTGATGGTTATTCTATTATTTCGTTATGGTGAATGGTGATATTATTCTTGCTTTAAATCTTTTGTTGCATGTTAATCAGACTTTAATTAAAATTTGACAACTTACTTTTTAAATACTAGGTGGTTAGTAATAATAAAATATTTTCGACAGTGATGCTATTAACTTAGCCAACTTGGCATTTTGATTTAATTTAATAAAGGAGTAGCTACCCGGTATTTAATTAGTCAGGGTGTCACAACTATTTTCATAATTTTTGCTTCCTTCAGGACTACGTAATCGACTGTTACAATAATTCTTCAGTCTCTTTAACTATTAACACAAATTATAGTCTCTTTTGAAAGAATTGATTCTTTTATTCTTCACAATGAACTCAATAATGTTGCATGAAGACAGATTTTCTATTATAAGATTTAGATAGTTATATCAGAATATTAAATGCCAATTTCAGGTCGCAGTTAAAATCATCCACTCCAACACTTAGAGATGAATTTGGAAGTAAGATGGGTGTAGAAAATTGCAGTTTCAGTGGACAGTTGGTTCCGAGAAATCATCACTTTTATATTTTTTGTGATATGAACTTTGGGCCAAATTTGTTTTATCATAGTTCATTAGCGCGCCTTTGAGTGTCCAAAACATCATACATAATTGATTCATTTTTGTCTTTGACCTACATTTCTTTTGTTGTTTTTCATTTCAACTACCAAAAATTTTATTGTTTACTATTTGCTGTTTATTTCACTTTTTGGCTCACTTGTTAACATATTATCCAACTATTTTAGTACTTTCTAATTATGCTACAATAATTACAAATTTTAATAATTTGTTTTTCGTTGTTTTAGAGAGACTATGTTGAGCAACATTGGAGAAAGACCCTGCTTAGCGATGAAGTCAAATTTAACAAGCTGAAGGAAAATGGTTTGACCAGAAAAAGATTCAAATGCGATATGAACACAATCGGAAATTGCCCACAACAAGACCCCAATACGTAAACATCTATCCAATATATTTTATTTACATATCATTAAATTGACACTATATTACTAATTAATGAACTGTTTTCTTTTTATAGGCTTGACTGTGGAGTAATTGTATCCTACATCATGAAGAAGTTGTCCGAGAGAAAATCGATTTTAACGGACATAAAAAGGAATCACATGTGCTTTGTACAATCATTGATGATAAAGCAACTTCTGGCGCAGGGTCAAAAAATTGATGACTTGTAAATGAATGAAGTCATTTTGAAAGTTTGATGAAAACAGATTTTTGGCTTTGTTACTTGTACTTAATGAATGTATTAGCTTTAGTATAAACACTACTACAACTATTTTGGATTGAAGATTGAATGCTGCATTATAAGTTTGTTAGTAGCAGCAAATTTTATCATATTTCCACAAGCTATGTTAAATGACGATTATCATTTTGATTGTGTTTGAAGATTAATATTGAATAGTTATTCTGAATGTTAGTACAACTTATTTGAGTAAAATAATATTTTGTACTCCAAAGGTACTACACAAACAAATGAAAATGAAATATTCTCATTATTTCATATTTATATTTTGCCAATTTCACAAAATTGCAACACGTTCATAATTGGGGTTCACTATAAAAATGAACATTGTTACAATTCAACGATTGTTTCATTTCCATCTGATGATCACTTATTCCTAATCTAGTTGACATAAATTCACTCTATTAAACTCATACTAATAAATTTACTGTATTAAAGTCACACTGATAAATTTCACTTATTCCTATTGTTTCTGCCTCCCATGTTTCTTAAAAGTGCTCTACAAAAGTGCTTTAAACATCTTTAGAATTCTATGATATAGCAATTCATATAATTAATATATGAATTTCTACAGCAGCCTGATTGGCCTTGACAGCAGACTGAAATGCATTGTAATTTTGATCTCCTTGTTTAATCCATTTAATGTTGGACTTCTGCTGCCATTGAATTTACTCTTGAGCCAAGTCAGTGTTGAACTTATATCTACTTTCCTGTATGTCTTTTCTATGCTGAGGAGAAGGATCCATCTCAAAAATATTTTCCCTTATCAGCACTTCATTTTAAGGTTAAAATAAAATGCCCAGTAGAACTGAAAAGCTATTCAACCTATTTTGTGAATGCAAAGACATCACCAAGTACTATTACTACCCAAAATCTTTTTTTCAAATTTTTACTTTTCAAAATTTTAATTTTCAATGTCAAATTCATTTAAATAATTGAAATAAGCTAAATGAATTTGACATTGAAAATTAAAAATTTGAAAAGAAGATTTTGGGTAGTAATAGTAATTATACTTGGTTATGTCTACCAAAAATAGTAATATTACTTGATGATGTCTACCAAAAATATGCAAAAATAAACCTCAAATCAAATTTCAAAATAAAAAAAAAAACCTTTAAAAAATTCAAATTTTAACACCAAATCAACCTAAATTCATTCATAATAAAATTAGCCAAGATAATTCAATTCAGCTACCATCATCCTCTCTCAATCACCATTATCATTTCCACATATCGCAATGACTAAATGACCTCTGCTCCATGTCAATCACCTTCATTGCCATGAACATCCACCACCTCCTACTGTCAACAACCACAACCTAAACCACCACCTGAACAAACCCATCAGGAACCTTCAAAAGTGAAAAACTATATTGTAACCCTTTAGCCTTAAATCTGAACTGACTAACATGATTAGCATCAACAAATGAACATGCCAAAGTTGCAAAGCAAGGATAGACACGTGGGGAAGCTGGAACGTGAGGTACAAGAAAAAACGAAGGTGTTCATATCTAGGAAGCCTAATAATTTACAGATTTTCTTTTGCAAACTATATTATTTTTTCGCATTTGAACACCTTTTTTATTTGTTATAGTAAACAACTAGGCTTATATTGAAGAGAAAATTTCAATTTGATGCCAACAAACACAACACACTAACTAAAAGACAAAAAATAATTTACTTGCAAAAATATGTAAAATAACATTTTATATAACAACAAAATGTGTTTCTGTAATCTACATACTCAGCTAATAAATCTACATATTAAATTTTTGAAATTTAATATACAGTTAAACAAACCAAACAAGCATATAAAACCAATATAAGAAAACAGTAAGATCCTATTATTCACATTTCAAAATATGAAAACATATATAATCCAATAAACAACACAAAATTTAATAAAGGAAATATAAAACTCTCCCTATCTACAAATTTTCCGGACAACTTTTTCTGTTATGTCCTACTTTTTGACAAGTGCCACACTTAAATTCTCTCTTTTCTTCACCACGAGAAGCAATCCTTTTCTTTCTTGGCCTCCCAGCTATCCGCTTCGCACTAGGTGGACTAATGATTATTTCTGTATCAGATTCGTCATCCCTTTCAAATGTAGGAACATGATAAATCACTTCCCTATAAGATTGAACAAAATATTCCTTACTGAAAAACTTATCTATGAACCTATTCAAATCCATCCCTGACTTTTGAATAGCAACAGCAGCATGAGCACACAAAAATCCATTCACTTGGTATTCACAACTAGAACAAGTTTTTTTCAACAGATCAACCATAACACTGTCCTTCGAATGAACCTCAAAGATAAATTTAGATGCTTTAGTAACTCTCCAACTCCTACCTTCTTTTAACAAATTAGCAATTCGATTGTCAATTTCAGGACATAAACATCCATTCCATCGATTAGCGATCTCCTTACGGTCAGCCATCATCTTCATAATCTTCCCTCTAATATAATCAACCAACTCCATTATCGACAAATGACGACCTTCACGGATCCATGAATTAAACGACTCCGCAACATTCGAATACATTTCACCATATTTCTGACCTTCAAAATACGAACTAATCCAATTTTCCCTCTTCAAAGTCTGCAAGAACTTCTGAATTGGATCGGATCCTTCTTTAAGAAACAAATATAGTTTTTGGTGAAATTTGAATGGATTTGATTCATATGCACAATTTCGAAACATGTTCACAATATTTTCCCTCACAGGCTTTGAAAACGAACCGGATAAATGGTCTCTAAGGTTGTTCTTCAAGTGTTGCAAACAATAGAAGTGGAAACAATTTGAAAAAACTTTCGGAACCGATTTCAGAAGTCCTTTATTCCTATCTGATATAAAATTAATAACACGTGAAGATGTAACATGTGATAACTTCTCCAAAAACCATTCCCAATTTTCTTCTGTTTCAGAATCAACAATAACAAATGCTAATGGAAACATTCTTGAATCAAAAAAATTACGAAATTTATATTAAACAAGAACATAAATTGAAACAGATAAATTTACTATGAACAAAACAAATTGGTGTATACCTTGATTTCCGTTCTTTCCTGTAGCCGCAAGAAGAATTTCTTTATATCGGGATTTCAGAAATATGCCATCAAGAAACAATATAGGACGACAAAACTTAAATCCTTCAATACATGCATGGAATGACACAAATAACTTTTTAAACCGTCCCGAATTATTATCATAATCAATCTCAAATATGCTACCTGGATTAGAACTCAATAACGCTTCCCTATACCATCGAAGCCTATCAAATGATGCTGATTAATCACCATATATTTGTTGCTTAGCTCTCTCAACAGCCCACCATGCAAGATGATAATTGATAATCAATCCATAATTATTTTGCATGTGGTAAATGATATCCACGGGCCGCGTAAGGGGACGTTCTTTAATCTCTTCAACAATAAGAGATGATACAAGTTACGAACTAATCCTTGGATGTTTCGTTGTCTTGTATGCAGAGCCACACGTATGTTCATTTACAAGATCCCTTACATGAAAAAACGAATAGCCCTTCTCTACACGACTGTGAACATACCATCCACACCTAGTACTAGCCTTGTAAAAACATTCAGCTGTTATCCTAACATTGTCATTCTTTACATAACGAAACTTAAACCCAATCTCAATTGAAAACATACACAAAACTCTCCGAAATTCAATAACACCTCCTTCAAACCTTTGACCAACATGACACAAACCTTTCGACCAACATGACACAAACCTTTCGATCAACCGGTAGACATCAAAACCTTCTCTCCATGTTTGGAAAAAGAATGGACCCAATTGACTTCATAATCTGTCTCACTCTCAACATACGATTGAACACCACTACCACTCGACAATTAATCATGCCCTTCAACCATTATCTTACTTGACACAGAAACATCAATACTTCGAACTGAATGAGACTCACAATAAAACATCAAAATTTTAAAATCCAACTCACCATCCAATGCACAAAACGAGTGTCCAGGCAGATTATAACTCAAACCAACAATTTCAGCAGATAACTCCTTCCATTTTGTGCATATATGATCAATCAAATCATCAAATCGTGTATTCCTCTCACACTTCATCAAATAACTTTTCTCTCTAAATTTGAACATCAACAACATGAGAAAATCCATAACACCTACAAAACAATAAAAAGACTATATCATCACATATGAACTACAAAATGAATCTGATTTAATTCATATTTAAAAATTTCAGCATCTAAACTACAAAAACTGTAAATAAAAACCTCCTCATATGTGGACTTTCAAACAAATAAATTCACATTGTTATGTGATAATGGTTTCATATGGTAAATAGATCAAATCAGATAAATTCATTACATTACACAAATCTTATTAACAAATAAATATGAACAGAGAAGCTCGAATTTATCTGTCTCCTACAAATTCAATCACAAAATGATATTGCAATTTATTAAAAGGTTTCAATACACAATTCACAAAAATAATAGAACAAAAAAATGAAGACAATTGCATCATATCAACAACGCAATTGCAAACAAAAAAACATGAAAAACATAATCCTTTCAAACGAAAAAACATCAATTACGTCTTATTAACCTAAATATACAATCAAAATGAATAAAACCATAAAATTGACATAAACTTGCATAACATTGAGTCAATTATCATAAACCGACACACGATCTGCCTTCAATTTTTAAAAAACGACTTTGAATTGCAGTAATTACTAAAGCAGATTCAAAATGTGGATTCAAATTAAATAAAACAGACTTTAATAAGCTTCAATTATCTTCGATTTCGAACATAACAAGTTGATCATGGAAACACTCCATACCTTGAATCGATTTTAACAAACCAACAACGAATGTAGCTTCAATTTAGAAAAAGGACTTCCAATTCCTTCAATAATCTTTGATTTCTAATAAAAAACATTAATCACACAAAAACTACTAAAACCGCTCTGAATCGAAATTTGAAAGGGGCAAAACAGTAAACAAATTTAAAATTTCGGGCTCCGTAACGATAAAAAGGACTTCCCGTAACAATAAAACCAAAAAACGTGATTTAGGGTTAAATCCACACACGTAATGGAGTTTAAGTCACTCACGTGACTTAATTAGGACGCACGTTTAATTATCCCAACATAAAATCCCCAATAATCGTCATCCAAGTTCAAATCACGAGTAAGGAAAATAGCGAATATAAACCCTAATTGGAAAGAGCACTTATGAAGCTTATTAGCAACATAATCAAGATGAGGTGATAAAGCACAAAAGGTCGACAAAACTACAAAGCAGTGCAACACTTTTCTGGTAAGTAACAAAAACAAACCTGATTGCCAGTGGCAGCAAGGAACCAAGGTGAATTAACTGATTAAATGAAATAACTATAATAAGAACGAAATTTTAAAGAATCCTTAATACAAACAATTTTGAACCAATTTTGAATTTTCAAACAATCTACTACACAAAGGCCACCACCCAAACCACCCCGTCCAACAACTACCATCATCCACCATAATTGTAAATCTGAAATCAAAACCTGCTTCAAATCCGTAATACAGACAACCCAACAGTAATAATTGAAAAGAAAAACACAAAACCACGATTTCAAACTTCCAAATCAAAAAGTAAACCATGATTTCCTACCCTAACTTTTTTGGAAGAAGCACATAAAAATGTAACAGTATAATGAATGCAAATCTATGGATCTAATAGATTATTTATTGTTCACCTCAATATATAGTAAATCCAGACTGATCACACTGGTAATCATAGACTAACTGATAGTAAAAAAAAACGATAAAGCCTAGAGAAAGATGGAGAATGAGAACCGGTTTAAGAAATAGAAATGCGAAGTAAATTTGATAAACTTAGCCCCTACAAATTGGGCAAGTGTGGATCGGTAAGATGTCAGCAAGATTCAATGTATAAACCTGTGTGAAATCCAAAATTTAATTCAGATTTAACCAACCCATTATCAAAACCAAGCACCATATACGTACAGTTCCCTTTGGTGGTAGTCTTTTGGCACGGTGGTCGCTGTGAGGTAAAATAGTGAGGGATGATAATAGACTGAGAGATGTAGTGAAGGGTATTAGTGACAACAAGAACATAGATAGATAGATGCATCGGTCGGGCATAAGGGAGAGAGGGGAAAATCGCATTGAAGAGTCTGATGAGAGAGTGAGGGGAAATGAAAAGTGGGGAACGCGTTGTGGTCAGGGGTAGGGGAGGTGGATGGATCGAGAGAGCGTGAACAGATGGTGTGCAATTCAAAATTTGAAATGCTTGAGAGAGAGGCAGCAGACTCTGGAGTTGTCACGTGGGGTATTTGGCACTTAAATCACTACCCATGTTTCAGACATGAATTACCATTCTGGCACAATATTCAGAACCCTTGGATTTTAATGATTGGGTCAATCTCAGCCACTACTTATCATTTTTTCCATGAATAATAAAACAAAACTCTTCCGTACTATATAGTTACTCTATATATTACTTTGACTAGTTTTCGGACAAGAAAATATATAGATTAGTAACTTCTAATAGATATCTTGAAAATTTTGGTTATTAGGAAAAAAAACTATCCCAAAATTTATCAATGGATGCAATATACGAGTTATTGAGTTAAAATCTATAAAAATTCTGAACCACAATATGAACCTAATGGGTTGCTCTTGAAATCTCAATGGTAAAATTCTCCAGAAAGCTTACAATAAAACTCCAATGCATCATAGCAATAGGAGGATATAAAATGTGAAAATACTACATGATGTTACTACCTAAGACTGTCTTAAAGAATGAATGCATCGTCTATAAAAAATATATCTATAAAAAAAACTTCATTAAAGCAGTCTTGTACACAAACTTCTAGTTTATATTTAGGAGAGTAAGGATCTTGTCTTGGGAGTAAATCCGCTAACATTGAAACAGTATATGCTTCAGCTGAGAGACCCTTTCAATCATTTTTTTTTCTTTCTTTCTCTCTCCATATACACCACAAATGATAGAAAGAAGCACCCCCAACACACACACCTTTCCTTCATGACCTCCTCCTGTACAAAACCACAATCAAAACAATTTACCTGACCATAGTAAACCAGAAAGAGACAGCAGAAAAGTCCAAAGCTCCAAGACCATTACACAGCTAAAAGAAAATGCTCGAATATTTCTCGATCCTTTTTACACATAAACACCACCCGATATAAATTTTATCCCTTCTCAAGTTTTCCCCATCTAAAATAACCTCCCCCATCATGTCTCAAGCAGAAAATCCACCTTCCTTGGAGTCCAAACATCCATTCAAAGGGAAGGTAAATCTCTTATTTACCACACAGGATTAAATAAAAGGACTATAAAAACTTCCCGGATTAAGCAATCAATCCTCTGTTTCCCCTAGGGTACACTGCGTAAACTCTTTCCATCTAGGAAACAGCTTGGCCTACTTCCAAATCTTGAAATTCTCTTTTAGATGAGCCACTAAAAAGGAAAGAAAATCAACAAACATAGCCTTCTTATCCCTTAAAATTCCTGAACAAAACATTCAATTCTCTTAAATCCCTCTCCAGTCTCCACACATTACACACCAAAGACATATTCTAGTCCTTTCACCATTACAAACCTCAAATGAATATGCTTCTTACAGAAGCTCCAACCTGGTCCTAGACAAATTCCTTTTTGAAACCCTATCTCGAAAGATAACCTCAATTTCTTCGACACTCTAATTCTAACCGAAATGGAAAAACCCATATTCTCCATCAATCACACGAGATTCCAATTCACATGATCAGTCTATTTCAGTCTTAAGCTTGTAAAGTACCACTGGAACACCAGTTTTCAATCTCTAACATATGTACTCATAAGAAATCAAAAATGAATCTAAGATTTCCTTGCCACCTACAAATGAATCTTCAGACTCCAAAACTAACTTATCACCCTTACAAATCGCAGTGATAAAGTTTAGAAGTGCTGGGACTTAGGAGATTCTCCAGTGAACCAATTAGTAACATAGTACTGACTCGAAATAGGAAGGGTAGTTTCTCATTTGGCTTGTGAGGATTGCTCTCAACTAGAAAAACATATTACTGATTGAAAATAGAAATTTCAAAGGATCCGTGGACAACCAGTTTACTTCAGCATTAAAAAAGAAATGCTAGAGATAAGGATAAAATGGAATAACAAAATGAATGTCCACTACTTCACAAACCAGTTAACCCAACCTTAAGTCCTCTACGAACTGACTCTGTTGTTTAGTTGCAACCAGCACCTACTAACATTTCCCTTATATCTGTGATGCTAAATGAAGTGAGGTATGAGAGTTCTAATGACTAATTGTCATAATGCATTAGTAAAAATCATCATTAGTCACAAGGGAAAATATTTTAAAAGAAATTGGTTGAACAAATAATTCACCAGTCAAAAAACTCTCCTAATGTTAAGAATTAACATCAGCCATTAAACCCAACGGAGTCCCATAAAAGCTTCCTAAATTAGGCAAGGTGGAGAAATTGGTGGAAGTTAGGTTGCATAATGGGTAACTTGGATGGATGAAATTAATTTGTGTTTTAATGTGTATGATTTTTATTAAAAGTGTATTTGTTTATTTAACCACAATGTGTGGTGTTGATTGTATTTCGTTTACTATCGATACCTTTTTTCACAAATGTTTGTAATCATCCAAAAACAAGACAAGTGATAAACACTTAAGGCTTTAGTTGAGTGTTCTTTTGAGTGTTTTTTCTTATTGGTGCGTACTTCTCTTTTGAGTAAGTTTCTTCTTGTGAATATTATAGTTTGTGTATCTAATTTTCAGCAATTGGTAGCAGAGCAGAACGGTCAAGAACCGATTTTGGTGAATTTTCTTAAGCCGTGAAAAGTTCTTATTTTCCAAGTTTGTTTCTTTAAATCAAGCTTCTTCACTATTGTTGAAATCTTATCGACACGATGGGCGACCTTCAAATAGTTGGAGGAATTAAGAAGCTCAATAATTAAAATTACAATACGTGGGCGACGTGTATGATATCTTACCTACAAGGCCAAGATCTTTGGGAGGTCGTCGTCGGTAATGAAGCTATGCAGCCGGAAGAAGACGCCAATGGCACTTTATGTAAGTGGAAGATGAAAGTAGATAAAGCTATATTTTTCCTTAAAACCACAGTTGAACAAGAAATATTAGAGCACATTCAAAAAGACAAAATACCGAAAGAAGCGTGGGATACATTCATTGCACTTTTTTCAAAGAAGAACGATACAAGACTGCAACTGCTCGAGAATGAGCAGTTATCAGTTGTACAATGCGATATGACGATTGCTTAGTATTTCTATAAGGTAAAACCAATATGCCCTGCTGTTATTGAGGAAACCAGGATAAAGAGAATAATTATCCATAGTCCGAGGCTCGAATACCGAGGCTTTATTGCCTTTGTGCAAGGATGGCCGACTCAACCATCACTAGTTAACAGTTCGTTTAGCAGAGAATTCGGTCTTTCATACAAGAACTAAGTATGTAGACGTGCACTATCATTTTATTAGATAGAAGGTTCTGCAAGAAGAAATTGATATGAGACAGATCAAAATGAATGATCAAGATACGAACTTGTTCACAAAAGTTTGAAGTACTGGCAAGTTGGAAAATTTTCGTTGTCAACTCAATATGGTGCAAGGAATGAAAATCGGTGTTGAGGGGGAGTGTTAAGAATCAACATCAGCCATTAAACCCATTAGAATACCATGAAAGCTTCCTAAATTAGATTAAGTAAGTGGAGAAATTAGTGAAAGTTAGGTCAGATAGTTGGCAACTTGGATACATGAAATTAATTTGTGTTTTTATATTTGTATGGTTTTTATTAAAAATGTGTTTGTTTATTTAACCACAGTGTGTGGTGTTGATTGTATTTCATTTACTACAAATACCTCCCTTCACCAATGTTTGTAATCATCCAAAAATAAGCTAAGGCTTTAGTTAAGCATTCTTTGAGTGTTTTTCTTATTGGTGTGTAGTTTTCTTTTGAGTAAGTTTCTTCTTGTTGTGAATGTTAGAGTTTATGTACTCGAATTTTTAACACCTAGCTACCCACTCATGATGCATGCCATAGCATAGAAGAAAAAGACAGGCAACAATATTTAATAATTATATTTCCCTTTTAGTGAAAATTTTCATGCTTCATTTTCTAATAATAGGCATAGTAGAATACGCGTGTTCCAAATAATTGCAATAAATACTTAAATGGGCTATGCTCTTAATCATCATTAAATGCTTTCCAGACATTACCCACAGGTACCAATGTTGTGTAATGAGGTTAGGGTGTACTCAACAGCATTCTAAGTTGACAATTCGTAAGAATCAAATAAGATTGACTTTTTTTACTACTTTTGGACCTGCCATTCAGCAGGCAACTATTAAGCGCCAAAAAATGCTAAAGGTGCATTTTATTACAATGCTGGGAAAAGATTGAACAATAGTTCAATTTATGAAAAGTTGAAGAAAGAGGAGTGACTTGGTGAGCTTTTTGGATTTTCATGGAATATAACTCTACGGGAACTCCAAGGGTTGTCCAAGTTGGTAGAGTCAGGGTGTAGCTGTAAATCCAGGTACTTGGATTCGAAACTTGACAGCTGCGTCTTGGAGCCACGGACCGCAGGAATTAAACGCCTGTTATAGAAAGCCTTGTTCGGAGAAGGAAGGATTAGTCCGAGGTGCGGGCAAGTTGGCCTGGGATTACCCTTCTTTACCAAAAAAAATAAATAAATAAAAAAAAATAATAATAACTCTACGGGGGTGGGTAAAAAATGCTTTCATAGGAAACTGGCTCTTAATTTCTCACAACATTCAATTCGAAAGGGAAAGGGGTGAAACAGTACTTAAGCCGATCAAGGTTATAATCAATCATATTATTTAATTGAGACTTCAAATATAAAACGTAGAAATCTAGCGAGGGTGCTACACCTGACCCTCAGCAAAGGAATGAAAGATATAAACTAATGTATGGTGTAGGGACTTCACAAAGGAGTCCGATCCGACTCATCATCAATCAACTATGAATCCAAAATTTGCTTGTTGCCTACAAAGGTTTTTGAAACTTGAAATATCAACTTATCACCCTTTTGAATCTCAAAGTTAAGTTTATGCCAAAGGTATGTGTGCAAGATATTATCTACTGAAACATCTCACAAAATATTTAGGTAAAGGCTGTGAGACTTCCATAAAGGGTCAATTGACGATTTTGCCCAACTCAACTCAATGGCCCGACCCAATCAGTATTTCGCAGGTCGATTGAGAACAATATGGTAATTTGACAGCGTTTGTAGCTTCTTTATCTTAAAGGCATAAATTAGTAATTGGAAATCTCACACAAGTCATGTTTACCTCATGTTGGCTGAGTAGTTTTGTGTAGTATTCAATCAGAGAGTGTTTCATACTGTATGTTGCAAATGCGTTCTTTTTTTCTAGAGATGTGTGTAGGAGGTATCACTACTTCAGCCAAGAAAAACATAAGTATTTTTACCATCTCCCCTACGTGTTTTTAGCATAGGGATAAGACTATTCCCACCTTTTCTTGGATTTCTGAAGGTGTTTTATAGCGTTATCATCTCCCCCAAGTGCCTAAGCATACAAGGTGATTGTTTATGACTGCAGTGGCATATGTTTTTTTATCAGAATGATGCTTCCAAAACCAATTTTGGGAAAATAGAAAATGATTGTTGTTCACATGCATAAAATTATTTTCTTAATTTAATTATATATTTCTTTGTTATAGGTATATATTCTCATGCTTTATTAGTCAAGGAAACAATCACAATCATCAACTTAGGGGGGCATGAACTGTGACGGTGATTTATTACGATAATATTTGGTCACTTAAGTTAGCTTGTCTTTTATGCAGTTGATTCTATGAAAATAAAACATGCACGATAGAAATGTAAAGGACATTGATTCAGGTCTTCCAAAAAAAAAGATTTTGACGTAAATGACGCCAAATAGGTAATAAGAAGAAGATATCACACTTCTCAATCCTCAATCACTAAACTTTCCAAAATATAGAATACCTCAAATGAGTCTACAAACGTAGTATTTATAGGTGGGAAGTAGCTTGGGCTCTAAGCAACTAATGATCTAATTACAATATACCCTTAATGCCACTTGTCCTTCCCACCTCTAAATACTAAGCAAATAAACAAAAGGAAAATACAACCAATTAACAAAATAATAAAAAATACTATAAAATCCAAAAAATGACAAAAATATCCTCCATATTCTTCATTCACATCAAATTTTTAGTAGTAAGATAAAATTATTGTTTAAATAAGAAAGAATATCACACAACTAGATTATACAATATCCTTCTTTGGATATCATGTACAACAACTAAACTTCCAAAAAGAATGATGTATTAAGATGAAAAAAATATTGATTTTAACTGGTTACCTCAACCATTTTCAGCTCAATCGCTGCAGTTGCTTTCCTGTTGTTGCTGCAATGGCAGACTGGCTCCGAAGTCTTATGAGCTCTGTTCAAATGCATAAAGTTCCCCTCAAGTGTGTTACTGTGTTATGCCCTCAGAAGGAGGTATATCAGATACTATCATATGAAGGCAGTCATAATGTATGAGCAGAATGTCCCTGACTATAATATTAGGATTTCTAGTATAACACTATCAAGTAGCAACCTAAATAGAAACAAGGAAACAAGCCTGCAATATGTCAACATTTAAAAAAAAAATACATACGCATGGATCTCAAAAACTATAAGAAAACATAAATTTGCACCCCGACAAGCATCTCCAATACTCTCACTTGGTAGGTTGTAGGGGTGATTAAACTCCAAACCAAACCAAACCAAACCAAACGATTCAATCCATTTTAACTGGATATTTCATCTAAATTAAAATGGAATGGATTACAAATTTATTAAATCAATTTAATTGGATTACATTTCGATTTTTCAGGTTTGAAGTGACGAAAAACTACCAATCCAATTATTGTACTTTTTTTAAATTAAACTTGACTGTTGAACTATATTACCGGCATGCTCTGCAAGCAAATATATATTTCTTGTTGACTTATCGAATATCTTTTAGAATTTTGGAATTAGGCCAAGTACATTGTACTTGGACTAGAGAAGGAAAAAGGAAAGAAAGAGATCTGGTTATAAAAACGGTGATCCAACCTTTGATTATATTGGATTCCCAATCGCATTTTATTTGAATTGGGTTATAAAAAAGCCAAGGGAATATATGGATGGAATAGCCCTGCATGGGTCATTCTGGAAAAATGACCCTCAACACAATTAACCAGTAAGAGATCTTTTTAGAGCAGTGCTAACTTCATATTTATCAATCATTGGAAATGTATTATACTCCTTCCTCCGTGACAGTTTTTAGGATACACACAATCAATGGCTAAGACCAAGATGAAGACTTGTTCACTATCATGTTTGAATTCATTAACTGACTCTAAATTTGAACGTCCCAAAAAGGAAAATGCAAGTCTTAATTTGGGTTAAACGGAGTATATTAAATGCAAAAGAGCTCATATGGGAACAACGCAGGCCTATCTAAGTTGGAAATAATTCATTTATATTCAGGCTTACCATTCAAAACATCTTTGCAAATTGCAAGTGATGTAAACACGAACTCAGCTGGCCAAACGCCTTATTTATAGAAAAAGTAAACAATAGTCCTAAATCTAATAAATGATTAAGAGATATTCCTAGATAAATAAGGAACTAAGTAACTAAATCTAATAAACTAAGGATAAATAAAAGATAACACCGAAAATAATAAAAATAAAAAATTGATAATTATCTCTTATGCTCTAGCTGGGCAGGCTGCCCCTAAGTTGCTCTTTCACACCATTATCCCCCGCTTAAGAGGTGTTCGCCTCGAACACCAAATAGATGCAAGTCGACAGGTCTTCACTATGTTCTGTGGGCTCCCCGCTAGAAAAAGGAGCCGACTATGAAAACGAACTTTGTTGGCATATCAGCTGGAATGACTTCAAAAGCGGGCATGCTCAAACCAAAGCTGTTAGGTAAGGGATCTTCTTCGAAATGTAGAAATTGCAACCTAAAACTTCAATGCCATGTGTGGCCATCCCCGATCCTGATCCCCGCGGGCGGGCGCGTGGAGGAAAGGATCCTTCGGGTCCCGCGCGTCACTCTCGGGAGCGCTTCAGCCGACGTCGTTTGTGGTGTGAAAAATGTAGAGAGATTCAGAGTCGTCAGTCTATCTTACTCAAAACAGACAAAAGAAAAAGGGGAGGCCATCCCGAAGAGTGGCATCTAAAGACATACTGGTGCGTGCGAAACCAAGATGATTCGAGAAGGGTTCGGAGGCTTAGTTACAAAATGAGAAGGTGTTAGGCACCCATTTCGCCCTTTCGGTCTCTCATGAATATTTGCTATTTTCCTTTATGTTTCCCCCCGTGATATGTGTGCATGTGTATATATATAGAATGGAGGTAGGAATCCTCGACTTGTATCATGGAAAAGATAAAGCGAGTCATCCGTAGGAAGATATAAGAGTAATATTAGAAAAATGAGATTTACGCGATTACCCCTACGTTGATCGTTATAATGGAACGATAACGCATATGGAGTAATGCGTCAGTAAGAACAAGTATATGTATAATATAAGAAAATTGGATTTAGAGAAGATTGAAAATGAGAGAACAAGTGAGAAAAAGGACTCGAGTCTCGGGTTTTACCCCGAGACGCCTACGTAGTCTATAAAGGCATCAAAGTCCATGTAGTTCGCATGTAAAACGAGGGGTGGGGTTTATCCCATAAATCCAAAATGGGGAATCTCTTATTTGTGAGTGTGTGTGTATGTGTGTAGAAAAAAATGTTTTAGTTGTGAGAAAAGTGTGAGGAAAATATGAGAATCCCTTATTTAAATTTATGAGCAAAACCCTCTTTTTCTTGTTTTTTGGGTTTTATGAAAATAAAAGATGTGTAATAATACTAAGTCAAAAATATATTAGGATGTGTGAAATGAGATAATAAAAGTGCTAAGTGAGAAAACAAGTTATTGAGAACTCAAGAGAATTTGAAGAGAAAGGTGAGAAAGTTGGACCTTCTTGAAGATCTTGAGATCGATCTTGAATGTTGGAGAGCAGCCCTTGCACTTGGATGATGATGGAGAGTGGATAATTCACCAAGTTTGATGAAAGGGATGATGAAAAGGGGAAGTAAAAAAGGGGATTTGGAAGTTGAAATCACGTTGCCTTCGAGAGAGGTTTCTGGGATTCGTTGAGAGGGATTTTTATCAGATCTGGGATCCTCTTGCAAATGAGGTGAAGACCTCCTTTTATAGCCCCAAGGGACTGTCGATCGGCATAGAGCCCTTTCCTACCTATCGGCAGGAAGGTGCCGCTAGGCAGGTTCTGGAACTTGCCGTTTGGTAGTGTGTTTCAGGCTTTTTCGGAAAATCAGCCGCCGAGGGCAAACCATTGGTCAGAATTGCGCACGGGGCATACCGTTGGAAAGGTAATTCAGAGACCTTCGAAAGTCCTATGGACCGCTCCCTGGTTTGGGAGTTGACTTTGGGTCAAATATGGCTCGGAAGCATTTGTCGATCCATTGGACGGGGAATCATTCGGACGCAAACGTATCGTTCGTCCGCATGGTAAATCCGAATTGCGCATGGGGCATACCGTTGGAAAGGTTAGGAGATTTACTTTGACATTCCAAAGAGTTTGACCCAGTTTGGAGAGTTGACTTTGGTCAACCGGTCCCGGGAAGCGCTCGGTGGCCTGCCGGAGTCAAACGGACTGTTCGTCCACATGGAAAGTCGGAATCGTGCACGGGGCGGACCGGTGGAAAGGGTATTCCGGGACCTTTGAAGATTAATTCAGCCTCGGTTGAGCTGAAGAGTTGACTTAGGTCAAACAGAGCCCGGGAGCGCCCGGTGTCCTCTGGGTCAGTTTCGGACGCAAACGGACCGTTTGTCCGCATGGTAAGTCGAAATCGCGCACGGGGCGGACCGTTGGAAAGGGTATTCAGTGCCCTTTGAAGATTCATTAAGCCTCGGTCGATCTGAAGAGTTGACATAGGTCAAACAGAGCCGGGAAGCACCCGGTGGTCTTCAGGTCAGTACTCGGGACATGACCTGGGTTTACGGTGATGAGTGGAGGTACTAGGGACCTAAGGTGAGTTAGGGGTAACAGAATGAGGTGTCTACAGAGCCCCTCAACGGATGAGTTTGGAAGAAATGATATCCGTCGATTAGACACCGCATGATGCTTCCGAGAGAGTATGGCCGATTTTGAGGACCGAGGCCGATTCTGAGGACCTAAGGAAGCGAGGATGGCCGATTTAGAGGGTCGAGGTCGATTCTGAGGACCGAAGGAGCATGCTGGGGATGACCAAATCAGAGGGTCGAGGTGAATTCCGAGGACCTAAGGAGCGAGGGTGACCAATTCAGAGAGTCGAGGTCAGTTCTGAGGACCTAAGGAGCGAGGATGACCAAATCAGAGGGTCGAGGTCAGTTCTGAGGACCTAAGAGTGGTGGCGATCGAGGACCGAGGTCAATTATGACCTAACTCAGGTGACGATCCAAGACTGGGGCCAATTCTGACCCAAAAGTGGTGACGACCGAGGACCGAGGTCAATTCTGACCTAACTCAGGTGACGATCTAAGACCGGGGTCAATTCTGACCCAAGAGTGGTGACGATCGAGGACCGAGGTCAATTTTGACCTAACTCAGGTGACGATCCAAGATCGGGGTCAATTTTGATCCAAGAGTGGTGACGACCGAGGACTGAGATCAATTCTGACCTAACTTAGGTGACGATCCAAGACCGGGGTCAATTCTAACCCAAGAGTGGTGACGACCGAGGTCCGAGGTCAATTTTGACCTAACTTAGGTGACGATTCAAGACTGGGGCCAATTATGACCCAAGAGTGGTGACGACCGAGGACCGAGGTCAATTCTGACCTAACTCAGGTGACGATCCAAGACCGGGGTCAATTCTGACCCAATAGTGGTAACGACCGAGGACTGAGGTCAATTCTGGCCTAACTCAGGTGACGATCCAAGATCGGGGTCAATTCTAACCCAAAAGTGGTGACGACCGAGGACCGAGGTCAATTCTGACCTAACTCAGGTGACAATCTAAGACCGGGGCAAATTCTGACCCAAAAGTGGTGACAACCAAGGACCGAGGTCAATTATGACCTAACTTAGGTGACGATCCAAGACCGGGGCCAATTCTGACCCAAGAGTGGTGACGACCGAGAATCGAGGTCAATTTTGACCTAACTCAGGTGACGATCCAAGATCGAGGACAATTCTGACCCAAGATTTGTTACGACTGAGGACCGAGGTCAATTATGACCTAACTCAGGTGACGATCTAAGACCGTGGCCAATTCTGACCTAAGAGTGGTGACGACCGAGGACCGAGGTCAATTCTGATCTAACTCAGGTGACGATCCAAGATCGGGGCCAATTCTGACCCAAGAGTGGTGACGACCGAGGACCGAGGTCAATTCTGACCTAACTCAGGTGATGATCCAAGATCGGGGCCAATTCTGACCCAAGAGTGGTGACGACCGAGGATCGAGGTCAATTCTGACCTAACTTAGGTGACGATCTAAGATCGGGATTAATTCTGACCCAAGAGTGGTGACGACCGAGGACCGAGGTCAATTCTGACCTAACTCAGGCGACGATTCAAGATCGGGGCCAATTCTGACCCAAGAGTGGTGACGACCGAGGACCGAGGTCAATTCTGACCCAACTCAGGTGACGATCCAAGACCGGGGCCAATTTTGACCCAAGAGTGGTGACGATTGAGGACCGAGGTCAATTCTGACCTAACTCAGGTGACGATCCAAGACCGGGTCCAATTCTGACCCAAAAGTGGTGAGAATTAGATTTCGGTTTTGCTGGGGAAAGAGCTCTGTGATTCTGATTTGAGCTGGGGAGCTGATAGCTGGGGAAGCTTTTTAAGAGACCTCGCAGGAGGGGAACAACCTATTTTGGGTGCTGTAAGAGAATTTCGATGGGGAAGTGATCAAGTGATCCTTAGGGATTTTTCGGAGCTTTGCCGGGAGGAGTTTTCACTTAGCTTTTGAGGATTCCGCTGGGGAAGAGGGGTTCCGCTGGGGGATAAGAACTGGATTTGAGGTTCCTCTGGGGAACGATGAATGAGATGGGGAAGATTTTGGATCGTCCTTTGGGAGAGATCGCCTGGGGCGAGTGATTCTTCTGAATTCCGCTGGGAAAAGTACCACGCGATATTATTTGGCACCGGGTAGCCGATGGATGGGGAGGCTTTGTGTCTTTGATTTGAGCCGAGGAGCTGATTGTTGGGGAGATAATTGGTTTGGGGTTGTAAACTCTGCTGAGGAGGTGATTAGTTGGTCCGGGCGTATTGCTCGAGAGGTCATTCGGTTGGATTTTGAGGGTTCTGTCGGGGAAAAAAGAGGTTTCGCCCGAAGGAGTGCGAAATTTTCTTGATGAAAACGTTCTAAATCCCTCTGAGGATTTTTAGGAATTTTCTGAGGAATTTTTAGGATTTTTTGGCATTTTCCAGTAATTATTGTACGAAGTTTTAAGGGGGTGCCGACCGACATAGACTGAGGGGTGCCATTCGGCAGTGGCACGGACTTTTGGACTACCTCGGGAAGGCAAGGGATCAGTGCCGATCGGTATGGAAGGGGGAGGTGCCGATCGTCATGGTGCTTGGCATCCTATATAAAGGGGGTGAATCCCCTTCATTTTTCACAACTTTTTGCCTTCTCTCTTTCTGCGATTTCTCTCTGCAAATTGTTCTAACGTTCCGATCTTCAAGAAATGGCCGCCTTTGTGAGCACCGCAGTCCACCGGGAGTGGTTGACCGTTGATGACTGGATGAATGTGTATTGGAGGGACAGGGTGCCCCTTGCTTTGGGGAACGAGAATGCTTTGGATGCATTTGAGCCGGTTGCGGACGAGCGGACCTTGCTGCGGGAGCCATCGCATCATCGCTCTTCGAGAGTGATTCCCGACGGTTATGTAAGTAACCTGACCTTTGGCATTCCTTTATTTTTGGGTGATTTTTCTTTCTTTCTTGACTTTTGATGAGATATTTCCTTTTGCCAGTCTGATATTTCCTTGAGAAACATGCGTGCCCGTGGGACGACGGGGCTTAAGGATGTTTGGGAGCATCTTACACCCGTGGTGTGCTGGATGGTATCATCAGCAGATTTTGGGAGGTTAGCGTCTGCGCTGGATGAGACGCCTCATTTGACAGCGGTCTTGTGCGCTTTGGGGGAGAGGTGGTGGGACACTACCCACACTTTCCATTTTGGCTTCGGGGAGATGACGGTGACTCCCATAGATGTGCAGCAATAACTGGGGCTGGATTGTGATGGGGAGCATATAGAGGTGGATCGCTCCTTATGGGTGAGACCGGAGGCAGTGCATGCGGCACTTGGTGACGTGGGGAGGATAGTCTTCGGGGATTCTATCCGGTTGTCCTTGCTGAAGGAGGTTCTGTTGAGCAGGGGCTGCAAGTGAGGCAGATGGCCCGGTTGTTCATCTTATTGGTGCTGGGAGGTTTCATGATGGCGTCGAGCGGCGACGTCGTCCATTTGTGGTTTCTGCCGTACTTGAGGATGTTTTAGAACATCCCTTTCTATGATTGGGGGAGTCTGACCTTGGCGACCCTTTAATTTTCTCTGGATGCATTTAGCCGGTGCTGCCGGCAGACTTTTACTGGAGCCACATATCTCCTTGAGGTATTCTTTACTTTGAGCATTTTTATCTCATGCAATCACATTTTCCTTTCATGCATTTTCATTTTCCTTATGCGTCTCTTTTTGCTTGTGAATTCAGACGTGGTTCTATGAGGTGATTGGGTGAAACACCCTGCTGATTGCTCTGAAAGACGACACTGTTGGGGACTTCTGTTGATTGTATCGATGGCGTAAGGCCAACCGGCAGTCGAAGGGATCTCTTTCCCTCGAGGCGGTGCGTCAGGTCTTGAATGACTTGACCAGTGGTAGGGTAAGACTCTTTTCCTTTCAGTCTTAGTTTTTGCACCTTTTGATCTTGTATTGATTTGTGCTTAGCTTGGGGATTTTCAGGTGACCTTTCATCCTTGGGGGACAACCATTCATGACACGGGGATGACTGGGGTGAACGCGCAGATGAGGCATTTGTTGGCGCATGAGTTCGGCCATTCCTGGTATCTTTGGGAGAGGGAGTTCGTCAGATTGCCGAGGGGGAGGTGGTGGTGCCACCCGCGCAGCCCCTATTTTTATGAGGCGGGATCGACAACTGTTGGAGGATGAGAGGATCGCGACGATGATCGGCGAGTCCTACTCGTTGTACACTGATACGGCTGCGCCGTATGACTATATGGACTTTGTGACGAGCTGGTTGATGGCGCCCAGCATACATGATGCCTTGCCCTTCCCTTTGGTAGGTTCGAGTCGGGTGGTGGGGTCTTACCACAGTGGTGGTGGTCCGTCGGCATCTGCGGCGACGGCGACCTCGGAGGTCCCTTTTGTGCGGTTGCATACCCCTTCGTATAACATTCGGCGGACTAATGGAGGGATAGTGCCGATGCTGCACCGTCCTCTTGCGATGGATCCGGAGGAGCTGGGTTTGACAGAGGAGGTCCTTCGACCTGCGGTATACCTTTCTGTTCCTCCCTTTCTTTTCTGTTTTGGTCATTCCTATTTTGATACTGATTTTGCCTTTTCCTTGCAGCAAGTTCGGGTGTCGACCACTTGGCTCAGGGACATCAGAGATTGGATATCATCGGCGACTGCCCACATTCGGGATGCTGTCCATGTTCCTTCTTGCTTGGTGCCGTCTGCTTCGTTCGGAGAGGACTCGGGCTCGGGTAGTGGTGGTGCGTCGTCTCGCCGTAGGGGGAAGAGAGCGCGTCGCAGGGGTGGAAGCTCTTAAGAGAGAGAGAGAGGGAGTGAAATGTGGGTTCAGGCTGAGTCCCGTTGTTTTTGTCTTTTCTTTTCTTGTTTCCTGCAAAACTGATGTAACACAGAACACAAATATATGCAATGCAATGGGAGTTTTTTATTATTATCTTTTATTAATGATGAATGAATGCATGCGCTTTTTACTTTGCTACTGAGACCGTAAAAAAGGAATATTTTTGGAATTTTCGAAGGAAAGCTTTTATTTAAAAGGGGAATCCTATAAGAAGAAAACAGGATTCTTGAAATTCTTTTGAGAATATCAATTTATTTTTATTGAGTTTTCTGATTTGACAAAAGAGGAAAGGAGGAAATTTCCAAAAATGCAGGGTTGCCTGATCGGCAAGCACCTTGACTTGCCTATCGGCAGTTCAGTCCAGTCCTATCAATTTTAAAGCTTTGAATGGTCCCCTCTTCAGCCTTTGGTACCTTGTGGGGTAGGATTCCCTCCGATTTCTGCAGGGATTATGTCCCTTGTGAGGATTTTTAGGTATAAAAAGGGAGAAGGGTGGAGTGTTCTCATCACACCTTTGCATCCTCATCTGTCTACCCATTATCTTTTAGTCTTGCAAGATGTCTCTCCCTGGGAGCATTGAGTTTGTCAATTACCTCGAAGCCTTGGAAGTTATGTGCTCTTATAATGTCGACTATGATGCCTTCAACATGCGTCGAGTCTCCTTATGGCGCAATCAGCCTTTTGAGTGGAATATGCTGATAGCGGCGGTACAATTCTGGTACCCCGAAGACCATGTATTCCGCTTTGGGTTGGAAGAAGTTTGTCCTACCTACGAGGAATTTTCTTCCATACTGGGTGTAAATCCCAGTGTTGCTGCAGCTTTGCTCGAATGTTCCCGTTCTCCTAGGGATTTGTTAGCCGGGCTTCTTCATATTATGCCTTTGACGGACAGATCATTGGTTGCTGGAGGAATGATCTCCCTCCCGGCGGTGCTGCGGTCCGTGCATTTGCGGGAAGTAGGTGATGCTGGCTATGCCGGAGCTGTTGTTCTGGGTCTCGTCTCCAAATTATTACTGGTGACTGGGGAATTACAGGTGGACCCATAATTTGCAGCCATTACTTCATGGATTCCATACCGTCGTAATCCTGCGGCGGTGATATTGGCGGAGACTCTGAATGGCCTGGATGCTTGGAGAGAAGGCCGTTCAGACTTTTTGAGGGGTAGCCCTGTGATGCTGTTCATGTGGTTGTCTGAAATATTTCGCTTGTCGACCCCTCCAGAATATCCCTTATCGACGGTACCCAACTTCTTTTCGCGCTACTTCATCCGCGTTGGCCTATATGCTGAGAACTGGGAGAATTAATTTGTGGAGCATGGGGCTTGTGGACTGTATTGGTCAGTGCCTTGGTGGGGGCCGTTGAAGCCCGTTCTGGAGCTTGGAGAGTATTCATATGTACGGCTAGTTGGTCTCAGGCAGACCTCTTTTTACTTCCCTTGGCGGCTTTTGCGCCAATTCGGCTGGGCGCAGGTCGTGCCCCCTCGGATCTCAAATTTCTTTCCGGTAGAGGATTTGACTGAGCGCCTGCGTTTGTTGCTTGGGTCTCTGTGGGAAAATCAGCGTCCGTCGACCCGTCCTTCTCAGTCTTTCGGGAAGGTTTTCCATGTCCCCAAAGATTATATGAGGTGGTTGTGGAGGAAAGTAGTCAGCAAGATGTTGGCAGTAGAGACTGGTCAAAGATGATTTGTTTTATCTGACTCCATGGAAGGGGGTGTTGTGGCCTTTTCGAAGATGGTTAAGGCTCATCGATCTATGGAATGTTTGCGGCACTCTATTCAGGCAGGGGAAACTTGGGGTCCTCGGGATGTAGATGATGAGGGTGCAGGCTCTTCGGGTAGCTGTGCGTAGGACTCCTGGGGAGTTTATTTATGTAATAGGGAATGTATGTGGGGATTTTATTTGCTTTTTATGGTGACGGGGAAGGGAGTTATCCGTTCCTTTTTCTTATGTAATCCGTACTGTAATTTCTTATTAATGAAATAAATAAGTTTCTGATCATCCAGCTGTGCCTTTCGATGAGTTTTGTATTTTGAATTATCTATACTGATCGCTAAGGCATACATAATCCTTTTGTTCAAATAATTTTAGAATGAACCACCGTTCTCGGACGTAAGAAAAGAATAGTATTTTGTGAAAAGAAAGGGCCGCACTCATATGAGGAGTATGAGCTGCCTACGTACCTCTGGGGTTTTTGAAAAGTTTTAAAATAGTTTTTGTAGAGGATTAGGCCCACGTAGTTCTGGGTAGAGGGAAATGAAGAGTTTTTTTTTAGAATAGAAGGGGGATGAGAAGAGTCGTAGCGCGCCGAGATTTCGGACTAGGGCTAGAATTTCTTGAGACGGTCCAGATTGACTGAATAAGCCATCTCTTCCCCATCTAGGTCAGTGAGCATTGAGGCACCGCCGGATAAGATTTTCTTCACAATGTAGGGGCCGCTCCAATTGGGCTTGAATTTCCCTCTGGGGTCCCAGATGGGTTCTATTATCTCTTTGAGGGCTAAATCCCCCTCCCGGACACTGCAGTCCTTGACTTTCTTGTTGAATGATCACGCTATTCGGTGATGGTACCCCTGTATGTGATAAAGAGCTTTTAATCTTCTTTTATCTAGGAGGGCTAGCTCATCAAGATGGCTTTAGCACCAGTCTTCTTCACTAACCTTGCTTTCGAGCATAACGCGTAGCGACGGTATTTCCAGCTCCACAAGGAGGACAACTTCCATGCCGTAGACCAGGGAGTAAGGGGTAGCCCCGGTAGAGGTTCGGATTGAGGTTCGATAGCCCCAGAGGGCGTATGGGATCCGGTCGGCCCAATCCCTATAGCTTTCGGTCATCTTGTGGATGATGGCTTTGAGGTTCTTATTGGCGTCTTCAACTGCGCCATTGGTCTGAGGTCGGTAGGGAGAAGAATTATGTCTCTGAATCCCATACTCGTTGACAACTTCTATGACTTCTGCTTCAAAGTGTAACCCGTTATCTGAAACTAGCTCATGTGGGACCCCATATCGACAGATGATATTATTCTTGATGAATTTGGCCACTTTCTTGGCGTTCAACATTGCGTATGACTCAGCTTCGACCCATTTGGTTAAGTAATCGATGGCGACCAGGATGAACTCATGTCCATTTGAAGCCTTTGGTTTTCCTATGATGTCGATACCCCAGATGGGGAACGGCCAGGGAGAGTTCATATTGTATAACTCTTGCGGAGGCAAGTGTTGAAGATTAAAGAATTATTGGCATTTGAGGCATCTCCGGACATAGGCGGTGAAATCCTGGGTCATGGTGGTCCAGTAGTAGCCCTGTCGGATGATCTTTTTAGCGAGCATGTGACCATTCATGTGGGGTCCACACTCCCCGTTGTGGATTTTCTGCATTATTTTCTCAATCTCAGCCCCTGCGATGCAGTGTAGATGAGTTCCATCGAAATTCCTATTGAGTAGTACTTTATGACAGATGATGTACTGGGCGGCTAGCCTTCGGAGGGTTGTTCGGTCCTTCTTGTTGGAACCCTCGGGATACCTACCATGTTTGAGGAGGCACCAGATATCATAGTACCAATAATCGGTTGGTTCGGGATCTTCGGTGGAGATAAGCTCCACATGGCAGCAATGGGTCGGTTTGTCTTGCTTTTGAACTAGGAAGGGGGTCATTGTTATTATCTCGGGCATGTCGACCATGGAGGCCAAAGTGGATAGAGCATCGGCTAGGTTATTCTTTGCTCGGAGTAGGTAATGGAAGGTGATATCTCGGAATTGGGAGGCTAACTCTTCTAATTGGGCATGAAAGGGTTGGAGCTTTTCGTCCTTGACTTTCCACTTTCTGAGCACTTGACCGATGATGAGGGAATAATCCCCTTAGACATCAAGGTATTGAATACCCTTTTCGAGAGAAACTTTGAGGCCCACTGTGCATGCCTCGTATTCCGTCATATTGTTGGTGCAAGGGAAATCCAATTTAATGGCGATGGGAGTGTGGGAGTCATCTGGGGCGACTAGAAGTATCCCAATGCCATATCCCTTTTTGTTGGCCGCGCTATCAAAGAACATTTTCCATCGAAGGCGGTCTTGAGTGGTGCAGAGGATATTTTCATCTGGGAATTCAGAGATCCAAACATTTGTTTCTTTTACAGGGTAGTCAGGGAGGTAGTCAGAGATGGCTCTTCCTTTAACAACTTTCTGTGTGACATACACGATATCGAACTCGATTAGGAGCATCAACCATCGGGCCATTTGGCTGGATAAGGCGGGTTTCTCAAGCAGGTATTTAATGGGATCCATTCGGGATACAAGTTTGATGGGGAAGGCGAGCATGTAGTGTCGTAACTTTTGGGTGACCCAGACAAGTGCGACGCATGCCTTTTCTAAAGCAGTGTAGTTGACCTTATACCTGACCAATTTACGACTGCCATAATAAATGGCTCTTTCTTTACGGGAGTCTTCAAGGTATTGGGCTAGTAAAGCCCCGACTGCAGTGTCGATTATGGTTAGGTATAGGAGTAAAGGGAGACCAGACTGTGGTGGCATGAGTACTGGAGGTTGGGTTAGATATTGTTTGATTCGATCAAAAGCTTCTTGGAAGGCCTCGTTCCAAACCTTGGTTGAATCCTTTCGGAGGAGCTTGAAGATTGGTTCACAGATGGAGGTTATCTGGCTGATGAATATGCTGATGTATTGTAATTTCCCAAGAGAACCTCAGACTTCTTTCTCTGTTCGGGCTGGAGGCATCTCAAGTATGGCCTTCAGCTTCGCAGGATCTGTTTCTATCCCCTTTTCGCTGACCATGAATCCCAAGAGTTTTCCCTTTGTAACGCCGAAGACACACTTCTGTGGATTAAGTCGCATCTGATACTGTCGTAGTCGTTCGAAGAACTTCCAGAGAGCGGGAACATGACCTTCTCTAGTTTTGGTCTTGATTATCATATCATCCACATAAACCTCAACCTCCTTGTGAATCAGATCGTGCAGGATGGTTGTGGAAGACCTTTGGTAGGTAGCCCCATCATTCTTGAGACCGAATGGCATAAGGGTATAGCAAAAGGTTCCCCATGGGGTGATGAATGCGATTTTCTCTTGGTGGTCGGGGTTCATCTTAATTTGGTTGTATCCGGCAAACCCGTCGATGAATGACTTGAGAGCATGACTAGCTGTGTTGTCCATGATCAAGTCGATGTTGGGTAGCGGATAATCATCCTTCGGAGAAGCTTTGTTTAAATCTCAGTAGTCTACACACATTCGAACCTTTCCTCCTGATTTCGGTATAGGTACAATATTGGCTAGCCATGTGGGATATTCGATCACTCGAATGAAACCCACCTTTAACTGTTTGACCACCTCTTCTTTGACCTTGAGCGACCATTCGGTGCATAGTTTTCTCAGTTTTTGTTTAACTGGCTTGTAATCTGGGAGAGTGGGGATCTCGTGCTGTGCTATTTCAGGATCGATGCCGGGCATATCATCATAGGACCATGCGAAAACATCTACGAAATCCTTCAGCAATTCTTCGAGTTGTGCATGCTTATGCTCGTCAAGGATGGCCCCTATCCTAATCTCGCGCAGTTGGCTACTAGAATCGAGATTAATAACGACAGTCTCTTCTTCATTAACTTGAATGTGGTTATGTTGTTTATTATTAACCTTATTTAGATTAGTTAAGAATTGATCATTTGCAAAATCATCATCATCAAAAGTTCAATTGGAATCTAAATAATTAATGTAAGTCACGGCAAGATACTCAAAATCTTTATTTATTTCATTGATAGGAAAAACAACATTGAGAACCTCATCAAAAGAGGTCTCGATTACATTTGAGCAAGGATAGACAATAGAAGAAGAAATATGGTAAACATTGGGGTTAGGTGGGATTTTAAGAGGTAGAACTAGCATAGCATGCCAGTTGAGGAGAGGTGTATCAGCAGCTTTAATCAGACGGGATGGGTCTATTGATGTAGTGCCTGAATGAACCATGCAGAATGCCAGCCCCAGTATCTGTAAGTTGAAGGAATCTTCAGAATCACCTTCCTCAGTCTCTTCGATATCTTTGATGAGCGGTTGTACGCGGTGTGGGAAACTTTCGGCCCATGGGTAGCTATCTTGGAAAAATATCTCCATTCCAGGCTTCATCTTCTTGTTTGTGTGGTCGTACCATGGTTCTAGAAAATCGCAAAAGGAGAAATCCTCACCTTCTTTGATGAATCGTCCATTTAAGGAGTCTCCTTAGATAGTTCGGATACAGTTTAATCCTCTCTTTGGTCGAGACTGGCGGATCATTCTGAGCTCTTGTTCTGATGGTTGATACCCCAAGCCGTAAGGAGGGAAAGCTTTCTTCAATTCGATGGGCTCAAGTATCCCTTACTGCCTTTGCCCTAGCCCTAGTCTGGGCATGAAGTGCATGCTTCTAAACATCTGAATCACATTGACATTGCCGAGGGTCATATTCTAGACAAACCCTTTCTTTGAAACCACCCCCTACCGGGAGTAGGAATGGCTCGACTCGGAATCCTGATAGGATCATATCATTTGACCCGTGTTGTATCTCGAAAATTGGACTGCTGGTGCTTGCATCCTCGACATTTTCGTCGTCGCCCAAAATGGTGATGACTCGCCCGTCGGCGAAGAACTTCAATTTCTGATGGAGTGAGGAAGACACACCCTTGATATTGTGGAGCCAGGGGAGTCCGAGCAACAAGTTGAAATAAGCTGGGATGTCTATCACTTAGAATTCAACGTCAGGGTTTATAGGGCCAATCCCTATTGCAAGTTTTATGGATCCCATCACCTCACGATGGGTATTATCGTAGGCACGCACAACGACGGAGGTTGGAGCGAGGTCACTTTCTTTCAGGCTTAAAAATTTGAAGGTTCTCAATGGGCAAACATTCAAGGTGGATCCGTTATCAATGAGAGAGAGCGGTACAACCTTCACCATAACTTCGACGGAGTTGTTGAGTGCATGATTGTGATTCAACCCAATTCTGGGGATTTCTTCTTCAGAGAATGATAGCATTCGGGTAGAGGTCAAGGATCCGACCAGATTAACCGCCTCTTCTAGTGTGGTAGAGGGAGGAACTATAGGTCCCGTGAGTAATTTGATTAAAGCATTTTTGTGTAGCTGGGAAGACATGAAAATCCCCTATAGAGTGATGTTAGCTTGAGTTTTCTTCAGTTGATCGAGGATCTTACTCTCCTCGATGGTAATCTTTGGCATGGGAAGGTTTTCAACGCCCTTCCCCTTGTCATTTGCTGGAAGTGAGCTTGGAACTTGGTAATGTCTCCCTGATCTGGTCATGTGATTTACTGAAGAAGGAAAAAACATAAATCCCATTTCCTCGTTAATCTCAGGTTGCTCTGCCACCCTGTCTATTTCTCCGAGGAGTTCTTCAAATGAAATCATCCCACATATGTTGACTACTGGGCCAGCTCTTCCTTAAGCTTGTTCTTCGCTCGAATCTTCGAATCCTTCCCCCCATCCGGTGGCAATAATTTTATCTTTCCCTGTAAAGTCGATGCATTTCACAACTTCAACGGCTTCTTCATACAAGTTCTCCCATTCTGTGGGGATATGTGTGATTGAAGGGACCAAGCGCCCTTGTAGCTTCAAAGTGTCAAGTAACCCGGTGATACTACAAATGCTATTAGTTTGCCTGAATAATTCTGTCATAGTCTGAACAACATCATCTAAGCTGACTTCGTCGGTTGGTACCACCCATCTGTTTGAATCTCAGGCCCATTTTTGTGCTTCCAAAAATAGTGTACTGAATCTCTGGTAATCGATGACCATCTGTGAGGGCAATTTCAGCCCAAATTCTAGGAGTTGGTTTAACACCTCTGAAAATTCCATACCTCCATTTTCAGAACGGGTACGGACAACGATGCATGCTCTGGTAAGGAGTGACAGTGCCTGATCAACGGAGCTAGTAGGGTGTAGGAGGAAATATGGGCAAATTTGAAGAGTTTTAGGAGGGTATAGGGGTGTGATTTGGGTTGATGGATCGAAATTCGGGTTTTCTTCCAAGAAGATGGCATTGGTGTGATTTTGGAGTGGGTTGTGAGTAGGGTTTGGCTGGTGGGGCGATGGTACCCCGGTCAATGAGATCTTAGATTACGTTTCGGAGGTGAAAGCACTGGTCGGTGGTATGGCCAGCAGTTTGGTGGAAGGCGCAATGAGCGTCGGTCTTGAAGTTTCTTGGGAGTGGATTTGGCAATGGACGTGGATCCAAGGGTTTGATGAGGTTTCGGCTTAACAGGGCTTGGTAAACTTTGAAGAGGGGAGGATGAAGCTCAGTGTATTCCCTTCGAATGGGAGGAGGGCGGATTTCTCGTGCTCATGATGTGGTTGGTTGAGAGATGTTGTTGATGGTTGAGACTGCGGCACTGACAGGCTTATCATACTTTCTAGGGGTGAACTGTCCGGACACCTTCTTCGGTTCAACTTCTATTTTAACGAGGCTTTCCTTAATTTCCACTCCAGCCTCTCTGAGAGATCTGAAGTGGGGATAGTATTGTCCTCCCATCGTCGCTCGGATATGGGTCAAGAAGTTCTTCTTCACTATGTTGACTTGTTCTTCCTCAGATGGCCGATTCGTCATGGTAGCTGCTTTTTCCCTCCATCGGGCTATGAAGTTACTGACTGATTCTCCAGAGTTTTGTTTGAGCAGTTCTAAATCACGGCGGGTGACCTCAAGCTCTTTGTTATATTTAACTGCGACATAAATTTTTGGGCTACATCCTCCCAGCTACGGATTCTTGACTCTTCGAGAGATAAAAAACATCGAAGAGCGCTATCCTTCAAAGTTTGTTGAAACAGTTGGGCCATTACCTCTTCGAAAGCCCCTTAGAGAGTTATGGAATGGTGATAACTGCGAAGATGGATAATCGGGGGTTCACTCCCTCCGAATTTCTCGATGTTTGGCATTTTGAACTTCTCCGGTAACCTCGCTTTAGGATAAGGAGACATGTGGGTGTAGTCCATGTAATTCCCAGAGATACTAACTTGGTCAAACTTCTTGGTGAGCATCTTGAGATCCTCTTTGACTTTATTCAACTCCTCCTCCTTTGGATCAGCGACCATAGGCAGGTTTGCCATAGGCTGGGCAATGTTTGGCATTGGAAGCTGGGCAGGCAGCGGCCCATTGGCAGGAGGGGCACGTGGAGCGTTCTGATATTCCTCCGAGACCCAGATAGGCTCGGGTGGACCCATAACACGAGGGAACAGGGCCTCGAGCTCTTGAGGAATAGGAACTTGGTTTCGTTGCATTTCTCGGATCTCAGCTTGGAGGTTGTCAATCTTGGCCACGAGTTGAGCTAGGACTGTCGGCAGATTCGGCTGTATGACTGGTGCTCAATCTGCATTCTCCATGGCAGATGGATGGATTTCGAACTCGAAAGAAGTAGTAGAGGAGCAGATGAAACTCCGAGGTGATTTGACTGAAGACCGAAGCCAATAGGGAGGCAGGCCAATGGCTTGCAATCGACCTGAGAAGGCTTAGGATAAGATTTATTTTTGAGAAAAAGGGAAGAAACTATTTTTGGATTTTTGATAAAGAAGGGAGAAATGTTTTTGTATTTTTAATAAAGAAGGGAGAAATGTTTTTGTATTTTTAATAAAGAAGGGATAAATGTTTTTGGAGACGAAACTCAGCGTGATTATTATGATTATTATGTTCTCACTTGTATTTAATTCTCCTAAATGCAATGCCCGACGGGACCCGAGCCTGGAAAAGTGGGGTTTTTAATATATGCAAAGCTACGGTTTGGACTTGTAACCAGGCTCGCGGATAGGGTCCCGTTTTAAAAAATGCACAAAAATTGAGTGGCAGATCGACCCGGAATTTCGGCAGAGTTTCGGGTTGAAACCAGTAATCTAAAGTGCATGTCCTAAGCCTGACACCTATATGCGGGTATGCAGTTGGTTGGGTGAATCGGCATGGGTTCCCCCCTTTGGCGAGACTTCCACGATATACGTTTTGCTCTTGCGGGCAATCGGTATGTGTGGACAAGCCATTTGATATACCTGAGTGTACGTGAATTGCCTCACCATATACCTCGTGGGGACGGTACGTGTGAGAGCGAATTCGATATACTCGTCGTACATGAACAATTCCCTACGATATACCTCCCGTCATGACTTCGGTCAAGCGGTACGATGCAGGGGAACTGTTCGATATACGTCGAAGGTACTTGGCTAATGGAAGGTGAGAGTCATATCGCTTAGGCTAACTGCGACCTGTCGGACCAGCACCTATCACGAAGTGACCTTCCAGTTACTGGGTAAAATTTGGTCAATAGCAATGCTCTTTGGTGATATCGTGTGAATCATGCATGATTCTCTTATTAGTATATTATGATGAGAATGTCTTTCTTGATTAAGACAAACAGGGAACAAAGTACAAGTACCCCAAAAGGTACGCCATGTATGGATGGGTGATGCGTGCAACATGGGGATATACATGTGATCCTAGGTGCACGTGGTGCGAAGTGTACATGGAGAATTTTCTACAAGTGTGTGAACATAAGCATAAGCATGGGATACATGTGAGAAAGGGGAATAGGCAGATATGGGGGGAAACATAAACAAATATAGCATCCATGTAAATAGAGTCAAGCCCACAAGAAAAAACACAAGTCCCCAGCAGAGTCGCCACTGCGGCCATCCCCGATCCTGATCCCCGCGAGCGGGCACGTGGAGGAAAGGATCCTTCGGGTCCCACGCATCCCTCTCGGGAGCGCTTCGGCCGGCGTCGTTTATGGTGTCAAAATTGTAGAGAGATTCAGAGTCGCCAGTCTATTTTACTCAAAACAGACAAAAGAAAAATGGGAAGCCACCTCGAAGAATGGCATCCAAAGACATACTGGTGCGTGCGAAACCAAGATGATTCGAGAAGGGTTCGGAGGCTTAGTTATGAAATGGGAAGGTGTTAGGCACCCATTCCGCCCTTTCGGTCTCTCATGAATATTTGCTATTTTCCTTTATGTTTTCCCCCGTGATATATGTGCATGTGTATATATATAGAATGGAGGTAGGAATCCTCGACTTGTATCATGGAAAAGATAAAGCGAGTCATCCGTAGGAAGATATAAGAGTAATATTAGAAAAATGAGATTTACGCGATTACCCCTACGTTGATCGTTATAATGGAACGATAACGCATATGGGGTAATGCGTCAGTAAGAACAAGTATATGTATAATATAAGAAAATTGGATTTAGAGAAGATAGAAAATGAGAGAACAAGTGAGAAAAAGGACTCGAGTCTCGAGTTTTACCCCGAGACACCTACGTAGCCTATAAAGGCATCAAAGTTCACATAGTTCTCATGTAAAACGAGGGGTGGGGTTTATCCCATAAATCCAAAATGGGGAATCTCTTATTTGTGAGTGTGTGTATATGTGTGTAGAAAAAAGTGTTTTAGTTGTGAGAAAAGTGTGAGGAAAATATGAGAATCCCTTATTTGAATTTATGAGCAAAACCCTCTTTTTCTTGTTTTTTGGGTTTTATGAAAATAAAAAATGTGCAATAATACTAAGTAAAAAATATATTAGGATGTGTGAAATGAGATAATAAAAGTGCTAAGTAAGAAAACAAGTTATTGAGAACTCAAGAGAATTTGAAGAGAAAGGTGAGAAAGTTGGACCTTCTTGAAGATCTTGAGCTCGATCTTGAATGTTGGAGAGCAGCCCTTGCACTTGGATGATGATGGAGAGTGGCTAATTCACCAAGTTTGATGAAAGGGATGATGAAAAGTGGAAGTAAAAAAGGGGATTTGGAAGTTGAAATCACGTTGCCTTCGAGAGAGGTTTCTGGGATTCGTTGAGAGGGATTTTTATCAGATCCGGGCTCCTCTTGAAAATGAGGTGAAGACCTCCTTTTATAGCCCCAGGGGACTGCCGATCAACCTAGAGCCCTTTCCTGCCTATCGGCAGGCAGGTCATGGAACTTGCCGTTTGGTAGTGTGTTTCAGGCTTTTTCGGAAAATCGGCCGCCGAGGGCAAACCGTTGGTCAGAATCATGTACGGGACATACCGTTGGAAAGGTAATTCATAGACCTTCAAAAGTCCTTGGGACCTCTCCCGGATTCGGGAGTTGACATTGGGTCAAATATGGCTCGGAAGCGTTTATCGGTCCATTGGACGAGGAATCATTCGGACGCAAACGGATCGTTCGTTCGCATGGTAAATCCGAATCATGCACGGGGCATACTGTTGGAAAGGTTAGGAGATGTAATTTGAATTCGTAAGAGTTTGACCCGGTTTGGAGAGTTGACTTTGGTCAACCGGGCTCGGGAAGCGCTCGATGGCCTCCCGGAGTAAAACGGACCGTTCGTCCACATGGAAAGTCGGAATCGCTCACGGGGTGGACCGTTGGAAAGGGTATTCAGGGACCTTTGAAGATTCATTCAGCCTCAGTTAAGCTGAAGAGTTGACTTAGGTCAAACAGAGCCCGGGAGCGCCTGGTGGCCTCTAGGTTAGGTTTCAGATGCAAATGGACCGTTTATTCGCATGGTAAGTCAGAATCGCGCACGGGATGGACCGTTGGAAAGGGTATTCAGTGACCTTCGAAGATTCATTCAGCCTCGATCAAGCTGAAGAGTTGACATAGGTCAAACAGAGCTGGGGAGCGCCCGGTGGCCTTCAAGTCAGTACTCGGGACATGACCTGGGTTTGCGGTGATGAGTGGAGGTACTAGGGACCTAAGGTGAGTTAGGGGGTAACAGAATGAGGTGTCTACACCATGCGTAGAATATCCAACTCATTATGGGAATCAAATGCGTCCCAAATCATGTCGTCCTACCCTGTAAGGACAAATTTCCACATTGAGTCAATTTGTAGTATTGGCTATTTCCGTTTGACAAAACATTTAAATTGTTTTAGTGTCCTATCATAATTCGTATTAAAGTTAATGAGCTACCATGATTTCATGCCGCGTTGAAGATTTCATATCACAATCCGATTACTCATATTTCCCAAAGGTATATGACCCGCTTTTAAAGTTTGTTGGAGAATTATTTTTATAGGTTTCCTATTTTTATAAAACATTTTTAAACCTTAATTTATTTTTCATAAAATTGTTAAGGTTGTTCTAATGAAACTGCTATCTCGTTCGAACGAGGATGTCCAAATGATTTCCAACGAGACCACTTGTGGGTCTTTGCTGAGGTCTCATTTGAAAGCTCGTTCTTATCTGGTTCAAACGATATTTAGTCATGTTATTCGAACGATCGGAGCAGTTATTTCAGCAGTTTTTCTTTGATAGCTTCTTCTCCCCACTACTTCCATTTTATATATAATTGGGAAGGTCGTGAAAAACTACAGAGATCACCACTTTTTCTTTAAGGAAGGCCTTAAACGTTTTAGCAAAATCTCTCCAACATTTTTTATAATCACTTCGGATCATTTTTCAAGAGCTTAAACCTATAAACACTTGTTCCATATTATCATCACCATTGTGTGCTGTGGACCTCCGCACGGGTTGGAGACGGCGTTTGGCTTTTGGTGGATATTGAGACACGGAAGGTATCGTGCAATGTGTTAGAGCGACATGTACTACGGATGGAGGTGTTGAAGACAACATTAGCAACACTTGCTTGGGTCAAGTCTGTAAGTCTTTGGAGTATTATTGAAAAACTGTATTCATAGTGAATTTTGTTTAGACCGTGCGATTTGAGGTTTTTTCCATTTGGGTTTTCCTCATACATCTTGGCGTCGTGGTTAGGTATTTTATCTTATTTTTCACACCTAGATGGATGATTAGGTTAAGAAGATAAAATTGATTTAACCACAAATTTGCTTTATTCGGTGCTAAATTAATGTGTGTAGTTTGCTTATCAAATCCTGCATGTCCACTTAAGATTTAGTACTCAAGACTAAAATTGGAAAGCACTAATTTGTTGGCCTAGTTATAGTCAGGACCCTTGTTGTGTGTGTGTCTCCTGGAGTGTGTTTCACGGATCACCTAACCCATATAACCATGATGGAAAATTTACATTTTTAGATTGGTATCAGAGCTTGTTTCCATAAGTTATTCAGATGAATCTTGGAGGTTATATGGAAGGTTATTCATCAAATAGACCCCTTTGTTTGATGGAACAAATTATGTTTATTGGTGTAGGGGGAGCCCCCACCAAAGAATGATTAACTTAGTTAATCCGTTAATTGACAAACGAAGAAGGAGGATGAAGGTCACACGAGCAAGTTACCTTAAAGACGCTCCAAAGATGTGGATCGAAGGACCCACCTTGAAGATTCTCCACAGATGTGGCCCTAAGGACCTACCTCGAAGATTCTCCATGGACATGGTTCGAAGGATCCAACTCGTAGATCAAAGTCTCTTGAATAACGATAGTTTGTAATATGAAACAGAATGAATCGTATCATGTACGTTATCTTATGTTATATGTTGAGTGATGTTATTCGGTATCCACGAGGGACCATGCTTGATAGGGCATGGGAGAGCTAACATGCTCTATAGAACAACCACCTCTTGGGAACCTCGTAAGGACATGGTTTGGAGGATTGGGAGCAAGGCAACGTTGGGAATGCAATTACCAACCCTCTTCGCACACTTGGGCAAAACTTCACTTAATACACATGGTTGCTCGAGCCACCTACAACCGAGCTACCTTAACTCCTACTCATTCGAGGGAACCTCGTCGAGGTACCTAAATCTTACAGCCTTGGTCTTAAGATAGTTCTTAACCAATAAACAAAAGATTAAACACTCGAGATACCTAGCAACCGAGCAACCTTAAATCAACCACCATCTCACCTGACTGATGTGATCATACACTTAATGGGGTCACTGTTTACCCACTTTTTGATGTCATAACGTCTGACATTTAAGGGCTCGAAATCACATCACTCAAGTGGGTTTATCCTTAGGACGACAGTTCTAGTTCACCAAACCTGACCCTTTAACCGTTCTAAGATAAGCCCTAAACTGCTACGTCACGTCCATCATTAATGCCTACCATACCTTCAGCCAATAAAATAGTTTACTGTCAAATTATGAAATCCCATGCATTTAAAGCAATATATTCTACATTAATGGTTGGTACTTGTGCATTTGATGTGATAAATCATATTAAACACGGGCAAGATTACTTGAGTAGCCTGCCCTTTATATAAATAGATCAGTCAAACAGTTTAGCAGGCAGAGCATTCTGAGCCTAGAATTGCTGCCAAAATCCCTCCATACATGAGAGCTCTTGCGAGAACATTATTTCCCACATCCATTTAATACCCATATAATGAGCATTATCCGAGCTCGAAGTTCCTCCCTTGCCTTTATTGTGTCTATGAGTGCTTGATCTTTCTCCCTCCGACCAAGCTACCAGTTGGCCCCATCTATTTATTATAATGTTGTGTATTTATTGTGCCAACATATGATTTAATACAAGTTTGAATATTGAATCCCTTTGCCTATTTTTCACCTGTACTCACTGTCACCATTTAATACTGCACGGTGTTAATCCCGATCTTGATAATAGGTTATGCCTCACTTGATACTAACTGTATACCAAGAACCCACATCTTACATTTGGCAACTCCGCTGGGGAGGTATTCTCTTTTGAAAAGATGCCAGAGGATGACACCGCCAGGATCATTGACTTTGATTCCATACAGCGTGAGGAGGAGGCAGATATTTCCATGTTACCTGAGGGAGTGAGAGTAGCACGAACAGAGCCTAGTGCGTCCGCTACCGGTGTGACAAAAATGATGGGTGTACAGACATGAATAGGCCCGACACAAATGAATGGACTCATGGGTTTGTTTGTAGAGTTCATCAAGACTCTAGCGGCCCAGGCGATATTGGGGATCCCTATGGGAGGGAACTCTTTCACCACACCACTAGTGGCAATACCCGTTACTACAGTTACGGGGGGTGTTACTACATCCAGTTTTAACGATGCTCTCTCTATCGCTGCGCTAACCTTTGGCAGTGTGCCTCCCACCATGGTCCCACCCATGACAACTGGGCCAGTTTTGCAAGATGGGGGAACGACTTCGACGACTCAGGCTACGAGGGGCGGCACGGGAAAAAGTGCACCACCCGCTCCTGCGATTTCGATAGTAGTAACAGTGCAGTCAACTAGGTCTTCACCGACTAGCTTGGTGGAAATAAATAAGGAGTTGTTGAAGTTCATAGAAGTGTCCAAAGGGGAATATAGTTCTTCGGTGTATGATGACTTCTGTACTCCATACCCAGAGGCATACAATAGTGAACCATACCCAGTAGGCTATATTCCACCAATCTTCGAGGTGGGTCCTTCGGGCCACATCTGTGGAGAATCTTCGAGGTGGGTCCTTCGAGCCACATCTGTGGAGCGTCTTCGAGGTAACTTGCTCGGGTGACCTTCATCTTCCTTCTTCGTCTGCCAATCAATGGATTAACTAAGTTAATCACTCATATGAGTCATATCATAATCCTCATTGACGGCCTGACTTAGTAATTTTTGAGTATTTTTATTTTTTATGTTTTGTCCCGGAATAGTCAAAGGGAGAGATTTGTAAAGGCAAATTTCCACATTGAGTCAATTTGTAGTACTGGCTATTTTCGTTGGACAAAATATTTAGATTGTTTAGGTGTCATATCATAATCCTCATTGAATATATTGAGCTTTCGGGATTTAATGACGCATTGAAGATTTCATATCATAATCCGATCACTCATATTTCCCAAAGGTATATGACCCGCTTTTAAAATTTGTTGAAGAATCATTTTTATAGGTTTCTTGTTTTTACAAAACATTTTTAAACCTTAATTTGTTCTTCATAAAATTGTTAAGGTCATTCTAACGAGACTGCTATCTCATTCGAACGAGGATGTTCAAACGACTTTCAACGAGATCATTTATGGGTTTGTGCTAAGATCTAGTTGGAAACCTTGTTCGTATCTTGTTCAAACGATATTCAGTCATGTCGTTCAAATAAGACTACATGCCGTTTGAACGACCAGAGCAGTTATGGAAAATAACAGTTATTTAAGTAGTTTTTCTTTGATAACTTCCTCTCCCCACTACTTCCACTTTATATTTAACTTGAGAGGTCGTGAAAAACTGAAGAGATCACCACTTTTGCTTTAAGGAAAGCCTTAAACCTTTTAGTAAAATCTCTCAATTTTTAAGATCACTTTGGATCATTTTTTAAGAGGTTAAACCTAGAAACACTTGTTCCATATTATCATCACCATTATGTGCGGTGGACCTCCGCACGGGTTGGAGATGTCGTTTGGCTTTCGGTGGATACCGAGACACAGGAGGTGTCGTGTAACGTGTTGGAGCTACACGTACTCCGGACGAAGGTGTTGAAGACGGCATCAACGACGCTTGTTTGGGTCAAGTCTGTAACTCTTTTGAGCCTTCTTGTTAAACCATATTCGTAATGGACTTTGTCTAGGCCTGACCATCCAAGGTTTTTCCTATTTGCGTTTTCCTCGTATATCGCGGCGTTGTGGTTGTGTATTTTATCTTGTTTTTCACACCTAGATGCATACATAGGTTAAGAAGATCAAATTGGTTTAACAAAAAAATTTCTTTATTCGGTGCTAAATTAATGTATGTAATTTAGTTATGAAATCCTGCATGTCCACTTAGAATTTTGTAATCAAGACTAAAATTCGAAAGCACTAATTTATTGGCCTAGTTATAGTCAGAACCATTAATGTGCATGTCACATGGAGTTTGTTTCACGGATCACCTAACCCATATAACTGGGATGGAAATTTTGGATTTTCCATTACCAGACATGTCCACGCAATCAAATCTGCTCCTCAGACTAATTCACGATAAAAATATCGTAGAAATTCGCGATAAGGTAATCAGTAAAATCCTTAGCAACTGGTAATATAGATAGAGCACTAGTCGAAGAAATGGCAACTCATTGCCCCATCGTGACAGAATGAGGGATCTATTTCCTATTGTTCAACCTTTCCCTCAATTTCATAGAAAGAATTCCTACAGTTTTCCTCAAACTCTCGATACAGATGGATGGGAGTCGATGGGCTATGTGAAAGAGGTGTGGGAAGGGAAAGGTTATTTCGGGGAATTTTAGAAAATTAGAGGCCTGAAACGTAATTATAAAACTTTAAAGGGAGGGTTTCCCCTGACAGTTCTGAAGCATCAACATGTGATCACGGTCTTCATCCACATTGCAACCACTTTTCACACAAAAATTGATACTTGACTTGATTTGACCTGGATGAGCATCAAATGGGAAATATGATAAGATAACCCTTGTCTCAACTCTCTCTCTTTAGAATCTCAAATGATAGAATACCTCAAATGAGGCTATAATATGAGTATTTATAGGGGAAGATAGGTTAGGCTCCAAGCGATGATCTAATTATAAATATTCCCCTATAAGCCTTTACTACTTCCTCCTCTACTACTAAGCGAACAAGTACTAAAAAGGAAATACAACCAAATAAAGAAAATAACAAAAATGCTATAAAATCTAAAATGATGAAAATGTCCTTAAGCCACATCATTCTCCCCCTAAAAAGATTCGTCCACAAACTCAGAAAGGAAGACCCTCGGTGTCACCCTCCAAAATAGTGATAAAATCATGTTGGGGTGAAGCCTCATCTGTCTCGTTCAAGTACTCATATCCTCAAGAGGAAATACATCACGACAACGTGGCAATGAACACTCTGAAGTCCTGTGTCTAACTACCCCATAATTGTAGCACTTGAAGGTCATCGGGTGGAAAGATGATGGATGAGGGATAGTAGTTGTTGGCGTCGTTGGCGTAGTAGCAGGAGTAGGAGTACTAGAGGGAGCTAGTCGAGCATAAGTAGTAGTGGAGTGCGCACAAAGAGGGGGAGCTGTCTGATGAAAGGCCTCCACCTTCGTGGCATACTCTACTGCCTTTGTAAATGTGGTAATGTCATGCAAAGAAAGGTCCCTCCGAATGTACCCCTGGAAGTCATGGATGTAGATGCTAATCCTCTGCTCCTCTATCTCTCCAAGTCAAGCACGAGTGCATAAAATCTAGATACGCTCTATATAGTCCAAAATAAATGAGTCCCGTTTGAAAGCCTGGACACGGAGAAAGAGGTATCGCTCGTAGGTGGTAGGACCAAAAGTAGCCATCATCTCTGCACGCAAGTCTTCCCATGACTTAATGGATGGAAGTCCCTCAATGGTCCGACGTTGCTATAAATCGTGCCACCACACTCGAATAAGCCTGAAATTTGGTCGCCATCAGAAGGACACAACGTCGATCGCTCACCCGCTTATACTCAAAGATTCTCTTCATAGTAGCGAGCCAGTAAATCATCGCATACGACTGAAGATGACCATCAAACATCGACACATCCACGTGGATATCTCCTTGCATGCTCATAGAAAGCCTCTGTAAGCCCATGCGGGCAATGGGGTCACCACCGTGAAAATATATATCATCTGCATCAACCTCATCATCGCCTAGCGAAGAATCCTCAATCGGGGCTTTACGGTGCTTTCTTCGAGCCGGTGGATGAATATGAACTAGAACAGGAGGTGGGGTCTCAATCGGAGATGGAGGTGGGATATATGGTGGGATCTCTGTCATGGAAGGGGCAGGAGCTGGTGCTGAAATCACGGGTTATCTCGGGGGGAATTGATTCATCTGATGTCCTCTCTGATAGCATAAGAAACAGTATTGCTCAGAAATATGAGTTCAAAGGAGACATATTCGTACGCCAGTCCGTTGGGGAGGAAGCTCAAAATTCGGGGTCAAGGAAAAAGGGGCCCATCATGCTGGGGTACCCTAGACAATCCCGCACTTGCTCAAATGTATCAATAGGGAGTGGAGTGTGCAAAACGGGCATCCTAAACTGTATGAGGGTGAGAGACATGGCCCCCGGTGTCGAGGAGGAGGTAGGGATGTATGAAGTTGGGGGTGGGAAACCGTAGTGAAAGAAGTATGGGGGTGGGGGTTAACATATGTGGGTAGGGCTGGTGGAATTATTGGAAAATAATGGGGGTGGTAGGGTTCATGATATCAATGGGGGTGGTGGCGAGGATATGTAGAGACACGAAAAAGTTATTGGTCGTAGTGGGAGGTAATAGGGGTGGTATTTAGGGTTTGTGGAAGAAAAATTAGTGGGGAGGAGGACTCGGGGTGGTGGTAGGTGAGAAGATGGTGGTTGATGCCCACTTAAATTTAGGTCGAGTGGTGGAGGAGGTGTTTTGTATGGTTAGAGGCTAAGGCTTGCCAATTGGAGGTTGGATTGAAAATTGGGATGAGAAACCTTAGAAGTGGGTCGTCTTGGGTCTTGGATGGAGGGTTTGTGGAATGGGTTAGAGTTTTGGGGGATATTAGGGTTCAAGGTTTGGGTGGGTATGTTTGTGGAAGGGGAAAATGATCCGTGCATCTCGGAAGGGGGAATGGATTGCCGCGACCTATAATAAGCATTAGAAAGGTTGGCAGACCCTGGTCGGCGGCCTTTGTGGGATTTCCGATGGATCCTTGCTACTGCCAGTGGGGATGAACTGACTCTAGGGGATGGCCGATCAGTATTTGTTGACTTTGGAAAAAACCAGGAACAAATGGGGGGTTATCAGTAGCTCTAGGGAGATTTTGGGAATTTTTGACCACGAGTGAGTAATGGGGAATACAGTTGGTCCACCTGACTCCGGGTTGGATCCAAAATCCTTGGAATGATTCCGGCCGCCAAGCGGGTTTTGTCGAGTGGTCCAACAAATTTCCCGCAAGTGGCCACTAATATTTTCTCCTCCGGCCACCACTGGATCAGTGGATGTAAGGTTAGGGTTTGTTGGAGCAACTTTTTTTTTTATGGTTGAGGGGTGGAATGAGTAGAGGTGTAAACATGGGGAATAGGGTTTTGGGCCGAAGTGGGAGCGGTGTGAGGGCGGCTCGTGGTGGAGTCCGGTGGTGGAAGACAGGTGTCAAGAGCATCCATACGGTCCATGATGTGGTTCAAGACTTCCTCAACTCGATCGGTACAAGTTTCGACGGGGGCATATCTTCTCTTAGAACCCATTTGTTGTCGTCTGCAATTTTTGTGTTTTTTTACAACAATAGTGGTGGAGCCAACGAGGCTCTGATATCAATTGACGCGGATGAGCATCAAATGGGAAATAAAATGAAGATAACTCTCGTCTCAACTCTTTCTTTAAAATCTCAAATGAAAGAATACCTCAAATGAGGCTACAATATGAGTATTTATAGGGGGAGATAGCTTAGGCTTCAAGCAATGATATAATTACAAATATACCCCTATGAGCCTTTACTACTTCCTCCTCTTAATACTAAGTAAACAAGTACTAAAAGCACAATACAACCAAATAAAGAAAATAACAAAAATGCTATAAAATCCTAAAATGACAAAAATGTCCTCAAGCCACATCACGATTACTTATCCTTCGTTGTTAATTTCTTAATCATATCAAGGAGGGTGGGATCTTGTTCTTTTGTTGGGAGTAGATCCACTAACATCAAAAGAGTTGACATATTAGGGGAAAACCCCTTCCAACCATGTTCTCTAGAAGCTGTATTGCCTCGTAACACCGCCTTTTATTCAGGAATCCTTATACAATAACATTATAGGTAACTGCATCAAACAAGCAGTCATTGTCTTCCATTCTTGAGAGCAACTTTGTCGCAACCTCTAACAACCCTTCTCGACAAAGTCCATTTATCATTACATTATGTGTAAACACCATACTGCAACCCTTTGGAAAAAAATTCATTGAAAAGTTCCTTGGAAGTTTCAAGTTGCCCATTCTTACTAGCACCATCAATGAGAATATTGCGACAATAAATATCAATATATGTTTAACTATTTTTCTTTTCATGGAAGAATGACTATGCCTCCTCAAGCTTATGATTTTTGCACAAGCCATCGAGCAATATTCGGTACGTGCATATGTCTGAACTGTGATCCCCAACAACCATCTTATTGAAGAGTTGTTGTGCAGCAGCACAGTTGCCGTTTTGAAATGGTGTTGTAAGTAACGATCGTGGGAGTCAAGCCCTTTTGAGGTATCTCCCTAAAGAGACACATGACCTTGTCAATTTTTCATCCTTTTATAATATTCATTGATTAAAGTACTATAACTAAAAATGTCAGGGTGAAGTCCCTTATTCACCATGAAATCAAAGACCTTTCTTCCTTCCTGTATTTGATTTTGAAAAAATATCCATCCATCAGTGCATTATAGGTTACTATAGTAGATACTTGATCTCTTTGAATCATACTGTCAAGCACATCCTCAACTTCTCTAATCATCCCTTCTTTGTGAAGTGCATCCACCAATATATTGAAGGTTTGTACATCCGGAGAAATATTTTGATTGACCATTTGATTCAACAATTTAGTAGCTAGTTTCCATAGACCAAATTGCAGAGGCCGTGAATCAAAGAGTTGTAAGTGACAACATCAGGACAAATGCCTTTCTCATTCATTTTAGCGGGATAGTTTATAACATTAATTACCATTTTGTCCTTACAAAGACAATATATGATCATGTTATAAGCCATTGTGTCAGCCTTGACATTATGATTCTCCATAATTCTGAGTAAAGCAGTAGGAGAGATAGTGTTCCTTGCTTTGTACAACCCATTTATCACCGTTCAGTAAGTGACCAAATCAGGATGTATTTGTTTCTCTCACCAACTTATTGAATTAATCCACAGCTATAGGAAATTTATGTTCCGAGAATAGCCTCTTTATGAGAGAATTGAAGGTAACTATTGGAAATTATGTAGCAAATACAGAAATTGAACTCTTTATATATCACAGTAATGTCAACTTCAATACAACAATGTAACTTCTGAATATAATAGAAAACTTCAAGGCGTGATGTCACTTTCCTAAATACAGTATTTGCCCCACACGAACAACTTCGGTATACAAACGGGAAACAGCAAATCCGTACTCAAGATACAATAAAGTAATTGCACTATATGCAAATTGTATGTTTGAAGACAACCCTTAGATGCAGCAGCGAAGAACAGTCAATCAAGTTCTTATTCTGTTTCTGTGCACAAAACAGAATAAGAGAATTTGTATCTCCTGAAAATTGTAAGAGAGTAATATCAGGGTTTGGAAATCTGAAAATGGGTTTTTTATTATTATCCAATTTCATTTTAGGCAGTCTTTATTTATAGATAATGAAAGGCTTTATGTTCAAGAGTCATAAATGTTGAATTAACAGTCTTAATCAATTCCGAAATGGTATGACTGTTAATTACCAACAGTCTTAACTCATTTCCAAACAAGTATAATAATACCGAATCGGTTTTGCACAGGTTAACCAAAAGTGACCGCGTCCGAGCTACCGTGATCCGACACGGATGAATCTCGGAAACCCGCTACCACTGCGAACACGCGGCGTGCGAAGTGCAAAGTGCGCCACTAGCGCCTCTACAACCCACTGCCCCGCACCCGCACGCGCGCGTGCGTGTGCGTGTGCGTGTGCGTGTGCGTGTGCGTGTGCGTGTGCGTACGGTGCTTCGCACCGTATTGAGGTCTCTTGAATAGCCTCTTAAATGCTAGATGAATTAACTCTTCATCTTTCATTTGTACTTATTAAGTGCACAAATTTTTAATACTGTTCCAATGTGGGACTCAAAGGTTGCCCACTCCTTTTATAGCTTACTGGTGACACTTAGCTTTGTATATTTTCCAATGTGGGACACTATCCCCTTTTATATTTGGGTTAGCTTCCCACCTCTTCCACACACTTCCAATGTGGGATAAGCTCTTTAAGCTTTTACACCCAAAAACTCTTACTCACTTATTTTAAAAATCACCAACATTCCTCCACCATTTTCAAAAGAAGTTTTCTAAATCTTTGATTGTCGGTAAGACCGTGTATAAGCATTGGTGTCTCACGACTTGAACCAATACCCTGTGAAGGTTCGTTAAGGTTAACCATGAAAGTATAGTAGACTTGTCTTTGAACAATCAATCTATATTGATTAGCCGGATTTGTCTTCACACACAAATCTTTTAGTCACTGATTATCCATATAAGCCGACATATGTATTAGGCCTTGTGTCTGTACCTTGATTTCATGAGTTCTTTAGAGTCAAGCCCAGTTCTCATAGGAAGCGGCACCACTTCCACACTCATATAGGTAGATTATCATAGGTGTCCATGTAACTTAAAACACCATAAATCTATAAAGGGTAAACTCATCCTCTTTCATTATTCATTACTTGTTCTAAGCACTTATCCTTGGGATGTTAAATTTTATAGTGCTTACAATCACGCCGTATGATGTACTTTAATCATTGAACTTGAGACTTGAATATATCAATTTTCAAGTTGAGTTTCCATCAAGAGTGATTATTATTAATGGGCTTTAATCCCATCCCTATTGATGTCTTAGACACCAGTCCTCTTGCAAGACCTTTTGTAAAAGGATCAGCTAAATTTTGACTTGATTTTACATAATCCACTGTAATTACACTATCTGTAATCATTTGTCTGACATAACTATGTCTCAGGCCAATATGTCTAGATTTTCCATTGTACACTTTTCTATAAGCTCAGGAAAGTGTAGAATCACTATCACAATGTATAGATATTGGAGGCATTAGTTTTGGCCAAACTGGAATTTCAATTAATAAATTCCTTAACCATTCTGCCTCTTTACTAGTTGCAGCTAATGCTACGAACTCAGCTGCCATAGTGGAGTCAGCTATACAAGTTTGTTTCTTTGATCCCCAAGAAACAACTCCTCCACTAAGAGTGAAAATCCATCCACTTGTTGAGGAATGATCCTCCCGCTCAGTTATCCAACTGGCATCAGAAAACCCTTATAATACTGAAGGATATCCACTATAGTATATACCATAGTCCATAGTCCCTTTCAAATATTTTAATATTCTATTGACGACAGCATGCTAATGCAATAAACTTGGATTACTAGTATATCTACTTAATTTACCAACAACATAAGCAATATCAGGTCGAGTACATGTCATGGCATACATTAAACTACCAATTACTCGTGCATATTTCAATTGTGAAATAGATCTACCATTATTAGGGATCATCTTTAGCTATGGGTCAAAAGGTGTACTAACAGGTGTGCAATCAAACTGATTAAATTTCTTTAAAATTTTCTCAACATAATGAGATTGAGTGAGAATTATATTTTTATCTTTCCTTATTATTCTCATTCCTAATATGACATCAGCTACATCCATATCTTTCATATCAAATTTAGAAGACATAAAATTCTTTGTATTATTAACGCTTTCTAAATCAATACCAAGAATTAACATGTCATCTAGATATAAACAAATGATCACACCTTTACCATTAGCAAATTTACTATAAACACACTTATCAGATTTATGAATTTTAAAACCATAAGAAATAATGACTTTATCAAATTTTTCATGCCATTGTTTAGGTGCTTGTTTTAGGCCATATAAGGACTTAATAAGTTTACATACTTTATTTTCTTGTCCAGGCATAACACACCCTTCAGGTTGTTCCATGTAAATTTCTTCTTCTAAGTCACCATTTAAAAAGGCAGTTTTCACATCCATTTGATGAATCTCAAAATTATATATAGATGCTAATGCAATTAAAATTCTAATAGTGGCGGTTCTAGCAACAGGTGCATAGGTATTAAAATAATCAATTCCTTCTTTTTGTGTAAAACCTTTAGCAAGCAATCTAGCCTTGAATTTATCAATTGTTCCATCTATTTTCATTTTCCTTTTAAAAATCCATCTACACTTAATGGGTTTAGATCTTGGAGGTAAGTCTATTAACTTCCAAGTTTTATTTCCTAAAATTGAATCCATTTCATCATTTATAGCTTCTTTCCAAAATGCTGAATCTACAGACTTAATTGCCTCACTATAAGTTTGTGGGTCTATTTCAACGCTAAGAGTCAAAGCATATTGATTACAAGATGTGTCTTTAGTTCCTTTAACAAGATAGACTACAAAGTGGGGACCAAAGCTTTTTTCTTTCCTAGGTCTTTTACTTTTTCTAATTTCTCCTTGTTCTACCGGAGGAGTATCAGATAATTGTGAAGGAGTGCTAACTTCTTTTTCATTATTAATTGTTCGAATAGGAGAAAACCTTTGTTCATAAAACATTGCATCTCTCGATTCAATTATTGTATTTACCACAACATAATCATTAGGTTCACTAACCAAAAATCTATAAGCTTTACTATGTTGTGCATAACCTATGAAAATACACTCAACACCTTTGCTTCCTAATTTCTTTCTCTTAGTTCCAGGTAGTCTTACAATAGCTCTACAACCCCAAACTTTAAGATAACCTAAATTAGGTTTTCTATTCTTCCATAATTCGTAAGGAGTTTTCTTATTATCTTTAACAGGTATCCTATTCAAAATATGACATGCAGTTAAAAGTTCTTCTCCCCCAAACCCTTTACTTACACAGAATAAGAAAGCATAGCATTAACCATTTCAGTTAGTGTCCTATTTTTTCTTTCTGCTACTCCATTTTGTTATGGTGTATAAGGTGCAGTAACTTCATGTATAATTCCCATATCTTCACAAAATTGAGGAAAGTGATATTCACCACCTCTATCAGATCTAAGACATTTTATTTTAGAATCACATTGATTTTCAACTTCATTTTTATATGTCTTAAATCTATTAAGAAAATTATCCTTAGAGTTTAAAAGATATACGTAACAATATTTTGAAAAGTCATCAATAAATGTAGCAAAATATTTACTACCACCTCTAGTAGGTGTTCCATGCAAATCACAAACATCACTATGTACTAATTGCAACAAAGATGTAGTTTTTTCTATTTTTGAAAAAGGCAATCTTGTTATTTTTGTTTGCGTGCATATTTTACACTTTTCATTCATATCATTCTCATATTTAGGAATTAAATTTAAATTAACCATGAAATGCATTTTCTTTGTATTAACATGTCCTAAACGACTATGCCATAATGAAAGACAATCAACGATATAAGCAGAAGAATATTTTTCATTGATATTGAGCTTAAACATGCCCTCATACAATTATCCTTTGCCTACAAAGGTACCATTCTTAGTCAGAATAAATTTGTCTGACTCAAATACAAGCTTAAAGACAAATTTGTTAAGAAGACTTCCAGAAACAAAATTTTTCCTGACATCAGGAACATGAAAAACATTGGTGAGGCTAAGGATTTTCCCGGAAGTGAATTCGAGATCTACTGTCCCTTTGCCTTTAACCGCAGCAGTAGATGAATTTCCCACGTAGAGAACATCTCCTTCCAATGTTTCATAGGCAGAGAACAAGTTCTTGTCCTTACAAACATGCCTTGTGGCACCAGAATCAACCCACTAAGAGTTGTCTTCTCCAAGCATATTAGCCTCGGATATCATAGCAGAAAATTTTTGCTTTGTGTCTGATGTCCCTCCTTTTTCCTTTAGTTTCTTGAACTCACGACAATCCTTTTTGAAGTGACCTGGTTTGTTGCAATAAAAACAATTTCCTTTCTTCTTTTTATTTGCTTTAGAATTATTTGAAAAATTCTCCTGCTTGTTATTTTTTCCACGATTGCCATATTTTTTCTCCTTTCCTTCCTCCACCACATGGACCTTAGAAATAGAATTTTCTTGTTCCTCTTTACCATCTAGAATTCGAGACTCTTGTTCAATTCTTAAATGAGTCTCTAATTCTTCAAGTGAAAGATCCTCCTTTTTGTGTTTGAGTTCTTTCTAATAATCTTTCCAAGAAGGAGGAAGTTTTTCAATTATGGCATCAACAATTACATTATCATACATATTTAATTTTTTCAGTTTGCAGTGATTTATGATGCGTTGGATGTCATGAAATTGTTCTAGCACATGCCTATTATCATGCATTTTAAACCTTAAAAACTGACCGATAAGGAACTTCTTACTTGTAGCGTCTTCCGTAAGATATTTGGTCTCTAATATTTCACACAAAGTTTTTGCAGTCCCAACATTTTGGTACAAGTCGAACAAATTGTCAGCAAGTGCATTGAGAATGTGACCAGGACACAAGTAATCATCGGTCTACGATTTTGTGCGTTGCCTTGTATGTTCCATGGTTTCATCTTCATCTTCATTTGGTTTCGGTTGTGACAAGACATATACAATCTTCAATGTTGTTAGAAGAAAATGAACCTTTTTCTACCAATGCAGAAAATTACCACCATCAAAATGGTCCAACTTGACAAAGCCTTATGTTATTTGTCGAAGTGATTTGGAAGAGTCGACCATTTCCAAAATTACTGTATTTAGATTGTTGGAAATTATGTAGCAAATACAGAAATGGAACACTTTATATATCACAGTAATGTCAACTTTAATACAACAATGTAACTTCTGAATATAATAGAAAACTTCAAGGCGTGATGTCAATGTCCTAAATACAGTATTTGCCCCACACGAACAACTTCGGTATACAAACGGGAAATAACAAATTCGTACTCAAGATACAATGAAGCAATTGCACTGTCTGTAAATTATTTATTTGAAGACAGCCCTTAGATGCAACAGCGAAGAACAGTCAATCAAGTTCTTATTCTGTTTCTGTGCACAAAACAGAATAAGAGAATTTGTATCTCCTGAAAATTGTAAGAGAGTAATAGCAGGGTTTGGAAATCTGAAACTGGGTTTTTTGTTATTATCCAATTTCGTTTTAGGCAGCCCTTATTTATAGATAATGATAGGCTTTGTCTTTAAGAGTCATGACTGTTGAATTAACAGTCTTAATCAATTTTGAAATGGTATGACTGTTAATTACCAACAGTCTTAAGTAAGTTTCGAACACGTATAATAATACCGAATCGGTTTTGCACGGGTCAACAAAAAAGTGACCGTGCCCGAGCTACCGCGATCCCGACAACCCGCTACCACTGCGGACACGCGACGTGCGAAGTGCAAAGTGCGTCACTAGCGCCACTACAGCCCACTGCCCCGCACCCGCACGCTCGGCGTGCATGTGCGTGTGCATACGGTGCTTCGCACCGTATTGAGGTCTTTTGAATAGCCTCTTAAATGCTAGATGAATTAACTCTTCATCTTCCATTTGTACTTATTAAGTGCACAAATTTTTAATATTTTCCAATGTGGGACTCATAGGTTGCCCACTCCTTTTATTGCTTAGTGGTGACACTTAGCTTTGTACATTTTCCAATGTGGGACACTATCCCCTTTTATATTTGGGTTAGCTTCCCACCTCTTCCACACACTTCCAATGTGGGACAAGCTCTTTAAGCTTTTACACCCAAAAACTCTTACTCACTTATTTTAAAAATCACCAACATTCCTCCACCATTTTCAAAATAAGTTTTGTAAATCTTTGATTGTCTGTAAGACTGTGTACAAGCATTGGTGTCTCACGACTTGAACCAATACCCTGTGAAGGTTCGTCAAGGTTAACCATGAAATTATTGTAGACTTGTCTTTGAACTCTCAATCTATATTGATTAGCCGGATTTGTCTTCACACACATATCTTTTAGTCACTTATTATCCATATAAGCCGACACATGTATTAGGCCTTGTGTCTGTACCTTGATTTCATAAGTGCTTTAGAGCCAAGCCCAGTTCTCATAGGAAGCGGCACCACTTACACACTCATATACGTAGATTATCATAGGTGTCCATGTAACTTAAAACACCATAAATCTATTAAGGTTAAACTCATCCTCTTTCATTATTCATTACATGTTCTAAGCACTTATCCTTGGGATGTTAAATTTTATAGTGCTTACAATCACGCCGTATGATGTACTTTAATCATTGAACTTGAGACTTGCATATATCAAGTTTTAAGTTGAGTTTCCATCAAGAGTGATTATTATTAATGGGCTTTAATCCCATCCCTATTGATGTCTTAGACACCAGTCCTCTTGCAAGACCTTTTGTAAAAGGATCAGCTAAATTTTGACTTGATTTTACATAATCCACTGTAATTACACTATCTGTAATCATTTGTTTGACATAACTATGTCTCAGGCCAATATGTCTAGATTTTCCATTGTACACTTTACTATAAGCTCTGGAAAGTGTAGACTCACTATCACAATGTATAGATATTGGAGGCATTGGTTTTGGCCAAACTGGAATTTCAATTAATAAATTCCTCAACCATTCTGCCTCTTTACTAGTTGCAGCTAATGCTACAAACTCAGCTGCCATAGTAGAGTCAGCTATACTAGTTTGTTTCTTTGATCCCCAAGAAACAGCTCCTCCACCAAGAGTGAAAATCCATCCACTTGTTGAGGAATGATCCTCCCGCTCAGTTATCCAACTGGCATCAGAAAACCCTTCTAATACTGAAGGATATCCACTATAGTAGATACCATAGTCCATAGTTCCTTTCAAATATTTTAATATTCTATTAACAGCATGCCAATGCAATAAACTTGGATTACTAGTATATCTACTTAATTTACCAACAACATAAGCAATATCAGGTCGAGTACATATCATGGCATACATTAAACTACCAATTACTCGTGGATATTCCAATTGTGAAATAGCTCTACCATTATTAGGGATCATCTTTAGCTGTGGTTCAAAAGGTGTACTAACAGGCGTGCAATCAAACTGATTAAATTTATTTAAATTTTCTCAACATAATGAGATTGAGTGAGAATTATATTTTTATCTTTCCTTATTATTCTCATTCCTAATATGACATCAGCTACACCCATATCTTTCATATCAAATTTAGAAGACAGAAAATTCTTTGTATTATTAATGCTTTCTAAATCAGTACCAAGAATTAACATGTCATCTACATATAAACAAATGATCACACCTTTACCATTAACAAATTTACTATAAACACACTTATTAGATTCATGAATTTTAAAACCATAAGAAATATTGAATTTATCAAATTTTTCATGCCATTGTTTAGGTTCTTGTTTTAGGCCATATAAGGACTTAATAAGTTTACATAATTTATTTTCTTGTCCAGGCATAACAAACCCTTCAGGTTGTTCCATGTAAATTTCTTCTTCTAAGTCACCATTTAAAAAGGAAGTTTTCACATCCATTTGATGAATCTCAAAATTATATATAGATGCTAATGCAATTAAAATTCTAATAGTGGCGGTTCTAGGAACATGTGCATAGGTATCAGAATAATCAATTCCTTCTTTTTGTGTAAAACCTTTAGCAACCAATCTAGCCTTGAATTTATCAATTGTTCCATCTATTTTCATTTTCTTTTTAAAAATCCATCTACACTTAATGGGTTTAGATCTTAGAGGTAAGTCTACTAACTTCCAAGTTTTATTTCCCAAAATTGAATCCATTTCATCATTTATAGCTTCTTTCCAAAATGCTGAATCTACAGACTTAATTGCCTCACTATAAGTTTGTGGGTCTGTTTCAACGCTAAGAGTCAAAGCATATTGATTACAAGATGTGTCTCTAGTTCCTTCAACAAGATAGACTACAAAGTCGGGACCAAAGCTTTTTTCTTTCCTAGGTCTTTTACTTTTTCTAATTTCTCCTTGTTCTACCGGAGGAGTATCAGATAATTGTGAAGGAGTGCTAACTTCTTTTTCATTATTAATTGTTGGAATAGAAGAAAACCTTTGTTCATAAAAAATTTCATCTCTCGATTCAATTATTGTATTTACCTCAACATAATCATTAGGTTCACTAACGAAAAATCTATAGGCTTTACTATGTTTTGCATAACCTATGAAAATACACTCAACACCTTTGCTTCCTAATTTATTTCTCTTAGTTCCAGGTTGTCTTACAATAGCTCTACAACCCCAAACTTTAAGATAACCTAAATTAGGTTTTCTATTCTTCCAGAATTCGTAAGGAGTTTTCTTATTATCTTTAACAGGTATCCTATTCAAAATATGACAAGCAGTTAAAAGTGCTTCTCCCCAAAACCCTTTACTTAAACCAGAATAAGAAAGCATAGCATTAACCATTTCAGTTAGTGTCCTATTTTTTCTTTCTGCTACTCCATTTTGTTGTGGTGTATAAGGTGCAGTAACTTCATGTATAATTCCCATATCTTCACAAAATTGAGGAAAGTGATATTCACCACCTCTATCAGATCTAAGACATTTTATTTTAGAATCACATTGATTTTCAATTTCATTTTTATATGTCTTAAATCTATTAAGCACATCATCCTTAGAGTTTAAAAGATATACGTAACAATATTTTGAAAAGTCATCAATAAATGTAGCAAAATATTTACTACCACCTCTAGTAGGTGTTCCATGCAAATCACAAACATCACTATGTACTAATTGCAACAAAGATGTAATTTTTTCTATTTTTGGAAAAGGGAATCTTGTTATTTTTGTTTGCATGCATATTTTACACTTTTCATTCATATCATTCTCATATTTAGGAATTAAATTTAAATTAACCATGAAACGCATTTTCTTTGTATTAACATGTCCTAAACGACTATGCCATAATGAAAGACAATCAACGATATAAGCAGAAGAATCTTTTTCGTTGATATTGAGCTTAAACATGCCCTCATACAAATATCCTTTGCCTACAAAGGTACCATTCTTAGTCAGAATAAATTTGTCTGACTCAAATACAAGCTTAAAGCCAAATTTGTTAAGAAGACTTCCAGAAACTAAATTTTTCCTAACATCAGGAACATGAAAAACATTGGTGAGGCTAAGGATTTTCCCGGAAGGGAATTCGAGATCCACTGTCCCTTTGCCTTTAACCGCAATAGTAGACGAATTTCCCACGTAGAGAACATCTCCTTCCACTGTTTCATAGGAAGAGAACAAGTTCTTGTCCTTACAAACTTTTGGCACCAGAATCAATCCACTAAGAGTTGTCTTCTCCAAGCATATTAGCCTCGGATATCATAGCAGAAATTTTTTGTTTTGTGTCTGATGTCCCTCATTTTTCCTTTAGTTTCTTGAACTCACGACAATCCTTCTTGAAGTGACCTGGTTTGTTGCAATGAAAACAATTTCCTTTCTTCTTTTTGTTTGCTTTAGAATTATTTGAAAAATTCTTCTGCTTGTTATTTTTTCCTCGATTGCCATATTTTTGCTCCTTTCCTTCCTCCACCACATGGACCTTAGAAATCGAATTTTCTTGTTCCTCTTTACCATCTAGAATTCGAGATTCTTGTTCAATTCTTAAATGAGTCTCTAATTCTTCAAGTGAAATATCCTCCTTTTTGTGTTTGAGTTCTTTCTTATAATCTTTCCAAGAAGGAGGAAGTTTTTCAATTATGGCAGCAATAATTACATTATCATCCATATTTATTTTTTTCAGTTTGCAATGATTTATGATGCGTTGGATGTCATGAAATTGTTCTAGCACAGGCCTATTATCATGCATTTTAAATCTTAAAAACTGACCGATAAGGAACTTCTTACTTGTAGCGTCTTCCACAAGATATTTGGTCTCCAATATTTCCCACAAAGTTTTTGCAGTCCCAACATTTTGGTACAAGTCGAACAAATTGTCAGCAAGTGCATTGAGAATGTGACCACGACACAAGTAATCATCGGTCTCCCATTTTGTGCGTTGCCTAGTCTGTTCCACGGTTTCATCTTCATCTTCATTTGGTTTCGGTTGTGACAAGACATATACAATCTTCAATGTTGTTAGAAGAAAATGAACCTTTTTCTGCCAATGCAGAAAATTACCACCATCAAAATGGTCCAACTTGAAAAAGGCTTCTGTTATTTGTCGAAGTGATTTGGAAGAGTCGACCATTTCCAAAATTACTGTATTTAGATTGTTGGAAATTATGTAGCAAATACAAAAATGGAACTCTTTATATATCACAGTAATGTCAACTTCAATACAACAATGTAACTTCTGAATATAATAGAAAGCTTCAAGGCGTGATGTCACTTTCCAAAATACAGTATTTGCCCCACACGAACAACTTCGGTATACAAATGGAAAACAATAAATCTGTACTAAAGATACAATGAAGCAATTGCACTGTCTACAAATTGTATGTTTGAAGACAACCTTTAGATGCAGCAGCGAAGAACAATCAATCAATTTCTTATTCTGTTTCTGTGCACAAAACAGAATAAGAGAATTTGTATCTCCTGAAAATTGTAAGAGAGTAATACCAGGGTTTGGAAATCTGAAACTGGGTTTTTTGTTATTATCCAATTTCGTTTTAGGCAGCCTTTATTTATAGATAATGAAAGGCTTTGTATTCAAGAGTCATGACTGTTGAATTAACAGTCTTAATCAATTCCGAAATGGTATGACTGTTAATTACCAACAGTCTTAACTCATTTCCGAACAGGTATAATAATACCGAATCGGTTTTGCACGGGTCAACTAAAAAGTGACCGCGCCCGAGCTATCGCGATCCCGATAACCCGCTACCACTGCGGACACGCGGCGTGTGAAGTGAAAAGTGCGCTACTGGCGCCTCTACAGCCCATTGCCCCGCACCCGCAATCTCGCGCGCGCGTGTGCGTGTGCGTACGGTGCTTCGCACCGTATTGAGGTCTCTTGAATAGCCTCTTAAATGCTAGATGAATTAACTCTTCATCTTCCATTTGTACTTATTAAGTGCACAAATTTTTAATATTTTTCCAATGTGGGACTCATAGGTTGCCCGCACCTTTTACAGCTTAGTGGTGACACTTATCTTTGTACATTTTCCAATGTGGGACACTATCCCCTTTTATATTTGGGTTAGCTTACCACCTCTTCCACACACTTCCAATGTGGGACAAGCTCTTTAAGCTTTTACACCCAAAAACTCTTACTCACTTATTTTAAAAATCACCAACATTCATCCACCATTTTCAAAATAAGTTTTGTAAATCTTTGATTACCTGTAAGACTGTGTATAAGCATTGGTGTCTCACTACTTGAACCAATACCCTGTGAAGGTTCGTCAAGGTTAACCATGAAAGTATAGTAGACTTGTCTTTGAACTATCAATCTATATTGATTAGCCGGATTTGTCTGCACACACAAATCTTTTAGTCACTGATTATCCATATAAGCCGACACATGTATTAGGCCTTGTGTCTGTGCCTTGATTTCATGAGTGCTTTAGAGTCAAGCTCAGTTCTCATAGGAAGCGACACCACTTCCACACTCATATAGGTAGATTATCATAGGTGTCCATGTAACTTAAAACACCATAAATCTATTAAGGTTAAACTCATCCTCTTTCATTATTCATTACATGTTCTAAGCACTTATCCTTGGGATGTTAAATTTTATAGTGCTTACAATCACGCCGTATGATGTACTTTAATCATTAAACTTGAGACTTGAATATATCAAGTTTCAAGTTGAGTTTCCATCAAGAGTGATTATTATTAATGGGCTTTAATCCCATCCCTATTGATGTCTTAGACACCAGTCCTCTTGCAAGACCTTTTGTAAAAGGATCAACTAAATTTTGACTTGATTTTACATAATCCACTGTAATTACACTATCTGTAATCATTTGTCTGACATAACTATGTCTCCGGCCAATATGTCTAGATTTTCCATTGTACACTTTACTATACGCTCTGGAAAGTGTAGACTCACTATCACAATGTATAGATATTGGAGGCATTGGTTTTGGCCAAACTGGAATTTCAATTAATAAATTCCTTAACCATTCTGCCTCTTTACTAGTTGCAGCTAATGCTATAAACTCAGCTGCCATAGTAAAGTCAGCTATACAAGTTTGTTTCTTTGATCCCCAAGAAATAACTCCTCCACCAAGAGTGAAAATCTATCGACTTGTTGAGGAATGATCCTCCCGTTCAGTTATCCAACTGGCATAAAAAAAACCTTCTAATACTGAAGGATATCCACTATAGTATATACCATAGTCCATAGTTCCTTTCAAATATTTTAATATTCTATTAACAGCAAGCCAATGCAATAAACTTGGATTACTAGTATATCTACTTAATTTACCAACAACATAAGCAATATCAGGTCGAGTACATGTCATGGCATACATTAAACTACCAATTACTCGTGGATATTCCAATTGTGAAATAGCTCTACCATTATTAGGGATCATCTTTAGCTGTGGTTCTAAAGGTGTACTAACAGGTGTGCAATCAAACTGATTAAATTTCTTTAAAATTTTCTCAACATAATGAGATTGAGTGAGAATTATATTTTTATCTTTCCTTATTATTCTCATTCCTAATATGACATCAGCTACACCCATATCTTTCATATCAAATTTAGAAGACAGAAAATTCTTTGTATTATTAATGCTTTCTAAATCAGTACCAAGAATTAACATGTCATCTACATATAAACAAATGATGACACCTTTACCATTAGCAAATTTACTATAAACACACTTACCAGATTCATGAATTTTAAAACCATAAGAAATAATGACTTTATCAAATTTTTCATGCCATTGTTTAGGTTCTTGTTTTAGGCCACATAAGGACTTAATAAGTTTACATACTTTATTTTCTTGTCCAGGCATAACAAACCCTTCAGGTTGTTCCATGTAAATTTCTTCTTCTAAGTCACCTTTTAAAAATGAAGTTTTCACATCCATTTGATGAATCTCAAAATTATATATAGATGCTAATGCAATTAAAATTCTAATAGTGTCGGTTCTAGCAACAGGTGCATAGGTATCAAAATAATCAATTCCTTCTTTTTGTGTAAAACCTTTAGCAACCAATCTAGCCTTGAATTTATCAATTGTTCCATCTATTTTCATTTTCTTTTTAAAAATCCATCTACACTTAATGAGTTTAGATCCTGGAGGTAAGTCTACTAACTTCCAAGTTTTATTTCCCAAAATTGAATCCATTTCATCATTTATAGCTTCTTTCCAAAATGCTGAATCTACAGACTTAATTGCCTCACTATAAGTTTGTGGGCCTGTTTCAACGCTAAGAGTCAAAGCATATTGATGACAAGATGTGTCTCTAGTTCCTTAAACAAGATAGACTACAAATTCGGGACCAAAGCTTTTTTCTTTCCTAGGACTTTTACTTTTTATAATGTCTCCTTGTTCTACCGGTGGAGTATCAGACAACTGTGAAGGAGTGCTAACTTCTTTTTCATTATTAATTGTTATAATAGAAGAAAACCTTTGTTAATAAAAAATTTCATCTCTTGATTCAATTATTGTATTTACCTCAACAGAATCATTAGGTTCACTAACCAAATATCTATAGGCTTTACTATGTTGTGCATAACCTATGAAAATACACTCAACACATTTGCTTCCTAATTTCTTTCTCTTAGTTTCAGGTAGTCTTACAATAGCTCTACAACCCCAAACTTTGAAATATAATTTTCTTGTTCCTCTTTACCATCTAGAATTCGAGATTCTTGTTCAATTCTTAAATGAGTCTCTAATTCTTCAAGTGAAAGATCCTCCTTTTTGTGTTTGAGTTCTTTCTTATAATCTTTCCAAGAAGGAGGAAGTTTTTCAATTATGGCAGCAACAATTACATTATCATCCATATTTAATTTTTTCAGTTTGCAATGATTTATGATGCGTTGGATGTCATGAAATTGTTCTAGCACATGCCTATTATCATGCATTTTAAAGCTTAAGAACTGACCGATAAGGAACTTCTTACTTGTAGCGTCTTCTGTAAGATATTTGGTCTCCAATGTTTCCCACAAAGTTTTTGCAGTCCCAACATTTTGGTACAAGTCGAACAAATTGTCCGCAAGTGAATTATGAATGTGACCACGACACAAGTAACCATCGGTCTCCCATTTTGTGCGTTGCCTAGTCTGCTCCACGATTTCATCTTCATCTTCATTTAGTTTCGGTTGTGACAAGACATATACAATCTTCAATGTTGTTAGAAGAAAATGAATCTTTTTCTGCCAACGCAGAAAATTACCACCATCAAAATGATCCAACTTGACAAAGCCTTCTGTTATTTGTCGAAGTGATTTGGAAGAGTCGACCATTTCCAAAATTACTGTATTTAGATTGTTGGAAATTATGTAGCAAATACAAAAATGGAACTCTTTATATATCACAGTAATGTTAACTTCAATACAACAATGTAACTTCTGAATATAATAGAAAACTTCAAGGCGTGATGTCACTTTCCAAAATACAGTATTTGCCCCACACGAACAACTTCGGTATACAAACGGGAAACAGCAAATCTGTACTCAAGATACAATGAAGCAATTGCACTGTCTGCAAATTGTATGTTTGAAGACAGCCCTTAGATGCAGCACCGAAGAACAGTCAATCAAGTTCTTATTCTGTTTCTGTGCACAAAACAGAATAAGAGAATTTGTATCTCCTGAAAATTGTAAGAGAGTAATAGCAGGGTTTGGAAATCTGAAACTGGATTTTTTGTTATTATCCAATTTCGTTTTAAACAGCCTTTATTTATAGATAATGAAAGGCTTTGTCTTCAAGAGTCATGACTGTTGAATTAACAGTCTTAATCAATTCCGAAATGGTATGACTGTTAATTACCAACAGTCTTAAGTCATTTCCGAACAGGTATAATAATACCGAATCGGTTTTGCACCGGTCAACCAAAAAGTGACCGCGCCCGAGCTACCGCGATCCCGACAACCCGCTACCACTGCGGACACGCAGCGTGCGCCACTAGATCCTCTACAGCCCACTGCCCCGCACCCGCGCGCGCGCATGCATACGGTGCTTCGCACCGTATTGAGGTCTCTAGAATAACCTCTTAAATGCTATATGAATTAACTCTTCAACTTCCATTTGTAATTATTAAGTGCACAAATTTTTAATATTTTTTCAATGTGGGACTCATAGGTTGCCCACTCCTTTTTTAGCTTAGTGGAGACACTTAGCTTTGTACATTTTCCAATGTGGGACACTATCCTCTTTTATATTTGGGTTAGCTTCCCATCTCTTCCACACACTTCCAATGTGGGACAAGCTCTTTAAGCTTTTACACCCAAAAACTCTTACTCACTTATTTTAAAAATCACCAGCATTCCTCCACCATTTGGTTGGTAACCAAGTTTGAAAAGGGTACCTAAAAGACCAAACCCAAAACCAACTCGATTTAAGAGGCAGTAATAATGTAGATTATAGTCCTCGTCAAAAGATTACATGCCTTTTTGTTGATTGCTCAGGACAATGAGATAATACACTCTGTTTTTTTTTTTGCAATATAACAGTGTAGATTAAATAGTCTTCGTCAAAAGAATTAAATTAAATTGATAATAAAAATTAAATGAAGTCTAATCAAAAGGACCGTGTCGCTCAAATAGGTGCATTCCACCCAACAGATAACCTCTTGTACAATCTTATTAACCCAACATATGAATGAAGAGAAATTCTAAACGTCCCGCCTGTGTACCGCCTACAAACCGCATTCTTCCTTTCTTTCTTTTTTTTTTTTTTAAGTTTCTTACTATTTTGTTTATAACTTTTAATATAAAGACAATTTTTTATATTAAAAAAAACAGCTTTTTCAATTAATATAAATAATATTTTTTTAATTAAAATCAAACAGTTTTTTAAATTAAAATCAAACAGTTTTTTTATAAAAATTAAAAAATACTTTTTCATACTATCGTGATTAATTAGTGCCGCTAGTAAAGATATCGCGATTGATTAGTGCCGCTGGCGCGGACCCAAATTCAACAAATGATATAGGTATGGGAATGTGGGTCCGCGCCAGCGACACTAATTAATCGCGATTAATTAGTTTTTTTTCCAATAAAAAATATCTCGATTAATTAGTGCCGCTCCCGCGAACCCATATTCCCGGACCCAAATCATTTGTTGAATGTGGGTCGGCGCCAACGGCACAAAATAATAGCGATATTTTTGTCAATAAAATATCGCGATTAATTAGTGCCGCTGGCACGGACTCACATTCCCGGACCAAAATCATTTGTTGAATGTGGGTTCGCGCCAACGGTACAAATTAATCGCGATATTTTTTTCAATAAAATATCACGATTAATTTGTGCCGCTGATGCGGCCACATCAGTTGTTTAATTTTAATAAAAAGAACTAATATTAATAGGAAAACTGCTTTTTTTATATATAACAACATTTTTTTTTAATTTTACAAAAGACTATTTTTTTTAATATAAAAAAAAACTGTTTATTTTTATATGAGCGGTTCTACATGAACCGCATTGGGACCGCATTTTTGTCTTTTTCCTTTTTTATCAACAGTTTTCTATAATGTGGGTCCGCGTCAGCGGCACAAATTAATCGCGATATTTTATTGAAAAAAATATCGCGATTAATTTGTGCCGCTGGCGCGGACCCACATTCAACAAATGATTTGGGTCCGGGAATGTGGGTTGGCGGGAGCGGCACTAATTAATCGTGATATTTTTTATTGAAAAAAAACTAATTAATCGCGATTAATTAGTATCGCTGGCGTGGACCCACATTCTCATGAATGAAAAATGCGGTTTGTAGGCGGTACACAGGTTAGAATTTCTCATGAATGAAATTGAAGAGAAAACTGCTCTGTAAAAAGTTGGCATGATCAGAAAAATGTCCCCAAGAATATCACGAGGGTAGTTCTCCAACACTGTCGATGTCTTTTCAGAAACTTAAAACCTGAAAAAGAAGTCTGACACACTGCTAGAATATAGACAAATATAAAATATAGGTTGTACTAAAAGCACTATCAAAATTTATACCCTGCACTGCACAACATTTTTAAACAGCATGTAGTGATGTACAGTAGTAATTTTGGTGGCCATAAAATGTAGGGGCTTTAACGGTCTAGTCCTTGGACTAGCAATTTTGGACAAAAAAACCCGGCCCAACTAATTTTAAACGATTAGGTCCAACATATAAATACCCCAAAATTAAAACAAACACGCACTATTCAGAAATCGAAGCGCCAAAAACACTGTATTCTATCGAAGCTCTAGAAATTCTGTTCGATCAAAACCCTAACTCTCTTCGATCAAAACCCTAACTCTCTTCTTTCAAACCCTAATCGTTGAAGTTCTACATTTTACATTCCAAATCAAATTCTTCCAAACAACACTAACAAGTATGTATACATTCTATTATCACCTTTTTTTCCTTGTGTATTTTCTGTTCTCATATGTATAAATTTGTAGACATATTGACTGATGAAATCACATTCTTCTTTTTCATGATATGTATTTCATCATATATTTGTTTCCCTCATTTTAATTCCAAAACACACTTTTTCCATGTTAGATATATGTATTTCATCATTGTAACTTTCCTTCTGTATACATCATTTATCGAGGATTTATCAAGGACTTGGATAATATATACATGATTGGAATATGTACATCTACAAGCTCTGTGTTGCGTGTACTCTGTGTATTTTGCGTGTACTTTTTAAAAGTACATGCAAAATAAACAGAGTACACGCACATTGAAAATGAATTTCTCAATTCATTATGCGTTTACTTTTATGTTTTATACGTGTACTCTATAGAATATGTACATGTACAAGCCCTGTGTTGCGTGTACTATGTGTATTTTGCGTGTACTTTTCAAAAGTACACGCAAAATACAAAGAGTACACGCACATTGAAATTGTATTTCTCAATTCATTATGCGTGTACTTTTATGTTTTATACGTGTACTCTATAAAATATTAATTTGAAGTCCATATTTGATTAATCCTATGTTATTTTAGTCCGCGCCAGCGGCATTTGAATGATATTCCATGAGTTTTTAAGAAGTATTATTATTTTGTTAATATTGAGGAGTGTTTTTTGTCCAATAGCCAGCTGCATTTGAATGATATGTTATTAGGTAATAATTAGTTTTATTGCGTGTACTTTTTTCATTTTTTGCGTTTATTTTGTTGAAAGTACACGCAAAAAATTCAGAATGTACACGCACATTGAAATTCAATTTGTTCAATCCAATGTCCATGTACTAATGTGTATTATGAGTGTACTATTTTGTATTGTTGTGTTATTGTTTAGGAATCATACGATCAAGCATGTTCAACTACAAAACTGCTGCTTGCACGTTCGAAAATCTTAACAATACAAAACCTTTCACATTGACAGTGAATAGTACTAATGATGACGAAATTCATTTTCTCCTTCGCATCAATGATAGAGCTAAAAGGTTACTTGGTTTCTACTACTACTATGAAGACATTTACTGCACTTTTGATGTGCAACAGCTTCAAGTAACTGAATCCAAAGCGAAGGATTTAGCTAAACGAATTGAGCAGTATTGCTTAAGGGGTTTTGATAATGTTGGAGCTTTTAGCATTCAGCTATTGTATCACTTCTTTACTGAATATGTTAGGAGTAGAGAATCTTGGTTTTTGACTTGTCGAACAACCTCTGTTAGGTATTACCATGAAACTGACGATATATATTATCGCCTTTAGCATGTATTTTGATGAGACTTGTATAATTTGTTTGTGAGAATATTGCATGTACTTTTGTTAAATACGCTTGTATTTTATTATTTTAGTCCATGTTTTATTCTAATTCGCATTTATTTATTTTTTGTACATATCATTATAGGTTAGTAATTTAAATTTTGTTTATAGATCAATATAATGGAGATGAAGATGAAGGCAAGAAGAGGAAAGAAACAAAAAAAAGAGCAGTTCTGATGATAGTTCTTCATCCAGTTCAAGTTCTAGGGTGGCATTGAAAGCTAAACGTCCTGCAAAGAAGAATGACCAATATCGGTCAAATATTGTTAGCTTTCTCCATGATTTGCATCAGATTAAAGATAAAATAAACAATAGCCATATTGAACTTCTTAAGAAGACTCCATTTTGGGAGCTTTTTAATGCCTACTACAGTGAGAAAGTAGTAGAAGTGGACCACAAGAAGACGGATAAAAATATTTTGTCAATTATCGAGCTGTACAATACGGAAACCAAAAGTTTCCGTATGAAGAGTAGTATTCCAATAATGCCAATAGATATCAGTGAAATATTTGGCATACCCCTGGTTGAGGGTTTAATATCAATAGAACTGAAAAAGCGACCGAATACTGCTCAAAAATCTGGATTACAAGCACGATACTTCTAAAAAAGAATAGGAAAGTCCGAAATTTTGAATGGTTTGAAAAAATCAGTTGAATTGGAGACAGATGAAGGAATTGCTGATTTTGTTAAAATTGTGTGTCTCCACTTCTTGAACACGTTATTTTTCTCCAACTCAAACTTCACCCTTGGAGAATTTTGGATGAAATACATTGAAAATATTGAGGAAATGAATAAATATGATTGGGCATCTGTTGTGCTAGAGTTTCTTATACATTCACTTGACAAATCAGCAAGTTCAAAACCTAGCACAGTTACTGGATGTGTCATTTTCCTACTGGTGAGCAAAAAAATATTTTGATATTTCAAAATTTACATAGCAATACTCACGTGTAGTTTGAAAATACACGTGAATTTTTCACGTGTATTTTTAAAATACACGTGAAAAATTCACGTGTATTTTGAAAGTACACGTTTAAAATACACGTGTATTTTGAAAGTACACGTTTATTTTCACGTGTATTTTTAAAATACACTTGATATTCCTGATATTTCAAAATTTACATACCAATACTTACCTGTACTTTCAAAATATTACGTGTATTTTCAAAATACATGTGATATTTTCTCTTGTTCTTTCAAAATACAATTGATATTTAATGTTAAATATCAATTTTATTTTGAAAATACACGTCTTATATCATGTGAAAGACACTTGTATTTTATAAAGTACACGTGTACTATGTTTTGTAAATATAACAGTGTACTCTCAAAATACACTTGTTATATCTTCTGTTAATATTATAAATGTACTTTAGAAAGTACACGTATTAAATTCATTTTTTTTTTGTATGATCTCAGTATTGGGCATGTGAGAAATTTGAAATCATTTCTCCTGTTGAAGAATATAAAGAAAATACTCCAAAATTCCTGAAGTGGAAGTTGTCGTCTTTGAAACAATGGTTTATGAAGAATGACATCGCAACAACAACATTGAAGCAGGCTACAAGTAAACCAGCTTCTAAGGAATGTCCTGTACAAAAGGAATCTCAGTTTGAAGGGCCAAGTTACTCTTTGAACATATCTACAGAAAGTCCTATACATGATGATTCATCATCAAACAATATTGCTGAAGATATTGATGACAATGAGTTTTCACATGGTTGGAATATTCCCCTTAAAAACATTGTGACTCCAAAGAAAAAGAAGGGAAAAGATCAACCAAAGGTTAATTTGGAGGAACAAATTGTTGTTTTGAAAAGAGAATTGTTGGAAAAAAATAGCCAACTATCTAAAGCAGCTGAAGACATTAATGTTGCACTTGAGAAGGTGACCTCTTTGGAGGTGGAGAGTGCCATTTTGAATGTACAGTTGCAGGTAGACCATGATTCACTTTTTGAAGCCCATGAGGAAGTGAAGAACTTAAAGGTGGAGAATTCCAACCTTTTGAAGGAAAAAGAGTTATTAAATAAGTTGGAGGTAGAAAATGCCCAACTAGTTGATTTAAACAATTCTTTAAAAGAAAAGTTTGATCAAGTCACAATGAGTGACTCTGATAGAATTAAAGAATTGGATGAATCATTGAAAAAACAGGCAGAATCCACACGAATTTTGGAACAAAAGAATGGATATCTGTCTCTGACTAATGAAGATCTAAAAAGAAAGTATGATGATACATTGCAACAATGGAAAGATGCTGACTTAGAAAAGATGACTTTGAGGCAGAATCTTGAGGAGTCAGAGTGGAAAAGAACTCAACAGGTACTTTTGAATACAGAGTACACGCAGTTTTCCTAAAGTACACGCAGTTTTTCTAAAGTACACGTTTAAAATACACGCAGTTTTCTCAAAGTACACGCAGTTTTATTTCATAGTATTTTAATGCAGTTTTATTTGATATTAGATATAATGAAGAGTACATGCATTATTTTATTAAAAATAATGCATTGTTTAAAATGTAACATTTTTTTTGTATTACAGGAAAACAATAATAAAATCCTTAATGACGAAATTTCGGAGTTGAAGAAAATGCTTGAAGAATCATAATTGAAAAAAACTGACCAGGTATCTATAAAATACAATAGATATTTATTACACGCTACACTTTCTTAATTTTATTATAAATTTTATGTATATTATAAATTTTATAAAGTACACGTATTTTATATAATACACACGTGTACTTTATAAAGTACACGTATTTTATATAATACAGGCGTGTACTTTATAAAATACACGCACTTTTATATAATACACGCGTGTATTATATAAAATACACGTAAGAGAAAATCAATCATTGTTTTAAAAAATGCTTACAATCCAACATTCATTGTTAAATATATCAGGAAAACATTAATAAACAACTCCTCGACGAAATTTCGAGTTTAAAGATTGAATTAGCCTCAAAGAAAGTTGAGGGCAACCCCAAAATATCCAAAAGCAAAGGACCTATTACTAGAGGTCAGAAGAAAAGAAAAGCTGACGGTGAAACAGAAAAGCTTGAACCAATGAAGAAACTAAAAGAGTCAAAGCTTAGAAAAGGCCCTACAACAATAGCTGAAAAAACGAGGGAAACTCGCGTCAAGCTTGAAGCAATCGAAGCATATAAATATTTCGATGAAGCTTCGAAGAAAAAAATTGATGAATTTATTAAAATTGCTGAGCCAGGGTAAAGTTTATTGTTTTATGATTTATCACTTCGCTAATTTATATTTTTTTTTGTGCAAAAGAATAAGGTTATTATTATTATAGAATTCTTATTGATTATATAAAATGCAGGGAGTTTATTTTCCAAGGGATGGTTTCGTATGTCCCATGGGAAGATTTACTTGAAGTCCTCAAAAATCAAGAAATTTCAAGCCAAGTATGTAGTCCAAATATTAGACATCCATTAAATTTCAACATTATTATTTACTCACCATTTTATATTGTATGAAACAGATAATACTTGCCTTTTGCGAAGTTTTGAGATTAAAATTGTCAGAGGAAGGGCTACCCTACTCACACACTTTTTCTGATTATTGTTGGGTAAGTACAAATAAAACGAAAGTTTTGATAAACAAAATTTCAGTTTTTTTAATTAACACTAGGTCTCTAATTTTTATTCAGATAGAAGCTTGTAGAACAAACGGAGTCAATAAGAAGGGGGAATTATACAAGGATTTATTTGAATACTTAGGCAGTTGTAATAATTTGTTCATTGTACTTAGACATAGTATAGGACATTTCACATTATTTGTGATATACACTAAAGAAAATAAAGTGGTCCACATGGATCCCCTCCGACCGAATGACACGGAAAAGTACACAACATTCTTCGATGATGCAAAAAAATTGGTTAGTTCCTAAACTTAATTAGTAATGTTACTTGTACTTATATTATACACTTGTACACGTGCATTATATAATGCGTGTACTTTGTATTAGTTGTACATAATTACCTAGATTATCAAAGTACACGCGTCATATTTTAAAATACACGTGAAATGAACCAATACAAGTTACGTGTACTTTAATATTATGCGTATACTTTTAACTCATTAGGCAAAGTACACGCATCATATAATAAAATACACGTGATATTTTAAAATAACATATGCGTGTACTTTAATATTATGCGTGTACTTTTAACACATTAGGCAAAGTACACACATCATATTTTAAAATACACGTGATATGAAAAAATAAAATATGCGTGTACTTTTATATTATGCGTGTACTTTTCACTCTTTCATCTTCATATACTCTTTTATTTGTATACACTAAATATTTGTCTTCTTAACAGTTTTCTGTCTTCCAAAAAACACTGTCCGAATTGAAGACTGAAGCAGAAACAATGAAAAATAATGGTTACAAAATTCAGAGGAAATTTGAGGAAGGCACCCCAAATGAGTTTACAATAAATGATGATCCATTGACATCTGCTGAAAGAAGCACTGTAGATTTCTTGCTGCAAAGTGATCTCAAATTTGAACTAATAAGAGATCACGAATGCCCTAAACAATATAATGGGTAAGAAAAACTTCATTTCTAAAAATTACTAATTTGTATCCTTTCAAAAAATTTCATCACATCATTCTAGTTTTTATATTTATTTTATTGTAATTTCAGGGTTGACTGTGGGGTGTTCTGCATGTACTACATTGAACAAATAAGCAGAAACAAAGAAATGCAAAAATTCTTTCAAGACCCTGACATGCTAAAGCAAAGAGCATATGTACTCAGGGAAATTCTTCTGTCAAAATATTTCTTCCCCCGAAATGGGAAAAAACATCTATAAATTGTGATTCAAATTCAATTGATATATTTGTAATTTGTTTTGTGTTGTATTGGTTATTGTTTACAATATTTATTACACCAAAATAGTTTTTTCCCGCTAGCGCGGACCACAATCCACGTAAGGTTTAGACAAACAATGCATCTGATTGTTATGAAACAATGTACAATTTGTTTTCACGAAAAATACAAGTCATAATTACTAAGTACACCAATTAATTCTTCAAAGTACACGCATTTTCACTAAAGTACACGCAGTGGTTAATATAATAATTATTTATTATTTTAATTGAAAACTACTTTGAAGAATTCATTAAGGACACAATAACCAAAATCAATTTATTAAGCTCAACTACTCACTTCCCAACTACTTCTGGTCAAGAAATAAATAACTTTCACTTTTCCTATAAAGAGTAATATTTGTTCCTTTCTTAACCATTACATCTAGGGTAAAGATTACATAATGGCTATTCCAGCAGAAAACTTACGAGAAACTCTTGAGAGAGATGAAAGAAATAAAAAAAAAATAAGGCAAATTGAGGAAAATATTTCCTCATATGAAACTGCCTTTGAGCAGTTTCAAACATATGTGAGGGAAGGCTATTCTGGACTTCCACCCAATCCCATAGATTTATTTGATGTGGATGAGGACCCTCCTCAAACACATGAAGAACTCATGTCTTTATATACACAAGAAGTTCCCTTGAAAATCGCAAAGCTGAAGGAGAAGAAGGCTCTCCATGAAGGCCTTGTAGCTGTCATAGAAGAAGAAATTCGACACTGGTCGAATTTCATTGACTCTCTCCCTGACACCCTGGATGCCTTTGACAAACATCCCTACTAGAAGCCCTATTTAGTTTTTTCAGCTTTCTTTATTTGACAAAATTGTACTTTATTTTTTTGTTTTTAATAAAATTTTTATTTCTTTCATGAATGTGTTTTGAGTTATGTCATACACCCAATATAGTAAAGTACACGTGAACCATTATAAACATGATCACGTGTTTTGTTAAACATTTTAACATTAATAACATTTCATCAAAAAATATTATATAAATGCGTGTACTTTATAAAGTACACGTGTATTATATAAAGTACACGCATACTCTATAAAGTACACGCCTATAAATACTTGTATAATAATGCGTGTACTCAAGACATTATATAAATGCGTGTACTCTATATAATACACGTGTACTTTATAAAGTACATGCATAGTCTATAAAGTACAAGCAGATTGAAATACTTGTATAATAATGACGCTGACGCGGACCATAATACCCATAGGAGTTTAAGAATATGAGTGACCCAAATATCTTTTATAAAGTACAAGCAGATTGTAATGTCAAAAACCATTTTCCAAATAGTACATGCATTTATATAAGTCTACTTGATAAAATTACATACAGAATACATAAAATACACGTATATTGAATTAGATTTTTGTCATATCAATATGCGTATAGTTTTCTAAAACATGCATGTACAATTATATTTAAATGCGTGTACTTTACTTATCAATGCGTGTACTTCATAAAGTACACGCACATTTCATCAAGTACACGCACATTATATTTATATTATGCGTGTACTTCATGCATGTACACGCATATTGAACTGACCAAATCCATTTTTTAAATGCGTGTACTTTATTTATATACTTTTACTTAATAAAGTACACGTATATTTAATCAAGGACACGCATTGATAAAATTTCTTGGGGACTTTGGCATTTAGTCCCAGTTTTGATCATCATCTTGCCTCCGATCCTAGATATATCATTTGTTGTTGTTAGTCCTATTCAATGAATGTGGAAATTAAAATGCCTGTGAACAATAATAAAATCACACCCCATATAGAAGTTCACGTTTTTCTCGGAATGCAGTTGCAACCATCCACAACTGCTAAATGGGACTAATTATGAATATAAAAGTCAAATGGGATTAGGACAAACAAAACCTTCACAAATGGGACTATTGCTAAAATACCTAAAATTTCTTTGGACATCAAAATGCGTGTGTACTGTACATAACATGCGTATACAAAGGTAAAGTACACGTGAACACAAGGAATAATGATCATGTATGTTTTATGAAAAATATGTGTACAACAACACACAAAAAAAACTAAAGAATGAGACTTACAAATAAATTACATTCATTTATGTGAAACAAATGGTTTATTAATTAATTTATTCAATCAAATGGTTAAAAGGAATGAATTCAACAATTTTAAAAATAGTCAAATGGGTTCCTTACAAGTAGACCTGTAATGACTCGTTTTACTACACCTCGAGCAAGTAACTTCCCTTAGTGTGATCTCACCAGAAGACTTTATTCTCTTATTTCTTGGCCTGCCTGTCGGTCTCTTAGTCATTGGTGGAAGGATAGATGGATTTTCAGGAATAGGAATATTTAAGGAAATCAAATCAGGAAGAGGAACTATAGGTATCGAGTATGATTTTCTGTAGAAAGATACCTTATAGTACTCCTCAATATAATAATAAATACTGGTCCCTTTCCTCTGCACAACACAAACAACATGAGAACATGGAAAACATCTAATCTGCCAACTCTTACAAGAACAAGTCATTTCTCCTAAGTCAACTGTTGCTCGCACTTCTGAATGAACTTCAAATACATTTTGACTTGAGCGACTAATAGTCCAATGTCGGCTTTTATTCCAATTTTCATTTAGTAACTTTCGGAAAAAAGGACATAGCTCATTTGTCCAAGTGTCAGACTCAACAAGTTTGTTTGCATTGAAATTCATAATCTTCACTCTCAATTTATCAAGCATATTCATTACTGGTAAATACCTTTCCTCCAATATCCATGAATTGAATGACTCCGCAATACTAGATGCCATGTCACCATACCGTTTACCAGGGAAATATGCACATGACCAATTCTCGGGAGGCAAACTATCAATGAAATCGGCAATAGCAGCTCCTCCTTCCTTCTTCATTGCTTCAATATTCTTGTGGAATACATCTACTGAGACAGCATATGCACAATACAAAAAATCTTTAACAATTTTCTTTCGAAATCCAGCACAATTCCCACGAATTTTCTTTTTTATATTCCCTTGTAAATGATGTATACAGTAGGAATGTGCAGACAACGGGAAGGCCCTCGAAACAGCTTCAAGTAATCCATTGTTTCGATCTGATATAAATGTTATGTTTTGATATTGCTCAACTACTGCACTATGCAAATTGACTAGAAACCACATCCAGTTATCTTCGATTTCGGAATCAACAACAGCATATGCAACAGGAAAAAGTCCTGAAATATAAAAATATATTAAAATTAAAATAAATAACATATCCATGTACAACACTTTGTATATTGATGCTGCTGGCGCAGACCCTAAAACACATGGGAAATATATTGTTTTAAATTTAAATTGTTTGTAAATAACAAGACAAAGCATAAAAATGTATCGTACACATGATAAAATGCACGTTTACTTTCCAATCTTTTTCTTGGCTTTATTATTAACAAGACTAACATCAACATACACGCATAAAAATGTAAAGTACAGGTGAACTAAACAAAAACATTCAAAGGTACTTTACATTTTTAACATTTACTTTGCTTTATTATTTCTAAATAACAACACCTATCATCAAAGTACACGCATAAAAATGAAAAGTACACGTGAAATAAAGAAAAACATTCACGTGTACTTGACATGTAACATGCGTGTACTTTAGTTTGTATTCAACATAACATCATCATCAAAGTACACGCATAAAAATGAAAAGTACACGTGAAATTAAGAAAAACATTCACGTGTACTTGACATGTAAAATGCGTGTACTTTACTTATTACTACACATAAAGTCATAATCATCAAAGTACACGCATAAAAATGAAAAGTACACGTGACATTAACAAAAACATTCACGTGTACTTTACATGCACTATGCGTGTACTTTACTTAGTATTACACATAATAAGACATATCATGACAATACA